>CM060846.1:379228011-379623011 GCA_030762175.1 Metallyticus violacea
GGTCAATAATATATACATATTATTTGGGGGGGAGTAAAAATTCTGTAAGGGTTTCTGTACAAAATTATATACCTATGTTTATTAAGCTATATGCATATTTAAAACTTCTGAACTGTATTTCTCACACTGAGGATGATAACAGCTATATTGTCATAAACACAGCACAGAGCTGCCCTCTGGTTATACCAACATGAACTGCAAATAATTTCTTCTGAGTCAAAATATATAGAACACTCTTTATGGTTTTACTTGCACGTCCTGAGTAAATATCATGTCAGTGAAAACATAAAGAGTATTTCTAAATATTCCTACTCAGAAGAGATTATTGTGTGTTTCACTTTGTTCAATTCCAAATTGATATAATATTGAAATGAAGTGCAAAGCTTACCAACTGAAAGTTTGAGTTGCATATTACATATTCAAAGTATGAGTTCAGGGACTGTTTGAATACTTTGTACAAAAGAGCAAGCCTCAACATACCTTATGCAGGGGACCAGATATTAAAATATTTCTTTTGCCAAACCAAAAAATGGGCCCATTCATATATGCCAGGACTCTATTGCCCTCCCTACTGGAGATATTAATGATTGTCAGGTTCTATCTACTTATTCCAATTGAATGTTTCCAAATGTTAACACAAATTTTACTTACATGGCTTTTAATTAGGATATGTTTAGGAACCATTTTCCTGCCAACATTTGGAAATGTTCAACTTGGAACATTTCATTTGCTTCACTGTCAACAGTGTCTAAACACATTAAATATTCTATCTTTAATTTGTTGCATGTGTTAATAGTTTTCTAAAAATGTTCAATGACAAAAGGAAGTTTCGTTATCCCTCTCTGTGTTGCACAAGATGCCTAAATTAATTTCTGAATGGCTTAACTTGGACACCTTGCATATTAAATTAGGTTTAACAACTGTTTTACAAAGCTTGCTTATAGTTTTTGTTTTATCCTGCCAGTTTATCTGATCACCATGGACATCTATAAGGGGCCTATTAATAATGCTTTTCTTACTTAAATGTAAATTGGAACTTGCACAGTGAAGCCAATCATATTAATCGATATCATTGTATGATTCAGTTGAACTACACACTCTTAAAGCTTTACTTACTTTTCATAAATGTATGGAACCGGTTTCGAGAACATTTATGAAAAGTAAGTGAAGCTTTAAGAATGTGTAGTTTAACTGAATCATACAATGATATCAATTAAAATGCTTTTCTTGATAAATTAGTTAAAGCAAGGGGAGCAGAATCAAACACTCTGCCATTATAATGGATGTATAAAAATAATGAACATTTAAATTTATGCTCTTATAATTATGAAACCATTAACATTAATGATAAAGAGTACTTAGCTTAGTAATTAATATCAGAAAAATTACTGTTTAACATTATTCTTATATTTGCTTTCCAAGCAGGAGAAAATTGCCACTGATTCGGTTGAAGAGGCATTTGAAGATTCATCATATCTTCAACTCATATCAAATCTTTGTCATCCAGCACCAAGTTCATCTTCTGGTGGTTCAGACACCCCTCAGGAAGATTCTGGCAAGAATGGTTATACCACATTAGACAGTTTGGAGTATGTGGATGCCAGCATTGTAAGCCCAAAGCCTTAATTATAC
This sequence comes from Metallyticus violacea, assembly GCA_030762175.1. Taxonomy (NCBI): domain Eukaryota; kingdom Metazoa; phylum Arthropoda; class Insecta; order Mantodea; family Metallyticidae; genus Metallyticus; species Metallyticus violacea. Next base: position 379,229,644 of record CM060846.1, read on the forward strand.
TAAGTCGAATAATAAAATATTAAACAGAAGTTATAGTACAATTTTCTGTTTTTAAATACAAGTTTTGAGCAGCTAATTGCAATGCTTTAGTAGTATGCTGCTAGAAAATTAGTTTTTTCTAAGCAATTTTGGAAGCTGCAAATAAAATTAAGGGTAAATATTGTACTTATGAAGCTGTTGACAATGGAGTGGCAATAAATAATAAATAAATAAATAAACAATAAATAAATTAAGGGTCTTTAACTGCAATTCTCTATAAGAAATGGATGCTACCTTACATTGCATTCATTTTTAATTACTCAATGCTATAAGGATTTATTACAGACACTACACACTTACCATTCTATAATAACTTTGTTGAGATTGGAATTTATTATTTTGATTTTATATATTGCTCTTTATTATTATTATGTTTTAATAACAAGAGCATGAATCATGGTAACTTTAACCAATTTCTTATAAAAAAGAAAATCTCTAGATGGTGTATGGTCTTTTTTTTAGTCATTAGGTCTTGTGTTCATGAAATGTTACTAGAAAACAACTGGGAGATAGGAAAATATAGTAGTTTCAAAGCATATACAAAGAGAAAAAGTGAGTAAAAGAGTGCTCATTAGGTATAATAAAATCATACAGTTGTGAGATAGACATATGAATGTATAACTAGTCAAATTGCAGCAGGAGTAGCACCACCGACGACGACGACGACAAGTGGTTAGAATGCTCACTTCCTACCCAGGTGGCCCACATTCAATCCGAGTTGCCATGAAATGAACTTGTGGTGCCGAAAGTGGCACCTGCAAGTTTTCTCAGGTACTCCAGGTACTGCAGTTTCTCCTGCCATTCATTCCATTCATCCTGAGATCCACACTTGTGGTTGGCCCAGTAGGGGAAGATCATTATTTAAGCCAATCATTTTTAATGGGAGAATCATATGACTGTGTAGTATAGTTTGACCCTTGTTACTGTGAAAGGTATATTTGACTAATCATATGTTGCATGAAGAGTTGTTCTCTGCAGGGTTTGTGACAGTCTACTCCTATTCATCCACACCAGAAAGCAGGTGTCTAGTAGCACTGGCTCTTCATCCACTGGCTATCCATTGTCTTTTGGCCCTTGTTCTCATTGTGAAGAAGAGGACAGTTTTTATTCAACACAAATTTGGCCAGATGATGAACCTATCACAAGATCCATGGTCAAACTGTATACTAATGGATGCATGGGATCCTCCCATGATTTCCAAACAGCTTGAAATTGTCTTTCTTTACCAAGTCAATCACAAAAGAGGTTTTGGTTATATTAATGTACTAAATTGTATAACACTTTAGTACTGTAAAGAAATCAAAAAGCTTTGCATACAATAAGTACACTACTTAGCTAATTTTTTTTGTTGATATTATCATTAACAGTCATTGTCAGTAAAGCTTTAAATCTAACAAATTAACTATCTAGAGAGTACATACCAAAATAAAATCAAAATTACTATCATGCATTTTTTAACCAAGATTTTTATATTACTTCTTATGAACCCAGAAAAAGTAAAGAGAACACATTTTTATTAGTTATGTAAGAGAATGAATCAAATATGAAACATAATTTTTATTTTACCACTTGTGAGTAACATGGTATGAGTACATCTTCCAGGCATTGCACATGAGAGTTACAAAAGTAGGAGAAACCAATTTGCCTTGCACAGCCATTTTGTTTGTCAGTAGCATCATGTCCTAGCAAGAGGTACACTTGTTCACTGGCAAAACACTATTATTAAGTTTTTGGCATGAGAGGGCATAAACTGGCAAAATTTTGCAAAGATTAAGGACACAGTTTTGGGATAAGGCATTGTCTAAGCCCCAAATGTATGAGTGACACAAAGTTTTAGAGAAGAGAAACTATAGAGAATTAAAGTCACTAATGTGTACCTTAGACAAACATAATGGAAACGAGTTTTTTTGTCAGGAACTTTTCAAATGTGACTAACATTTCATGATTTCTGAAATTGCTTCAGAGCTTGAAATAAATAATGTAAATGTTCAGTCCTTAATTTCAGATGACTTGATTACTGTAAAGTGTGGCAAGGAGGGTTTCACAAATTCCCATTTAGGATTAAAAGGCTGCATGTTTGGAAGTGTGTCGGCAGCCTTTGGCTCAATACCAGAACCAAGGAATCCTGCATCAAATTGTAACATGCAATAAAACAAGGATACACCACTAGACTCCTTAGTCAAAACAAACAAGCATAGAGTGGAGGAAAATAGAGAGAATCCATTCCTGTCAAAGGAAAATCTCACCTGTCAGCTGGAAAGGTTCCTTGCCAGCTTCTGGTTGAGGAAAAACATGCTTAGGAATAAAAGATGCCAACAACCAACTGAAAATGTTCTTCTCCTCTAAGAAAATGCCCATCCACAAACAGCTGCTTTGGCAAAGGGAAAACCTAAGAAAATCACTGTACAGCATTGGAACGCCCTTCCTATAGTCCAGGCTTATTGCCTTGCAATTTCCATATCTTTGGATATGTATCCCAATTGTTATTTAATTTCAGAAATTACATTCTGATTTTTATTTCATTTACACCTGTACATTAAATATCTATTAAAGATATTTATTCTGCATAGCTTTTATTTATGGAGATTTTTGCTTCAACAACCAATCTCATTTATATCCCTAAAACCAGTTATATTTATTTTTTAAGCATGAGTTGTATGTCATGAACCTATTAATATTAAAAGAAAAATATTTTGTGCAGTGGCTGTATTTCATAAGAATTCAAAACTCTTTCAAAATTAAAATATTTTTCATTTTTCTATTTTACTTAATTACTGTATTCAGTCTGCTTACGGCTACCATTAGTGTGTATCAAAGCTGTTATTTTCCCATTGCATTTGTCATATCATCTACTGACTGTGGTGCTTTCAAAGTCTATGATATAAAGTGCAGTCATTGTATTGCATTATCACAAAGTGGCATTTGCAGATTTAGTTTGTTATTGATTTAAATACACATGTTACATGTGTATTTAACTTTTTTTTCATTTGAAAATACAGGGTGTTCTAATATGAAAGTAAATAATATTTCATTGGTCTTACATCTTGCCTAGAAGTAACTCTTCTTTTATTGACAATATGCCTTCCGTTGGTTGCTTGCATTTTCAGGTAACAAGTGGCAATGAAGGCAGCAGTAGCTACCATTCAGTTCCAGAGTCACTAAATGAAATGGTTACTGCAGTAAAACTGACAGAGGAGTTCCCAAAATCTCATGACACTGAGTTGGAGAGTAGCAGTGATAATCATTCTAGTAATGGCAGCTTCTTAGACATCTCAGAGGATGTTGCAGAGAGTGATAGCTGGAGTTCTCAACAACTTCAGGAGGATAAACCAACCTGCATCTGGACTTGTAGTAATAGAGGTCAGTATGTCTGATGATCCATTCCTTTTATAGCCATTAATAATTAAGAATTTTAGATAATTTATATGATAGGTTATATTTATCATTCCATTATTGCTGGATAAAGATATGGATGTATACTAGCAATGCTTTTAACTCTGAAAAGGCATTTTTTTGTTTATTGACACCAGGATTAATTTATCTGTGGAATTTTTACCCCTTGCCTCCTAAATGCAATCCCTGCTAACCTGTAATTACATAGTATCTTATATTTTTTAATGCATCTCATGTCCAGTACTAACTCTTAATGTTATGTATCTTAATTTATTCATTGTTAAGCAATGAAATTAGTGTAGATGGTCGGATTTCATTATATCATGTTTAATATATGACTTATCCTGCCATATTTTTTTCTCACTTGCTTTCTCTTCTTTGTAAAATAAGTGTTTACTTTTATTAATATGTTTGTTCATTTGCATTGTCTTTGAGTTTAAAATAGTGTATGTAAATGTGTACTTTTGAAAATATGAATTTATTTGTCATGGAGTACAATATTCAGAAAATTAACTTGTAATTGAAATGTAATCTATTTAAAATACCTTAAAACAACAGAAAATATACTGAAATGCAAGAAGTAATGGTTTTTATCTTTACTAACTAAATACAGTTTTTGAAGTGAAAAGTTCAGTATATAACTTATGGAAAAATATAAAACTTAAAATATAAAAATTAATAATATGTGGTGACTTTAACACTAAAACAGCTAAGAATCTGACATACCTAGAACAGTGAAAATAGTCATTATGCCCCCCACCGTATAAACATGCAAATTTTTATTTATTTATTTATTTATTAATAGATTTATTTCAGTATACAAGTGCTTTCAGAACAATAAACAAGTGGATATTAAATTATACTTAAACATTTAACTTGAAATAGTTATATATTATTCTTAATCTGAAAATTTGGATTTTGCGTTTCAGCTCATGACTGTATTGCACCTCCCAGTTATTTGAAGGATAATAAAAATGTTTTCTGAACCACCTATATGCACTTTGCACAGATGATCTGCACCTTTCGTGCACATTTTCCACACACAGCTTTGCTGCAATTCTCACAAAAGTCACTTGTCTTGTTTCCTTTACACTGACTGATTTGGCATTTCTTCTTGTTGCTCATCTTCTTGAGCTTCCCCCCCCCCCTCTTCAGTTCATTCAGCTGATGGATGAACTTCTTCCTTTTTATCTTTCTGTTTTTTATCTATGCATGGATTGCTGCCATGTCCAGGATATTGTAGAAAACGTGTACTGTCCATCTTCTACATGCTACTTTAGTTGAGTATTTATGAGTCATTTGGTCCATGACATCTACCCCATATTTGGTGTTATTGTAGAAGGTTACAGTTTCTGGTTTCTTCTTATCTTCTTTCCTCACTGCCATGTCAGAATGCAGTTTACTGAAAAGTAGAACATTCTTATTTTTACTTACTTAAAAATGTAAATTGGAACTTGCACAGTGAAGCTAATCATTTAATTGATATCAATGTATGATTCAATTGAGCTTTAAGAGTGTGTAGTTCAACTGAATCATACATTGATTCTTATTTTTCTTTGCTTGGTAAACAGTCAAGGTAAAATCTCTGCCATCAGTAGACCACAAGATGGTGGTGGAGTGGAGTGGTGCATTCACCTTTTATATCTCATTAGGAATTTCATGACAAATTTTGTTCCAATGATGTATTCTTCTGTTCAAACTTCTTGGCAAGTGGAAGAGATGTGAAGAAATCTGTCATCACGTTTCTTCCTTGATTTAGAAACAACTACATTAGACGCAGAATGGCATATTCCCCTAGAGTTTGATTCTCTGGATGTACATCATCCTTACCTAGGTATGGTATAGCATTACGTATATATTTTGATGGTACATCTGCTGTGATCCAGAATTTCAGAACCATATTTGTCAGGTTTTTTGGGCATAAATTGGGTAAACCTGCTCCTTGTTTTGCTTGGAAGCAATTGCTCATCAATAGTTATATTTTCCCTTGGATGATAACAATGGCGATAGTTTTCCACAATCTATTCCAAATTTCAGATACAAGAGTGAGCTTATCAGTTAGCAATCTTTCAACTCAGGTTGATTTCACATCAAATTAGAGAAATCTGAGCAGCTCCTGAAATCTATCCCATGATATTGTGTCCTTTGATGAATATAAGTCCCCAAAAACATGACCAAAGATCATCTACTGATGTATACTTCTTTATGAGATGAAGCATCGATTCATCAAAGAGTATACAAAGAGGAACCATCCACTCATTGGAAAGTATATGTAAGTGGGACCTCCTTGCTCTTTTCAACATTAACAGCAGCCCTTCTCCCTGACGAAGATGATGATAGGTTGATAACCTCCCATTTGAATCTATCTCTAGCCACCATTTTCACTGTAGAGGAATCTGATGAAGCCTGGCCGTGCTGAGATGATTGAGGCAATGGTTGAGGAAAATTAGCACTTGCACCTGCTTTGGATAAGAAATCTCTGCTAACATTTACATCACTGTTGCTAGTGTTTGACATAAATTCACTACTCAAATCTGATAGGTCAATTTGTGATACAACATTGCAACTCTCAAAAAAAATACAGAAAATCTTGTCATCCAAAAGGCTCCTCTGACAATATATGCTTCAAGACGACTGTCTTTAACTCACTACTTTACCTAAATGGAAACGTAATATTTACAGATAAAAGCTGATAGTATACATATATGCTGGGTCCCAACAATAAGCTGATATTTCTCTCTGCATATTGCTGATTACTATAATTGTATTGTTGGTCATTTGTCAAAAGTTTTACAGATTTTTTTATGAGTTCGTTTGAAATGCATATCACCAAAGCCTTCCCTCTAATCTTCAAAACATGGTATAGATATGTGGATGACATATTTGCAATAATTCCGAAAAAACATACAACAGATGCACTAAAACTTCTGAATTTGCAGCACAAATCTATAAATTTCACCATAGAGGAAGAAAGAAGTGGATATCTCCCCTTCCTAGATGTAAAAATCATAAGAAATGAAAACTATCTTACATTTGGAATTCATAGAAAGGATACTCACACAGAAAATTACATAAAAAATGACAGTTTTAACCCCATTCCACATAAATATGCAGTGTTTTATAGTTTAGCACACAGATTAGTTAACATTCCACTCACAGAAACAGAGTACAAATTGGAATACCAACAAATCATAAAGATAGCAGAAACTAATGGATACAACAAAGACACAATAATAAAAATCATCAATAAAACCAAAAAACAAAAAACAATAAGAGATGTTTCCACACTTAAAAGTGCAAAAGAAAGGTACAAATTCAAAAGTTTCACATACCACCCAATTTACCACAATAAGTTCCAAAAGATATTCAAAGAACAAGGAATTATGTTAGCCTCAAAGAACAATTTTAATATAAAGAACTTATTAGGTTGCAGAGTAAAGGACTACATGCCAACAGAACAAAAGTCAGGTATTTACGAAATAGAATGTGCAGAGTGCGATAAAAAATACATTGGAAAAACGAAGAGGAATTTGGGAATCCGGAAAAAAGAACACTTCAGAAATATTCGCTTAAAACAAATTGATAAATCAGCAATAGCAGCACACTATACTATACTATACTACACTATACTATATCATGAAATTAACCCAGAGATAAAACTACTTAAATAACTTCATAACGCAATAGAACTTTCCACTTGGGAAAACATTTTCATTACAAAAAATAAGGATAATATGATGAATTTCGATTTCTCTCCATTGGATGAGCTCAGCAAATTCCTAATAGAACCAACAGATGCCGCCACAAGAACATCAAGAGACCCAACCGCCACGTATAACAACAGTTTATCTACAGGCTGAAGATGGGAGGGATCACTCCCGAAACATATGTCCAAATTTTATGTAAGTGAATGGAGTTAGTGTGAAAAAAACTGTATTACATTGCAGAAAAGATAATCACAGTGCATTTCACCTTAAGCAAAATGGAGAAATGCCAAAACTGGCAGTAATGTTTAATGATAACCATATTGAAACTACAAATAGTATTAAATTCCTTGGAATTATAATAGAAAATGACCTAAGATGGGATATCTACACTGAAAAATTAATGAAAAACTTAGTATTAACTGCGTAAATGTTTAGGAATTTAGCAAAGTATGAAAATCTTGATACACTTAGAAGTGCTTATTTTGCTAATGTTTAACCCTACTAAAGTATGTCATCTTGCTTTGAGGTACTTTTCCCCATCCAACAAAGTATTTGTAATGCAGAAAAAAATAATCAGAATAATAACTGGTGCAAATCAAAATCTTCTTGCAAACCAATGTTCATAAAACTGAGAATATTGCTACTCCTCTGCATGTACACATATGAGGCAACATTATAAGAAACAAGATTACAGCAAAAAATTGCATATAAAAATGAAGTAATACATCAACACAATACAAGAAAAACAGCAGATCTTCATATAAATGAGAACCACCACCAAAACATTTTAAAATAGTGCAACTCAAATGTCCATCAAATTGTACAACAATTTGCCACTCCAAATAAAAGTAATTGAAAAATGAAATTTATTTAAAAGGGCAGTAATGGCATATTTATTTGATCATTGTTTCTACTCATTAAATGAATTTTTAAATTGTAGTGATAGTATTTATCCGTATGGAATAAAATTTATTTTATTATAACAGTTAACTAGAGTGTTAAAAATTTAATTTACACTATGGTGTAGCATATGAGTATTATTACTAACCTTATATAATTTTAAATGTTATGAAAATTCAAATATTTTCTGACTTTGTTTATATGTTTACAGATCGTCGGAATCCACACAGTGAAACTTTTGTTAATCTTATTTTGATTTAAAGTAAAACACTAAAAATCATGTCATCATATTAAACTCTCTTGAAGTTTCACAAACATACTTATAAAAGTAATTTTGAGACATGTTTCGTGAGGTACATTCCTCATATTGTCAACCAATTGATGACTGATGAGTCAATTTTGGTAAGGTATGTGTATCGCTATGTTTGCTCTGGTGGTCTGTTAATGAACTTAAACAATATGTTGTCTGCTTCCGGTATATCAAAATTCATAAGTTTGTATTCACATTTTTTATGTAAATTTTTTCCCATATATCAAGTTCCTTCGGATGATGAATTGTTTTTAGTAATATTATGTCCTTCTCTATTTCATGAATTTCATTCCAAAAATGTGCAGCCACTGCTGATTTTTCTACTTGTTTGTATCTAATATTTCTCCAGTGTTCCTTTAATCTTATCCCCAGATTTCTCTTTGTTTTTCCAATATAACCAGTCTGTATGCAAGACTATTTAAAACTGCATGTTTGCGAGGAACTGAATTAAAACTTATATTTAATGTAATTATCCGTGTGTGTAGGTTTTCTGTATATGCCAAAAATTAGGTGATTTTCTTTTTTAATTATCTTAATGTTCAAGAAAGGTAACTGTTTATTGTATTCTCTCTCCATAGTGAATTAAATATAACAGTTTTAATCCGGTTCCTCACAAACATGCAGTTTTAAATAGTCTTGCATACAGAATGTTTAATGTTCCAATGAACAAGGAGGAATATGAACTGGAAATGAATAATATAGTGGATATAGCTATAGAAAATGGCTTCAAACAAGAAGTTGTGCACAAGAAAATAGACAGAGCTAACAATAAAAAGAAAATTAGAGACACCACTACACTTACTCCTATCAAAGAAAAAAACCGAACATATAAAAAATGCACATACCACCCATCAGCTTTTCCTAAATTTCAAAAGGTTTTTAAAAGATACAACATTTTTTTGACTCCAAAAAATAATTATTCCATTAAAAATATGCTTAACTCAAAAGAAAAAGAAGATAACCTACAACAAGAAGATAAATGAGGAATATATCAGATGAACTGCAATGATTGTGAAAAAGTTTATATTGGAAAGACCAAAAGAAACATAAAAACAAGAGCTAAAGAACACATTAGGAATATAAACCAAAAACAAGAAGAAAATTGGCCTAGCATGGCACTTTTGGAAAGAACAACATAGCATTAATAAAAACCCCAAATTACTTAAAAACATTAAAGGGAAAACTGAACTTACAGTCTGGGAAAACATCTATATTTGGAAGAATTAGGAGAAAGTTTTTAATTTCGAAATCCCCCCAAGTGATGTATTAATACAAAAGTTCATTAAACCTCCACCAGAGGCGAATCAATCTACCATGAACAGCGAGGCCGGCAGTCGACAAGGAACTGATGATAGGAGCAATGGCTCATGAAACTAGTCTTCCTTTTTATTGAATTTTAGTGGTGTGTATGTTACAATCTCGACTCAATTTTTTAAAATGTTAAGATTTTCTGACTTGTTCTGTATCATCTAGCATTCTGTGCATTGAATGATTTATAAGGACCAATAAACAAACAAACAAACAAATGTATTTAATTAAGTTAACTGGGATTCAAATGTATGTAAAATTAACTCTACGTATATTTAAATTAGATTGATTCATTTAATTCTAGGTTGGACATATTTAATTAAGTTTACTGTTTTCTTTTTAAGTATTGTATGTACAATGATTTTAAATAATCATTATATTTTTGTTATTCTTAACTGCCACCAGGTGTAAGCCCAATTGCAGTTAATACATACATACATTACATACAATACATACATATAATATATACATTACATACAATACACACACTACGCACACACACACACACACACTACACTCACGCATGCACGCACGCACACAAAAAAAAGTTGATGATCCCACCATTTGAAATAAAATTTATGTTAGTGAATCCAGCAAGGTTCACATAGAAAAAACTACCATACATGCCCAACCATTTGTTATTAAAAGAAGAATATAATCTTTTCATCATTAAAATAATAGAACTAATGTTTGGTGCTAAAGGTACCATTTTGAAAACATTTATGAAGTTTTGTTGTCAATATTTATAAATAAAACTTAAAATGTTCAGTGGTGGTGTTACTCAAGTGTTTAGTGTCAGTTTTGAAAAGCCATTTATATAACATTATGTCCCACATTGGTCAAACTCTGTTTTCTTTAATGTTATTGTTCATCATTTCTGGAAGCATTAACACATATACTTTATTCTGTAAGCTGTGTCATTTGAATACCCTTCAAGGAAAGCTGAAAGAGAATAAATCTTTTGTATATATACCATTCTGTTCTCATAATATTTTAAAGGTCCTGAGTGGTGAAACATTTTAGAGATTCAGATTTGGTGTACTGTGAATAGAGGAACATGTCAAACTGCATCAAATACTGTGGTGTCATGGTGAAGGCTATTTGCATATTATGCATTGTAAAAATGTGATAGTCTAAAGTTAATTACAGAATTAATGTGGTGTGAAGAAGATAGTTGTTTCTTCTGGCTCACATCCAAATATGAACCAGTATTCTGCAGTTAATTTCATCTTTCATTCAAGATTTCAAATCAAATAATAGTAATACTATTTGTAAGCTTGGGTTTAAATAAAATAAGGTCATAAATTATCTAGAATCATTTTAAGATTTCACAACATTTATAGGAAGAAATTTTATGCCATGCCATTTGTTTTGGTCTTTCTTTACACAGCACAATGGTCCCAGCATTGGCAGCTGAGTGTGAGCCCTATTGTTTAGCTAATTCAGGATTTGCAAAAGAGATTATGCATACACAAAGCAAAATATTAGTAATCTTAAAAATCAGCTAAAACAGGAGGTGTGTCACATTTAAGTCTCCGAGAAAATGTTGCACAGTCCAGAAGCATGCCACAAATTTGTATGATTTTAAAAAATGTGTTTTATTTTGAACTATATATGATTTGAATAATAAGGAGAATTTCCATTGGCAAAAATGTTGGTGAATTTAATGAGGGAAAAAATAAAATACAAGAATGCCATTTCTTCTGTGTACACAATTTTCAAATCTCTGGGATTTAGACCACAATGGGTGGCCGAGGTTGTTAAGGCACAGACTCATGAGTGGAAGGTCTGGGGTTCCATTTGCACCAAGACTGTCCTTCCTGACTGAGGTTTTTTCCAGATTTTCCTCAGTCGTCATAAATGCAAATGCCATTTTAGGCATTTAGGTACCCTAAACTTAGGCTTGGAATGCTTCCTTCCTTAAAATGAAAAATCCTTTCCCAATTTATCATTTCATTTCATGTATCATCAGTGTCCACCACCTGAGATGCCACAGTATTTAGAACTGGTATTAAACAAACTATTCAAAAAAATATTCTGGGATTTAGAAAGGCAGACAAATAATGGTCAAAAATTTCGTTTGGAAAGAAGTGCCATTGTTGCTGCCAAAATAACAGTTCTGTGCATCATTTATGACATTAGAGTTACAAGTGATAACATCTATTTTTGTCTGCATTAGACCTGGACTAATAATAATTATAATATGAAAGAAGAAAATATAGCAAGATTCATCTCAAAGAGGGAGGGCTCAAAGTACTAACAGTTAAGTTGCTCCACTAATGATATGCCATGCAGGATCTACAGAAACCAGCTTTATACCCAAAAGTAAATGGGTTTTTCATTCCAAAACAAGTACAAACACAATTATCACTCTGAAATGAATACCAATACTTTTTAAAGAGTGGGCTATTAACAACTTTTTAAACTACCTGAAGGAGTATAACAAATTATTATGGAGGAAATCACTCAAATTCCACTAATTTTGAAAATTCAGAAAAATGACTGCACAATAGATCTGGTCAACAAGAAAATAGAAAAATTCCAAAAACAAATAAAAGATGTCATCTCACTAAAAGGCTGCAAAGGAGATAAATAAGTATAAGGAATTCACATTCCACTCATGAGCACACCAAAAATTCCAGAAGATTTTTAAAGAGGCAAACATCATTTTGGCTCCAGTAAACAAATTTAGTTTAAAAAACCTCCTAAAAACCAACACAGAAGACAAAATTCTGCCAGGAAATCAAACAGGCATTTACAAAATCAGTTGCAAAGACTGCAATATGAAATACATAGGTAAAACAAAAAGTAATATTACCATACATTTCCCAAAGGAACCAACTCTTAAAAGCTCTTCAAAAACCCATAGAATTCACAGTGTGGGAAAATATATTCATAAAAAAAAAACAAGGAAAACTTTTAATAAAGATTTGAATAGTTTGGGATTTTCACAGAAAATATAGAATCATATAACAAATTATTTATGAGGAAATCAAAATCAAATCACTGGTGAAATTTGAGTGATTTCCTCATATTATAAAAGGAAAACTTTGTTAATTTTGATCTCCCATACAATAGTAACCTCATCACCAAGTTCGTAAAATCCACAGAGCGAATCTTAATACCACACTGGGAAGCAGACAATAGAACCATAGCAAAGATGAAGGCAACAGCCATTGAAGCATGTCCAAGTAAGTGGAACAAAATCAGTGAAATTTTAGTGATTTCCTCAATATTAATTTGTTATATTATACAATATTTCATTGTGAAAATTTTCGCTATTCAAAACCATCTGGAGGAGGTTTCTACAATAATTATGAACATGTTAGCTATCATTCTAGAATATTAGATAAATTATCCATGATTTGGAAAAAATATAGATGTGCAGGAATGACCAAAGGAACATAATGTAAACATGATCCAACTGAAACTAAGTCCGAGATATTAATCCATGTTACTGCTAATAAAACTCTGGAATGAAATCATGAATTAGCTCAGATAGATTTAAAAATGGGTATCAAGGTTTTGTGCTTACCACTATATCACTGGCCATAAAGACTTATTGAACTGTATTTGGATTGCAGTAGAAGATTTAAGTGGTGCAGTTAAATAATGCATTTAGATTTGCAGATTTTGAGTGACTCACAAATGAAGCACTTTATAGAATTATGAGAGAGGATTAGGTATCTCAAGTCAAAATGTTAGAAGAAGAGATTTTAATGAATAAAATTGCTGTGGCAGTTTTCTTTAGAACATATTAAAAATTTTCCACTTCTCTAAATATGTTATTGTTTTCTTATTTTTATATGAACATTTTTATTGTTTATTGGCCTGTTAAAAAAGGTTTATCTTAAATGTTTCTGCTCATGCAATATCTTCCAGCAGTATGCTTGTGACTGAACAGAGAGAGATAGCAGCTACTGCTTTGTCTGTTACTCTGTATCTTGGTAATTGAGCCCTGGCTCCCAGTTAATGTTTGACTGAACATAAACATTTTAAACTTTACTACATCATGGGCTGCAAGTATGTACTTAACACATTCAATAGCAGCTTCTCATCAGGGTTTTTAAATGCCTGGACCAGCCATTTTAATACCACTCCCACCTCTATACACCACTTCATAAATTTCTCACTCAGTCCCTCTAAAATAGTTTTAATTTTATATAGTCTGTTTGTAGTGTCTGTAGTGTCAGTAAAGGCACTGCTTGCTGTCACTGAAATGGGAAATGAAAGAATGTGGAGAATCAGTGTTCCAGACATTGATTTAAAAAAAATTGGAGTTTTAAAAACAGGGTCTGCAGTCCAGTACATTTGTAAGTCTGGCTTCAGAACAATTCCTATGATGAAATCAATTCCATAAATATCTTTAGTTAAGGAATATCTATTGGTTTCCAGGTGTGCATTATTGAATTTTTTGTGAAAGGTCACAGTGGCACATTTATTACTTGATTCGCATACAGATTTGCCTGTTCACTTATATACAAACCGCCACGAGTGGCCAAGCTTGTTAAGACACGGACTCATGAGCGGGAGGTCTGGTTTCGAATACCACCAGGACTGTCCTCCCTGACTGAGGTTTTTTCCAGGTTTTCCTCAGTCCTCATAAATGGCAAATGCAGGGGAGGTGCCCTCAATTTAGGCCTGGTACGATTCCTTCCTTAAAAAATAAATCCTTTCCCAATATATCATTTCATTTCATGTATCATCAGAATCCATTGCCTGTGGTGCCTCTGTAGCAAAAACGGGCGTTAAACACCATTCATTCATACACATATACAAAAAAAAAATCATCATTCAAGAAAACATTTATATAACCCACGATTTCACCTTCATTTTCTAATTGAATATTTAGACCTGATTCAGATGTAAATGGTGGGATATTCTGGCAATAAACAGCATGTTGTGTATAAGTAGTCTCGCTTTGTTCTTCTGGCCTGTCAGGTTCAGGAATCGGAATTTCACTGTCACTGCTCTCAGAATCCATTTCAAGAATTAATTCATTGCCTGAATTGATATTGTAGAAAATGTTTAAAATTTCTTTGCCTGTAAGAAACTTTTTTGTTTGATAAGCCATTGCTATATACCCACAATGCAAGCACTACACAGAAATGCTGACACATACTGTAACATTAAGTATTTAGCATTGATGCAAGGTGAGGCTGAGATGTTTATTCTGTGAACACTGGGGATAAATCAGACACCCTATCATGTGATAAATATTTATATGGAAGGAAAATATCAGCTATACTTATAAGAACCAACAATAACTAAATCATACTAACACTTGGGTGCAAAATATAAATGTAGTTATTTCAAGTGTGGCATTAAATGTCACGTGCTATCCATGGCGCATAACATCAAGGGAGATTTAAAGGTTGTTTGCCATCTACTGCACTGAATGCTACTTAAAGAATATCAGGTATTTTTATTTCAAAGAACTACTTAATAATAATGAAGAAGATGCATAAGAGAATATATTTACTTGATAAATAACAACTTGATGTCACCATGCTAGAGGCATCAATGTAACTGAAGATTATGGTTATAGGATTTCAGGTGTTTCAGTTCTTCCAGGAGTACAATAAGACAGCACATCATGTACTCTATTCCCTACTTATTGGTCGAACTGTTGTGCTGGTGGGAAATGAGCAATGTGAAAATAAGGTTTCCAGGATCATGACAGCACTATCTGTACTTGTACCAACACCAGACAAAGTACATCTTCTTAGGTGTGTATACTTTATTTTAATTCAAAACATTAAAAAGTGATTGTGAGCATTATTTTATGTTTAATATAACTTGTTCATTTTGCTAAGTTACCAATATAGGTGGGTGAGGCTGCTAAAGCATAGACTTGTGAATGGGAGGTGTGTGATTAAAATTCTGTCAGGACCATCCTCCCTGAATGAGGTTTTTCCAGCTTTTTCCTCATCATTGGAAAATGCCAGGAAGGTAAACTTCCTAAACTTAGGCCAGGAATATACCATTCCCAAAAATTTCAGCTTATTACTTCATCTCATTTATCACCAGCATCTACCACTTAGTAGTTTAAATGGTTTTCAAAAACTACAAAACTAAATTGTTGGTTAATCAATATTGATTTTACTGTCAGCAAATTACAATGAAAGGGTCTTGCACTTGCCAAAGAAAATGGTTCAGCACACTTTGAATTGTCAACATATATATTTTCTTCATCTCATTATAGTCTATAATAATAATTAATAACTAATATTGTTGAAATCATTGTATGATTGGGTCAAACTAAACACTCTTATTAATGAAGTATCCAGCAGTCGATGTTTTAGCTGATGATGCTGACTAGGGTTCCTGAAACCAGTTCTACATTTATAGACAATTAAGTGGAGCAATAAAAATGTTAAGTTCAATTCAGTCATACAGTGATTTCTATTATATGATCAGCTTTACTATACAAGTTCCAATTAACATTTCTAGTTAACTAATGTTGTACTCGCCAACTTTGAAAATGTTCAAAGTGTCTGCAATCTGCTTAACACATCCTGAATCCTTCTGAAAAGATTTTGAGGCACTTGCCGAAATTCAACCTGCTGAATATTGGCAATTGCTTCCCATATATTTTGTTTCAGTGCCTCCAGATCATGTAGATTGTGGGTATACACTTTTTTTGAGGTTTCCTCATAAATAACAATTGCACAGTCTTAAATCTGGGAATTTCTGCGGTCACATACTCAAACTAACAATTCTACCTTCCTCATATTCTTCCCCATACACACTAGGGAATACTTGGAGAGTTGCAAAGTGTCCGTGTGTGTGTGTGTGTGTGTGTGTGTGTGTGTGTGTGTGTGTGTGTGAGCTTGCATCATCATGCATAATATGCTTGCTAAAATTTCCAAAATTTAGGATCTATAGATCTATTACAAGTATGAAACATTGTCAAAGTTCTGATAATTAGGGAAGTTTTTACATGCAGAAATGTAATGTGGCATGTACAAGGTAAAAAATTTCTGGTTTTCTAAGAACAGTTTGCATTGGATGCATTTCTATAAAATGAAATCATCACATTTACTGAAATTAGAATTTTTTACATAAGGATAGACATGCAAGTACTGACTACTTGCATAACATTTTCATAAATGGCAAACATAATTCTAGTCACAGATTATTAACACCATTCATTGCTGATAAAACAATTGAAAATAAACTGTTTACTATAAATAAAATTACTGGCTTATTTTAGGAAAGGAGAGGTGAAACTGCACACAGTCAATTGCCCATATATATATTTCCCCCCCATCACTCACTGTAGTTTATCTAGAGAGGTCAAAGTAGTATCTTAAGGCTGCTAAGCTTTAGTTCCTCTTTGGTGTATACAGTTTCCTTTAATTTACCACAAGGATAAAAATTGAGGAGTGGTATCAGGGAATCTTTGTTCAAATTGAGTTTGAACTTAATAAACTGACTCTGTTGATATGTGCGAACCACAGGTAAGTGCTTGCTTTGTAATAGAAAACATGTATTGAGCCATAATACATCTTACAGTTAATGAGAACTCCACAAAGTAGTTCTTTGCTAACTTAGAACTTATCTTTCTAGCTAAATGCACAGTGAGCATGCTTCTGGTAACATTCAGAGCATATGCCTTGTAAGTGATCAATACCTGTATGATTCATCTAGCATTCACACATGTATCATGGTTAAGACTTCACA
This sequence comes from Metallyticus violacea, assembly GCA_030762175.1. Lineage (NCBI taxonomy): Eukaryota > Metazoa > Arthropoda > Insecta > Mantodea > Metallyticidae > Metallyticus > Metallyticus violacea. The sequence goes on from CM060846.1 coordinate 379,246,987, forward strand.
GTGCATAGGAATATGTGCTAAAATGTGGCAGTATATTTTGCAGTGATAAATACAACTGTGTTTAAATTAAACTAAATTTTTATGTAAATATTTCAGATGGCACCGAGGTATTCTAGTATCCTCTCACATATCTAATTACCACATAATTGGGGTTTGTGTTCCAGAGAGGCTCTCTGTTCATGATATGATTAGTCCAAAGGATAAGGTTAGTTATATCTAAATTTAATCAGTTGCCAGTAAATTTTCAAAATGTTAATTCATACTAGACTTGAGCAATTGCTGTCACAAAACCCACATTGTAACAGTCAGACAATAGTATATGTAATGAAGGTAAGCATTTAAAATCAATTGTATAACTTTCCTAATTTCATTTTAGTTTGCAGTTCATAAGGGTTCATACATTGACATTCTTTTAAAATAAGACATGAATAAAAATGGCAAATATTATTTTCATTAATTTCCATCTTTGGTCTCTGATTTTTTTGTTCTTCAGCACTTCAATTATACTTAATTAACCCTATGTTGGTCATGCAGCATCTAGAAGGTGCTGTGTACTTTTATCTAATTTGTTGTTTGTGTGAATGTATTTATTTATTCTTCTACAATTAGGTTAAATTCTGTCTTTTTTATTTTTATTCTCACTGGTAATACAGCTGCTTTGACTGTTTATTCATCTTAGTACTAATATAATACTGGCCTAAACAAAGTAAGCTAAACAATGAATATTTCATTATCAAAATCCAAACAGGAAATGCAACAGATATATTAAAGTATAATGTGAAAGGAAAGAAAATTAATTACATCTAAATATACAGTAGTATATAAATGTTATCTACTAATAACCACAAAGCAACAACATTTTTTCTTTTTTCTTTCCATTTTACATTGTCACTTTTATTTATCCAATTCCAAACTCACAAAGCATTCATGACATATTCCATGTTCCAAACAAAAATACTTTTTACACTTCTTGCAACTGTGCCTTGTTATTCTGGATCTTTGGTTTAGCAAGCTTGTATGTTTCACAATGCTTCTTTTAGAAAGAGCTGGAAAGTGTCCTCCTGCTGATTCTTGCTCCCTTGAAATTCAGGTCAGTATTTTTGGAGCTTCAGCTGTAATGCTCTATGCAGCTCGACTGAATACATACTTTTATGCAAAAACTCTTTGAATACCAGCAGCTTGGACAAAGCTCTAAGAAACAATCTTGTTTACTTCTCGTCCATTTCCAATGGTCACTTTGAACATTATACCAGCTATATTTGGCATAGCAAAAGTTTTGCACTTTCTCCAGTATGATCATCAATTGAGTCATTTGTAATCATACTTGAAACTGTGAACACATATTGACTTTTCTGGGAACATAGGGGACCATTGTAGCATATTCACCAAGCCAAACTTTGATGAGTTAATTTTCCTGCGTTTCACATTCATTAGCTCTGCTGGCAGACATATTTATTATTTCTTATTGTCCCACACATCACAATTTCTTTTTCTTCAAAATGGTGTCAGTGGTTATATTATGACCAGTGTTATAGATGGGCTGCACCAACAGCTTAACAACTTCTGCAGGTTCGTTACTTACAGAAAAAGGCCTGTACTGCTTAAACCACCATCTTCCACAAAAATCTTCAAGCTCTTCATCGATTATTACATATGCCCTAAGAGAACAGCTTTTATTACAGTTTTCAACAAAGGATGAAAATACTTCATTGACTGCCAACTGAGTTGTCCAAACTCTTATGATTCTGTATTGTAGTTCTGTCATCAAAATGGAGGCAGCAAAGAAGGAATTTAAATTGTCTCAGAATCATTACAACATAGAGTTGTTCTACTCCATTGCCATCTGTGCCCCAGAGATGTTCTAGCATCATTCTATTTGCTTGGAAAACACCAGCCAAATATACAAAAACCTAAGAATGCCTTCGTAATGTAAGTCACCTTTGCATCTCTTTCAAAGTTTCCTTTTATAGATTCTATAAATGTATATGTGTTTAGGACAATAATGCCTACATTTCATCAGTTATAAATTGTTTCCAGCAGTCAAGAGCATCTTGGTGCATTGTGCTGCACAAATAACACCTAGCAATCTAGTGAGCAAATTATACAGACTTGTTTCCCATGTCCCTTTGGGTTCAGTATGCTTTCTCTTTGTATTTCTATCCCTCATTAAATAGAACAGAGTATTTCTAACAATAGGTTCACCTTCTGTGCCACTTTCCTATGTGTCAGAATTAACTTCTTTTGGGTGACCAATCATCTGCATCAGTATAACTTTCTTCTTTGCATAGATTATCTAGTTACTCTTTGTTGACATTATCGTGTAATAACCAGAGAGCTAATTCTAAATTCTTAGGGTTGCTTAGATGAAATATCTTGCACATTACTGCCATTGTAGAAAGAATGGACAAATTCAATTGTTTGGCCTCCAATGGATGCCAATACTGAATTTTACTGCACGTGTAACCCAAAAAATGACTGCTTATCAATAGCAAGCAATACATTGTCAGCCAGGAAGATACTGAGAGCAGGAGCCTTTCAACAGCAAATCCGAATAGCGGCATGGAAAAAACAAATTCTGGTGCTTTCTGAATGAACTGGGACCGACAGAGGGTTAAGTTTTCTGAGACTGGATCTAGATTTAGTAATTACTATTCATTAACTCATGGTTAGATGTAAAAACTCATTTGTATTGAGTAAGTTTTAAATATTTCTTATTATTTCTACAATTAATCATTAAATATAATAGGTATCTGATTAGGGTCCTTAAAATTATAATCCCCTTGTTTTTGTCCAGGAATTTTAAGACTTTGGCTTTGTTAGTTTCCTGTTAATATTCCACTTTGTTTTATTTTTATTTTCAAATTTAATGCTTATTCTAGATTTGTGTAACATTTTTATAGCCTGTATGGGTTGTTTATAAATTTTTTTAGTTGTTACGTGTTGCATTTTTTTTTTTTTAATTAAGCCACTGAAAAATCTAAAATATTTATGTCCTATGCATATATACTGAACCAAAATTTGCTTAAATATTGAGATAATTCCAATGTTTTGAAAGTAATAAATATTGTGAGGCAATATTAGCCAAATAGCAATAACAGCAATAGTAGCAGAAGCAGAACAATGAAATTTGCTGAATTATGAAAGCATTATTTTAATTTATTACATATTTATTATCAATTTCAGAAAGCCTCAAAAGCTGCTTCAGGCCAAAATGCCAATAATGGAATTCAATAGGGAAAATTTTGCTATGTGATTATCACTTTCATAAATATAATTTTGAATTATATTCGTATTGTTAAAACTAAGTTATTTTATAATGATTTACATCCCATAGGGTTCTTGTACAATATAGGCACTGCAGAACATGATAAAAGTCAAGATATATGATTATTTAATTACATTATTGTATGAGGATGAAAATAATCTAAACTAAACTGAGTCAAACTACACACTCTTGTGGCTTCACTTATTTGTTTATGTCTAGAACATGTTTATCAGATAATTAGCTATAGCAAATAAATGATGGTCTGCTAAATATGTTCTAGATATTAACAAATAATGGAAGCCATAAGAATGTACAGTTTGGCTCAGTCATACAATAATTTAATTATAAGATTTGCTTCACTGTACAAGTTCCAATTCACACTTCAGGTTATTAAATATATGATAATTTAAAATGTAAATTGGAACTTGCACAGTGAAGCTAATCATATTAATTGATATTATTGTATGATTCAGTTGAACTACACACTCTTAAAGCCTCACTTACTTTTCATAAATGTATGGAACTGGTTTTGAGAACATTTATGAAAAGTAAGTGAAGCTTTAAGATTGTGTAGTTCAACTGAATCATACATTGATATCAATTTATATGATAATTGTTTTTTTGTATGGCTAGTGTTAGTGATGTGCTATGATTACTTGGATCTTTTTTATTTCTAAATAGAAATTTTGGTGGAAAAGATCATTAAAATAGTAATAAGAAGAAGAAGAGAGAGGGAAAATAATATGCTAATTTTGGGGATTTCAGAATTCAGTCACAATTCTGGATGTAGCAAGTAAGCAGCTTTTTGGACCAGCATACTCTGGCAAACTTCTTGGATATTTGGAGTCAACATTACAACACTTACCAAGTGATCAGACTCTAATGCTTATTCTGCAGACCCTGGCCTTAACAGTGCAAGAGAAAGTGTTTCTGTACAGAACACTGATGAGACTGAACCCACAAGGAGAAAGGAACCCAAGCTGTGATATACTCAGAGACATGGGATTAGCAGGCTGTGATGCTGAGATTGTCAAGCACATGTTTAAACTGCATTCATTGTAAAATCTGTTTTGAAATGTGATTCAAAATCTCAACATTTTAATTTTAGAAAATTATTGTTTATTAAAAATACAGTGAATTTTATTTACTGTTTACCATTTTCGGCTATTTTAATAAAATGTTAACCTGCTGTTCTAGTGTTTTACTTTTTCTTTTTCAATATTTATGTTACTTTTATGAAATTAATTTGATTATGTAACTAAGTTCAAATTCAACAAACTGAATTAACTGTTATCAGTTGATTGTAAAAATCAAAGCACACTTTGACATAGGTGTGGATGTGTGCATATGCATGCCATCTTAAACACTGTCATGAGTTTTCAATTGGTTAACAATGGTGGGAGACATTTTTAATATCCAAATAGTATGTGTTACATGAATATATTATGCCACCTTTAACTTGCACACAGTCCCTAAGTTTCTGTGTTTTGCTGTATCTGTTACAATGCAAGTCAAAAGTCCAGGGTTAGCCCCTTCTACTGATTGCTGACACTCACTATGTGGAATCTCAGTGAAAGTGGAATATTCCGATTTCAAATATTGAGTTAATTAGCATTCCCTGGTGAAGGTGAACTATTCAGCTGTCTTCAAAATTCCCTGATTCTTAGCAGCAATGGCTGACATTCACTTTTGCTTAATCTGATTGATAGTTGAATTGTTCCTTTCAATTTTCTGATTGATTCTGTAGATTGGGTCTGTTGATTAGAATGTATTCATCTTGTGTATTTGTATTCTCTTCTTCAAATGGGTTCTCTCTACCTTGAGATATATTTTTATTTACTTCTGGCTCTTTGTCTTGTTCAGTTACTTCTGACACCACATTAATGGGAATAATTACATCTTCAAGCTCTCTCTTCTGCAGTTCAATTTTCCAAAGCCTCTCTGCTGATATGCTAGATTTTTTTTTTTAATAGTGTTAACGCCCATTTTTACTATTGAGGCACCACAGGCAGTGGACACTGATGATACATGAAATCAAATGATATATTGGGAAAGGATTTTTATTTAGGGAAGGAAATGTTCCAGGCCTAAGTTTAGGGTACCTCCTTGGCATTTGCCATTTATGAGGACTGAGGAAAACCTGGAAAAAAACCTCAATCAGAGAGTACTGCCCTGGCAGGATTCAAACCCCAGACCTCCTGCTCACGAGTCCACGGTTTAACGACCTTGGCCTCCCATAGCGGTAGTATTGCTAGATGAAGCTAACCCCCAAGCTTGGGAGGGCAACCATACATTGCTTCATAGAGCAATCTCTTAATGCCACTAGGAAAACACAATTTTTCATGAGGTAGGTCTTATCTGTGACTTATAATTCAGCAAGCATTATTGTAGAATGTATTAGATGTGAGAATCTCAACAAATTTTATTGGAAACAGGTGATTACTTTGCATATAACTAACTGAAAATTAACATAAAAAAGACATTGGCAGTTCATTTTCACCTTAGGCAAAACAGCAAAATTCCAAAATTGGCAGTAATTTTTAATAATAACTGCATTCAAACTGCAAGTTGTATTACATTACTGGAAATTATAATGAAAAATGGCCTAAGATGGGATAACCACACTGAAAATCTAATGAAAAAGCTGAGTATAATTGGGTATCTGTAAAGAAATTTAGCAAACAATGTAAATCTTGATATACTTAAAAGTGTTCATTTTGCTTATGTTTACACCCCGCTAAATATGGCATCTTACTTTGAGGTAACTCTTCCCTATCCAACAAAGTATTTGTAATGCAGGAAAAAAATAATAATCAGAATAATAGCTGGTACAAATCATAAGTCTTCCTGCAAATCAATTATCTTAAAACTGAGAAAATCTTGCCACTCCACTGCATGTACATATATGAAGAAATGCAATTTATAAGAAACAAGCTTGTAGCAAAAGAATCACATATAACAAATGAAGTACTACATCAACACAATACAAGAAGAAAAGAAGATCTTCATATAATGAGAACCATCACCAAAACATATCAAAATAGTGCAATTAAAATGTCTATCAAATTGTACAACCATTTACCACTCCAAATTAAAGTAATTGAAAAGTTAAATTTATTTAAAAGGTATTGGTATATTTATTTAATCATTGTTTCTACTCATTAAACAAGTTTTTAAAAAATAGTGATAGTGCTTATACTGTATGAAATAAAATTTATTTTTCTTTTGATAATTTATTTTTTTCTAGAGAGTTTGAACAGGATTTAAAGATTTATTTTACTCTATGGTGTAGCATATGATAACTTTGTAAATTATTGCTAGCCTTATATAATTTTAAATGTTATGTAAATTCAAGGATTTTTTGACTTGCCCTATATCATCTAGCATTCTGCGCATTATATGATTTATAAGGACCAATAAACAAACAAATGATATTTTTATTGTACTGCAGACATATAATGAAAATATTTTCTACTTCTTGATTCATCCTTTCAACAATTACCTGATGCTGGGAATGCCTTAGCTTTCTGCGGTAAATCTTAAAATGTTGCTAACATTTGTAAAATTATCTATAATTTTGTTTGCAAATTCTCTTCCATCATTGGACTGAAGAACTGAAAGTGAATCTAGAAGGGCAAAGATGTCAATGATCAATGCACATTCTTTTAACTCTCTTTGACTTAAGCTTAGGAACTACAAAATTAGTTAAGTAGTTCAAATATACCATATGAAAGATCTATTAGATCAACTGCCATTTAAAAGTCAGATCTTGAAATGCAATGGGCTTCCCAATAACTTTTTCCTTCTGACTCTTCAGCTTTTGTAAACAGGGCTCACAAATAGTCTGTAACATCCTTGCAAGTTATGCTCATGAATTTCATTTTCAAATATTTCATCATGCAAAGCATCATACAGTTCAGTATGAACAATACTCCCAACATGAGCAGATTGTTTACAGCAGAAATTAACTTAATAATTCCATTTACTTCAAGTATATTAAAGTGCTTCAAAAATCTATCTATAGTCATTGCTTTCTTTTTGAAACTTTGTTATTAATCATTTAACCTTATTCACAAGATTGTCAACTTTTGATTTGCTTATAGGAACACAATTTAAGTTAGAGAATGCACAATTAGTCCTAAACTTCTCATAGAATTGTTTATCAACAACTGTAGTACTGTAACTGTAAATAACTACAGTTATTTACTGTAACTACAACTGTAAATCAAGAAATTCTAACAAACCTGGACTAATAAGAACTAAACCCTATCAACTGAAAGCTGATATGTGTTGTCAATAAACATTAATATAAAATAAAGCAATACTAAACAAGGTCATAAACCAAGCTAGGAAAATTTTCAATGACAGATACTTACAATCAGTCCCAAATAAAATGAAAGTAATTTGGAATATTGTTAAACACAAGAAAACCTCAAATGATAGTATATATCTTGATGATAGTATATATATAGATAGCTTAGAGGTAACAATAAAAGAGAATAAAATCACAGATCTTAAACTAGTTGCAAACACATTTAATAATCACTGTATAAACATTGCTAAAAATATGTCAGCAGATAATGTTGCAACAAACACCTACTTAAATAATCAATGTTCACAGAACCAAGCTAATACCACTATGTATCTATACCCAACTGACCACAAAGAGATCCAAAACATACTAACCAGCATTAAAAACAAACACTCATCTGGAATAGATAACATCACAGATTTCATATTAAAAAAATATGCTTCAGCCTTAGTACACCCTCTCACAGATATATGCAATTGTTCATTAGAGCAAGTAGCTTTTCCTCAATCTCTTAAAATAGTAAAAGTTAAACTCTTGTTTAAGAAAGGTGAAAAACAACTTTGAACAATTACAGACCAGTATTTCTAATATCTGGAGTCAGCAAAGTAATCAAAGGATACTCTGTAATAAATTATTACAATTTATAAAAAGTAAAAAACTTATCACTGATAACCAAAATAACCAACCAGAAAAAAGAAATCAACAGAAGCTGCATTATTTCACTTTGTCAATCATACCCTAAATGCACTAAGAGAACAAAAAGAATGTATCAGGTATATTTTTTGATCTCTCTAAAGCATTTAACATGTTGAGCTATGAATTACTCTTCACAAAACTAGAAAACTTGGGAATAAGAGGACATGCCCTAAACTGGATCAAATCATATCTAAACCAGAGAGCACAAATAATAGAAATGAAGCATGGTGAAATAAAATATTGCCATTTGACCAAAGGGAGTATCATTGCTGGAGCACCACAGGAGTCAATACTGGGAGCAATTCTCCTTCTCTCATTTGTAAATGACCTAACATTTAAAATAGCTCAAATAACAACAATCAGTATGTTGATGATACAACCATTTTGGCAGAGAGTTCAGGTAAAGAAACTCAAAAAAGTCTACTAGATATAAATAATACATGAAGCATCAAAGTGGTTTGATGTGAATAAATTAATAGTTAATACAAAAAAAAACAAAATTCTCCACTTTCATCTCAAACAAAATAATTCTGAAAAATTAATAATTACTTTTAAAAATAAACATATTCAAAGCATTAACAATAAATAATTCTTTGGCATTATTATTGAAAACAATCTAAAATGGGACGCACAGGTAAGTACTTGATTACAAAGTTAAATATCATTTGTTTCAACTTTAGGCAACTTGTACAAAATGTAAATACAGCATCTTTTAGAATAGCATAATTTTGCATTTTCACACTTCATACTGAGATATGGTGTAAGTACACTCTCCCCCATGCAAACTGTTATTCATAACCCAGAAACGTAAATAGCTTCAGTTCATTTTTCTCATTGACATGTCCTACATCATGTACATATATGTTTAACCATGATTTATAGTATCCATCCATTATGCATTATGCATTGTCCTGGGGCCAATGATAGTGAAAATGTACTATAACTGGACATGGATAGAGGTGAAGGGAAGAAGGCATGTACATTGAAGCAAATACCTCTCTATAGTCCCACAATGTCCATAGTGTCACAGCAGTTTCATACATAATTAAAATTATTATTGCTAGGAAACCCACTTACAGGTATTTATTGATAATTTTATTGTTTAATAATATAAATAAAAGCTGAACTAAGCAGATATATTGTGAACTATTTACAAAGAGGAAGAAATAGAATATTTGTGCTATAGTCAAAACCATGTGCATTTGTTGATATCATTGCAGCTTTTGTTAAACAGATAACAGTTATTAAGCAAAACTGGTAGTTACAGGAAAAAGGAACAAGTAGAGGGGTTTGGCATATTGTTGTGTTAGTGCCATTATACACATGTATAATATTTTATATATTTATTTGCACTAGGCAAATACATATTATGAATAGACTAGGCATTTATCCCAGGCTCTTGGTCAGACATACGAGGGTTGGTCCATAAGTTTCCGGCCTAACCATTTTCTAGGTATGATAAAGACAAAGACTATATTTTACTTTTCAGTATAGTTACCATTTATTGCAATACACTTTTCACATCTTTGAATTAACATTTCAATCTCCCCCCCCAAAAATAGTCAAAAGTCTTGTCTGTAAAATGGTCATAAACAGCATCCATCATTTCTTCGCCACACTTAAATTTACTCCCTCAAAGATCCTTCTTGAGTGCTAAGAAGAGGAAATAGTCACTGGGAGGTAGATGATTGATCTCCTTGATGCCACTTTGCTTCACAGATTCCTTTGCAACAAAAGCTGTGTTGATGCAATTATGTAGTCTGTGCAATAGGCCAGCATAGTGCTCCCCATTTACTGTGTTGTTCCTCACTTTGAAGTGAATGAGAATATTCCTTAACAGTCCCAAAATATTGTGGCCAAGATCTTCTTGGTCAACTAAGTGACCTTGGAATTCAGAGGCAGTGCTTCGCCAGATTTATGCCAGATTGATTCTCTTTTGAACAAGGAATCATAGTAGAGGACCATAGTTCCATCTCTGTAACAATGGTATGCAGAACTTCTCTCTCATTGCCACGGCAGAGCTCCAAAAATGCCTGATAACAGATGATTCATTGCTGCTTTTGGAATGCGGAAAGAAGTCAAGGCACCTATCTTGCACTAACCTTATTAATGTTTAAATGTTCAGGAATAATTTGAAGGACTGCTGTTTTAGAAAGGGCCCAACCTTGCTGCTATTTCAGTAACTTTGAGCCGCTGCTCTTTCCCAATTACTCCTTCCACAAGAGCGATCAATGTTTTCAGGAGTGAGCTTCTCCAAGGGCAGACCTGCACGCTCTTTGTCTTCAATGCTTTCCCAACCCATTGTAAAAAGGTTGGCCCATCTTGTATGGTAGAATACAAGGGGATACTTTCCCATATACACCAACCAATCACTTTAATTGCATTTGGAGTAAGTCCTTCTTTTGTGAGGAACTTAATAACAGCTTGATACTCCATTTTGAACATGTCACAATCTTCTACACATAACCTTCTTTATGCAACTATTTCTGAACAACTGAACACAGCAGAGCGGAACTTGCTGCTACAATTATTTACTTAACATATAAGGTATGACACCAGATAAGGATTTTGTGAAGGTGATACTCCTTATGAGCAAGGCTGGAAACTTATGGACCTACCCTCGTATATGCATAATAATATTTAACCGTTATTAAGGCATGCCAGTGAGGGTTGATATTTACAAGGGAATGCTCATTGTACTATAAACACTCAATTTTCACTATTTATTCTAATAAAAATCAGCAGTCACCTGGAATAGCCAGCAGTCACTAGCTTTTTGACTTTCACTGTAACATACCTAACTAGCTAACCATAAGTATCCTAAGGAAATTTCATACCAATAGATGATTAGGTCAGTTTTTGTTTCTAATCATTTCTGGCATTTGGCAAACATTTTGGTTTCTTATTCAGGGTTTTTACTATGGATATTGATTCATTATATTTTTATATGTTTCATTCTTCTAAAAAATGCATCACTGTTTATTTTCAAAACACAATGCTCAGGGAGGGGGGACCTGGCAACCTTATTTCTTTGAAAAATAATTCTTATGCAACAAATTTCAATTTCAAAAATTAGAATTTATAAAGTAATTTTTATGCTAGATGAACTAAGGCCATTGATGCATACTTTGAAATAGATGGGGCTAAACCTAAAATTTTAGTTATAAAACTTGCACTATAAGCAGTAGCAACAAAAATTTTAACATAAATTTAGTTAAATTTATGTTAAGTATTTCATATATTTATCTTTTAAATGATCTTTCCCTGCTTTTTATTTATAATCTGTCGTATAACTTTTGTTTTGTTATTACGTTTTCTATAAGTGTTTGATTTTACTTTTGTTTGACTCCTTACTTAATTTTCATGGCAACAAACATCAGTAACACTTTGATTAAAGTCTGGAATATGCAGGATGAGGTCTGTCCCTACAGAAAGCAATATGTACTTCCTATGTTTTGCTACCTAATTTACTTAAAGATAAACTTTAAGCATGCTTGGGGTTAATATTAGGCTTGTATTTTAATTTTCTCTTCCAATGGTAGCAAAGAAAAGGACTTGGAACATAAGCTTTGTTTAGTGTTAATTTTCTTTACATAAAATTAACACAAAATAAAATAAAGCAGCTCTTCGTGAATGCACATAAATCTGTGATAACCTGCCATTCAACAATGCTTACTACTAAAGAAATGACTGATTTTTGCAGTTGGGGTTTGTTTGCGTGAGAACATTGTTCTTTAAATGTAATATTGTTTGATATGAAACAACTGCAAGTTTTTCCATTATTTATATATGTATGACTGTGTGTGATAACTAATCTGTTTCAATATAATTAATAATCTTAACATATTTAAATGAACTTTGTAATGCAACAATATTTATTGGCATGAAACTGGAAAAGACTTCTGCCAGTGGCCAAGATCATTAACATACGGACTTGTGAGTGGAAGGTCTGGGGTTTGATTCCTGCCAGAATCATCCTCCCTAACAGGATTTTTTCAAGTTTTCCTCAATTCTCATAAATGGCAAATGTGACAGAGGTACCCTAAACTTAGGCCTGGAATGTTTCTTTCCTTTCAAAAAAATCTTTCTCCAGTTTATCATTTCATCTTATGTATCACCAGTATCCAACACCTGTGATGCCTCAGCAGTAAAAACAGACATTAAACACTTAAAAAAAATAAATATAACTGCAGATAACTTTCCTGGAGTACCCATGACAAGATGTAACATTCCAGGTGCTTCACACACATACATAATGACTTATAGAAAAGAGACTCCTCCTACCATGTCCTCTCACCTCTCCTTCAAAGTTCTTCACATACTTATTGAGACAGGTTTGTACTGCTGCTATAAGTCAACAAGTTTCTTACAAGAAATAATCACAAATACAAATATTAGGCAAGAGATAGAAGTCCCTTATTTATATTTTATGTAAAATTCATTAAACAATAGTTTAAGAAATTAAATGCTGAAAATTTTGGGATTAGATCAAACCAATAATTTCCTATTGTGTTTTACCAAACAACAATTTAATGATCTTAACTTCCTACTTGATAACTACAAAATTGGAAATGAATATGCAATTTGGATATTTGTTCATTGCATTCTGTACAAAGTCAAAAGGCATAAGTCCTGACCATAATTGAATTTGAAATTTTGACATTTATCCATTGCATTCTTTCCTTCTCCACTCTGTCCTAGGGTAGAGATCAATAAAATTCTTATCATCACACTTTCTCTAGCTGAAGAGGCAAACTGAAACCAAAACAGAGGTAACCCAAAATAATGCATTTAACAACAATTTTGAGCATCCACCAGGCTCTAGCAAAAGGATTTGATCTTTGAATTTGCATTTGGACTTTGTCCGTTGTGTTCTTTGATCATCTCAATGTGTTGCATGGTAATACACAAAATGGGATAGATTTTCAAACCCAGTTTGTGATTCTCCAGTTTCCAACTGTGCAGTTCTCATCAGCATGATGAAGAAGTCATGGAACAGTAATTTTATCAAAGTCACAAAGTCAAAAGGCATAAGCCCAGACCATAGCCAATAATTTTGCTGAAAATAGATGGTACTACTTCAAAACATTTGCAAGTGTAAAGTCAAAAGACCATGCAATTAGCATTTGTGGACTTGTATCAAAATAATTACAAAATTGTAATTGAATTTGCAATTTGAATGTTAGTCGATTGCATTCTTTACAAAGTCAAAAGTCATAAGCCCTGACCGTAATGAAATTTTCAATTTTGACGTTTATCCATTGCATTCTTTCCTTCTCCACTCTGTCCTAGGGTAGTGATCAATAAAATTTTTATCATCACATTTTCCCGAGCTGAAGAGATAAAGTGAAGCTGAAACAGAGATAACACAAAATAATACAAATTGATAATTATATAATTGTAATAATAATGTGATATAATTATATAATACATAATTGTTTTGATTCACCTGATGCTAATTGTGTGTTTTGACTTATGTCTTTTGACTTTATGCTTGCAAATGTTTTGAAGTAGTACCATCTACTTTTAGCAAAATTATCAGTTATGGTCTGGGCTTACACCTTTTGACTTTGTAACTTTGATAAAATTACCATTATGTGACTACTTTGTCATGCTGATTAGAACTGAACAGTTGGGAACTCGAGAATCACAAACAGGGTTTGAAAATCTATCCCATTTTGTGCATTACTATGCAACTCTATGGGACGATCAAAGAACACAACGGACAAAGTCCAAATTGCAAATTCAAAGATCAAATCTGTTTGCTAGAGCCTGGTGAATGCTCAAACTTGTTGTTAAACATATTATTTTCTCTTATATCTGTTTCGGCTTCAGTTTGCCTCTTTAGTTAGAGAAAGTTGATGATAAGACTTTTATTGATCACAACCTAGGACAGAGTGGAGAAGGAAAGAATGCAATGGATAAACATCAAAAAGGCAAATTCAATTTATTGTTAGGGCTTATGTCTTTTGACTTTGTAAAGATAGCAACGAAAAACATCCGAATTGCAAATTCAATTCTAATTTTGTAGTTATTTTGAATACAGATGCTAATTGCATGGTCTTTTGAGTAATCCCCCCCCTCTCTCTTCCTCTTCATATGTATTGATTGTGCTGGAAATTCTAAATTATCAGAGAGTTAAGTGGTCAGCCCATTATCTCAAATGACAAAAATACAAATTCCAAAGTAAATTTGTACTGGAAAAGCTATCAATCTAACAATATAGATGTACTGGTATAGAAAGCTCAAAATGAAAACTTTAGCTGATTATATCCAGTTTTCAGGACTGAACAATAGATCTGAAATTAAGAAAGGGTTTCTAGAAAAGAGGTTTCAATGGGGGTTGTGATCTTAATCTCATGTAGCAAATGCCAATATCATTTTAATTACAATATTGATTTTATTTTATTTTATTTTATTTTAAGAAATAAAAGTTATATCATAAATATTATGAAGGGGAGACCCCATCATAAAAATTATGCAATGGTGGCAGCTGAGCTGTACAGTAGAAATGTTTTTTATAGATTAGCATATTCTATTGATCATATATATTGAGAAAAGTTCCAGGATACAGAATATGATGCAAACAAAATCAGGTATAATTAACAGTAAACATTTCATCATGTATCATTTACTTAATGTTAAGGTAAAGTACAATACATGCTTTACTGTCTCGTTACATTTACTAGGGTGAACATTAACAGGTGTCTTGTCAGTATGAGAACATAGCTTAAGTTACGACATTATGCAAGTAAAGAAAAATAGATATCCTCATAAAAGGACAAAGGCTGAATATCAACAATAATAAATAATTACATGACATATAAGTTAACACTTTGTCATCCATATGTTCTTTAACTGAGTATCCCTTTATAAATGCCAAATGCATGAATAAGTAGAATCTCTTTATATCCTGCAATTATATATTAAATTTGCTTACACCAAACTCCACTTACATAAAACTAAGACATGTTTCGGGAGTAATCACTGCCATCTTCAGTTGTTGACCAACTACTGTTAGACAAAATGGTGGCTAGTTACCCAGATGCTTCTGTGGTAGTGTCTGGTGGTTGTAGTAATAACTTGCTGTGTTCATCCATAGCAGGAAAATCATAGTTCATTTAATTTTCTTTATTTTTTTTTATGATGAAAATTTTTTCCCAAGCTGATAGTTTCATTGGGTTGTGAAACTGTTTCAGCAGATTAATCTTTGGTTTGATTTCATGATTTTTGGTCCAAAAGTGAGCTGCCACCGCTGATTTATGTACCTGCTTTAACCGAATATTCCTAAAGTGTTCTTTTCTCCAAATTTCCAAATTTCTCTTCGTTTTTCCAATGTACCTCCGATCAAAATCTGTACATTTGATTTCATAAATTCCTGATTTCTGTTCTGTTGGTATGGTGTCTTTTACTGTGCAACTTAATAAATTCTTGATATTATATTTGTTTTTTGGGGCTAACATTATTCCATGTTCTTTGAAAATCTTCTTAAATTTGCTGTGGTAAGTTGAATTGTATGTGAAACTTTTGAATTGATATCTTTCCTTAGTGTTCTTCAGTGTAGAAACTTCTATTATCGATTTCTGTCTTTTAAATTTATTGATAATTTTTATTAATATGTCTTTTTGAAACCATTGGTTATAGCTGTCTTTATTATCTGTTGGTATTTCATTTTGTACTTGTTTCTGTGAGAGGGATGTTGGTTAGTCTTTGTGCCAAGCTATGAAACACTGCATATATATGCAGAATGGGATTATACTTTTTTATGTAATTTTTCTGTGTGTGTTTCTTTTCTATAAGTTCCAAAGTTTAAACAATCTCCATTTGATTAACTGAGCAAGTTCCTACTACAACACCAGACACCGCTACAGAAGCATCTGGGTATCCAGCCCCCATTTTGTGTAACAGTAGTTGGTCAACAACTGAAAATGGGAGTGATTGCTCTAGAAACATGTCTTAGTTTTATGTAAGTAAGTAGAGTTTAATGTAAGCAAGTTGAATACATAATTGTAGGATATATTACCACTCCATTGTCTACAGCTTTGTAAGTAAAATTTATTTAATCTTTTTATGTGTTTTTAAAATTTGACATTTCTGAAATTCATCTGAATATTTTAAAGAATTCAAAGGCTATTGTATACACATACTTCAGAATACTAACTACCTTTATGCAAAAGCTTCAGTGAATTTATCTATCTAAATCTGTTCTTTATCTTGTATTTTAGTCATGTACTGCCAAATTAGCTTTAAATCTATTATAATTATCAGCTACCTAACACAGTAGTGAATATGTGTCTGTAAGGGTGGAAGAAGCATAGAAGTCAACCTTTGAACCAGAAAGAGATCTTATTGAAGATAATGAAAAGGTTAATGAACACTTTTCTTTGTTCTTTCGTAGATTTGTAGAAAAACACATTTGAAAAAAGAGATGCTTGTCAACCATGCCTTCTCCTTGAAGCTGCTGGTATTATGCTATTGTGCACGTGAGTGTTAAGCATAGGAAGTTTGCATTTGGAAGGAAAATATGATCACGAATGTTGTGCAATAAATGTCAAAAAGTGGTTGTAATTATACTGTTCCAATTGCATTTTGGAAGTTGTAATATTTGATACTTCCTAAGAGAGTTGTTTTGCATCTTTGCAGCAAAGGTTTCAATTAAAATGTTAATTGGAACTTGCACGGTGAAGCCAACCATATAATTGCTATCATTGTATGATTTAGTTGAACTACACACTCTTAATGGTTCACTTACATTTAATAATATATAGAACTGGTTTCCAGAACATTTTGTTCTCATCGTCAGCTAGGCTTAAATTATCCAACAGTTGAATTTTAGCCTAGTTGATGATGAGGATGAAATGTTCTCAAAACTGGTTCTATATATTATGACAAGTAAGTGAAGCATTAAGAGTGTGTAGTTCAACTAAATCATACAATAATATCAAAGGTTTCAATGTTTAATGAAATTCTCTAAAACCTGAAACACAAATTTCTTTTAGCTTTGAATGAAAGAGCTAAAGAAAATAAATGCTTCGCACTTAAAACATTTACTCACATGTACTTAAAGTAAACTCAAAGAGGTATAATACTATTTAGTTAAGCTATCATTAAAAAAAATAAAACATTCATGTTTTTACATAACCATTCAATAAAATGAAATAAAAGCAAAAAGTTTTATTTAATAATTTGGAGAATGCTATAAAATTAAAACAATTGAATTTGTTTAAACATTCAGTGAATGTTGCTATGAATGCACATATGCAAAAGTAAAGTTGTCATTCATCAACTGTGTTAAAATATGTAAATATTCATTCTCCACTGTGCTCATCCCCTTTTACCAAACAGGTTTGGAGTGCATAAAATGTCCAGCAGCTGTGTCCAACCCTACACTGACAGGCACCATTGCAACATCAAACTTTGGTTTAAAATTATGATTTATACCAAATAAAAATTCTAAATTGTGGCACAAAATGAAGTGCTTAAGCAAGAAAGTGAAGAGAACAAAAAATGCTGACCAGCCATATTCTATCATGCCTTTCAATATGCCTAGTTGTAATCATTCTATATTTGAATTAAAAAGCTATGAAAAGTGTGCAAAACTTATATTATTTTTTTGAAAAATATTTTTTCAAGATCTAAAATGTACTATATTTTTTCATTTGTTCTCTATATGTAGAATTATCTCCTTAGCTTAATGATATCTATACCCATTCCCAATGTGTGTATACACACACACAAGCTGTACCAGAATTTGCATACTAACTCTGCAGTATCATATTTTATGGTCAAATGTGAATAGCAATATGAAAGAAATAATTTACTGTGTGCCATAGTCCTCAAGTTATTAGAAAATAAAGTTAGCCAATAAGAAGATAGCATTTCATGTCACCCCAGTGCGAACACCTCATGGCCACTGAGAGAGGTTTACCATGTTTTGGCATGAGGTGGTGGGATGCACCACATAACTCTCAACTCTGCAGGGATATTTGAACTAGAAAAGAAGTCTCTATCTCCCTGAACAAATTACCTACACCATTGCAATCTGTTTATTGTTAAGAACTTGGCATAGTCGAGGTCCACTGCATTTATAAAGGTTACAAGTTCAGGGTTTAATTAAGGAAGGAAGTTTAAGTAAATAAAATATTACTATAATTATTAAAATTTTAAGTTGTGAAAATTAAAATTATTATCAGCTTTGTAAGTACATTTAATTGAATTATTATTATTATTATTATTATTAATTAATAATAATAATATACAAAGGAATAATTACAAAATGTGTTCAAACTGCCTACCACTAGGTGCTATGCATGCATCAACTCGTTTTAAGAAATTTACTATCATGCGTTGCAACATTCGTTATCATCCTAAACTTAGGTATTCATTTTTTACACTAAACTCCACTTACTTACATAAAAATAGGATGCGTTTCAGGAGAATCTCACCCAGATGGGAGAGATTCTTCCAAAACGCGTCTTATTTTTATGTAAGTGGAGTTTAGTGTAAAAATGAATACCTAAGTTTAGGATATATTTAAAATGATATACTATGGGTAACTTATTAACACACTTCACTTACTATATTTTGCTAAGTTGGAACAATGTTTTGGGAACCAGCGTTCCCATCCTCAGCCATTGACCCAGGATATATTACCACTCCATTGTCAACAGCTTCGTAAGTACAATATTTATACCATTATCAATTTGTGTAATAGATGCATGCATTCGTGCCACAAGTTCTTCCACATTAGATGGTGGTTCTCAATATATTTCATTCTTTATACAACTCAAGAGGAAAATGTCAAGAGGTTTTAAATCCAGGATCCAACAGACCATCCCACAATTCCAACATATCCAATTCACCATCCTGGAAATGTATCATTTACTCCTAGCCCTCCTTCAGCAGCATAAGGGGCATGAACACCATGTTGCTGGTACCACACCCTTCTGCAAATATTTGATGGCACTTCTGTTAATCATGGGTACACCTTGAGTAAAATTCCTAAGGCTCTCTTTTGCCAGATGAATATTTTACTACTGTGTGCTGAATTTCCCCAGAAAATTGTTCCATATCTCATAATGGAGGGAAAATAAGCAAAGTATGCTATCATTCAATTTGGATATACAATTATGTTATACAAATTTCACTTAAATGTTTTGAATTCAGGTCATGTTCAGGAATCATCATTCTCATCCTCAGCTGTTGGCCAACTGCTTTGTAAGTTTATTGTTGCCTAGTCCAAATGTGGCTGGTTACCAATCTCTTCTCTTATGACATCTCTAAGCTAGGTTAGGAATTTTCTGAATATTTTCAGTTGAATGTCAAAAGTCATTAATTTACCCTGGTTTTTTAAGAAGAAAATCATTTCCCACTTGAACAATTCTGTATGAGTATACAGTTCATTTAACAGTATGGCTGCTTAT
The DNA here is from genome assembly GCA_030762175.1 of Metallyticus violacea. Lineage (NCBI taxonomy): Eukaryota > Metazoa > Arthropoda > Insecta > Mantodea > Metallyticidae > Metallyticus > Metallyticus violacea. The sequence goes on from CM060846.1 coordinate 379,266,683, forward strand.
TTAGTTTTGTAGTTATGTTTCTTAAAATAGTCTGCTTCACTGATTTTTCCAGTTGTTTCAATATGTAATTGTCTGTACGAAAAAGGACTTTATCAGAGTAAATGAAAGAATTTTATATTCCACTGGAAGACATATTCAGAAAATTTCTAACCCACCCTACAGATCTCATAAGAGAAGAGACCAGAAGCCAGCCACAACTGGACAATGCAACAGTAAACTTCCCAAGCAGTTGGTCAACAGCTGAGAATGGGAAAGATGGTTTCTGTAACATGTCCTAAACTAAAAACTTGTGATGTTTATATTAACATATTCATATATCCATCCAAGTTGAATATATTATTGCTTCATTGTCATAATTTCTAAACTGCAAAATCAATTAAAAAAAAATGTTGTTCTCAACATTTCTAGGTACAGAAAAATCTTTAAACTTTTCAAAGCAAAACAGGCCAAATTCAGCTTATAGTTCCTATGTGTTGCTGCCAATAAGATTTATCATCGATTGCCAATCACAAAAACTTTGTGTGAGAGGCCTCCTCTATTGAATTATTGAAATCTTTTATGCTTAAGTGTGGAACACTTTTTTTCTAGTTCTGAATTGAATAAATTTTGTTTTTTCATAATTTAACATTAGTTTGTTAGTTTGATCTATACCAAATACTCAATTCGTGATAACTATAAACTTCCAATAGTTTCAGAAATCAAAGCATTCTTTGGACTTTTGTATGCCATTGGTTTCCTACATGGTGGAAAAATAGTCAAAATTTTCCCAATGATGAATTTTTATTATGGTATTTGGAATAACTAAGGAATAAAAAATATAAATAAAGATTTTATAAAAAGTATTATTTGCTTTCTTTATTAATTTTATAAAATGAGTATTTGAATAGTTGAAGCACAGAATTCAAAACTAGTCTTTATCTTTTAAACACCATATTGAAATAATCTCTAGTAGATAAAACATTTAAAATGTTAAAACACTCTTGTGGCTTCACTCCCAAAGAATAAAGGACAGTAGTTAAAACATTTAAAATATTTAAATACTAATGACGATTCACTTTCAAATTTTTAAAAATCATGACTTGTTTTGTGAGTGTTTTAACATTTTAAATGTTTTGTCTTCTAGAGTTTATATACTTGCTTCATTGTGTTGATTCCTGAATGTATTGAAATTGAAACCATATTGAAATTTCAATATTAATTCAATTTGGAATCAAACACAGTGAAACACACACTAATAATCTCTTCTGAGTTGGAATATCAGAACTGTTGAAATATTTAATATTTCAGTAGAAATGTATAATATTTCAGTAGAACAAAGAGATACTTTAAATATTACAATATATAATTACTTCTCATTTTGCATTACAGCTTGGTATGAGCCTTGGACTTTCACTGGAACCTCTGCTTCCTCTACCTCTGTCTTACAATTTTATTGATAAAGGACAGTTTTATAGGGGGACATGTGGTCAGCATGCTGGCACCCTGTAGGTTGGCTTTTGTGATCAAGGTATATAATTGCTACTCAAAAGAAATGCTATTCTACGTTGCTTAGCATATTTAATAATGTTACCCAATTAACATATTAATGTGCCAATTTGAAATTTTAACTCTTTCATGTGAATATATATGATCTCTCATGAACTTTTATACAAGAAATGAAGAAAAATATGTATAAAATCAAAATATACATGACAAGAATACTAGATAAAAAGCAGATCTACGTGGACCAGTTTCAACACTTCCTGCCATCATAAAGGAGTTGATTACATTTAGTACAAAATGCCCTTCCCTCTAGACTAAAAGCCTTATTAAAAATGTTAAATCCTTTAAATCTGCTCTTAGAAAATACTTACAAAAAAGGGCATATTATTCAGTAAAGGAATATATAAGTGACAACATATTATACTGAATTAAACACATAGCAATAATTTTATCAATGCATATGTAAATATGTATATAGTAAAATTTATGTGATTGAGTGATTTGTCCATTTCTGCTTCTCTGGTTTTTGTTGTTTTGGCTGAATTGTTCTAGGTATTGCTTTTTCACTTTTATTCTAATTATTTATTTATTTTTTTTTTTTGTAAATGTTGAATGTGTGCTACTGTGGTAATTGTAAATGATAAATTCTATGTTAGTAAATCTCTGTGACTGCTTTGCAAACTCATGGAATGCTCATTCATCTTTAAAGAGTAGAGGACCCAATGGCAGGTGGTGGTTCAAATCCCCTAACATCTATGTTCATTGTGGAGGGACAGGTATTCAGAAATTTTGATCTATTATTGGCTTAGGTATAGAACATTTTTAAATAATTAGGCTTGTTTTGAAATGTATTTATTTTAATAATTTGATAACCAAGCAGCAGATAAGAGAAGGTGATGAATTAGCACCACTAAAAAAATTGGGAAACACAAATGAAAAGTGCAAGAAAAATTACTCATTGGAGTTTATGACAATAGAGACAATGGAGGATAGTATAGTTTCAAAACATATATCCCTTTAGTTACCTTCTAAGTATGAAATTATACTGTTTGCTCTAGTTAATGTAAAGATGTTATATATTTAGAACTTGGAAATTGACAAAAAGTATCCATGTTTGAAGCACTCATTATATTTGAGTGAGTCGATCCTGGTGGTCTAGTGGTAACCATACTTGCCTTGAAGACCCAAGAGTGCAGGTTTGATCCTGGTCAGGGTCGATGGATTTTTTGGTGTATAAAATTCTAAATATGGCTTCCTTTGGAAGGAAAGTAAAATGTGCATTCCTTGTTATAGATTTACAGCACTAAAAGAACCTCAAGCCTGAAAGAAGAGGCATCTGAGCAAAATTTATCACCATTTCATGCCCTGAATTGAATGGGATACTGATGACCTGAGATGTTAAAGAGCATCCATAAATAAACCAAATCAACAACAACAAAAATATTTCAGTGATGACTGCAAATGATCAGTTGTATTGAATGATGCTAATAGCAAGATTTGACTGATAAAATGTTCAATTCAATTAAATTGATAGGCAAATGGCCACTTATTTTATGGGATGAAACTTTGTCTAAGGAATAAAAACATTTGTTAAGTAAGAAGTTTTTAACACTCTGTTTGAATTTTTGAGGAGAACTGATGTTTTTGAATATTCCTAGATATTGAGTTTTGAGCTGTATTATCAGTACATTTGTAGTTTTTTTTGGGGGGGGGAGGGAATAGTATTTAGTGCCCGTTTTTCCTACTGAGGCACCACAGGTTGATGTACACTCATGATACTTGTGATGAAATGATATATTGGGAAAGGATTTTTTTTTAAGGAAGGAAATATTCCAGGCCTAAGTTTAGGGAACCTCTCCGGCATTGGCCATTTATGAGGATTGAGGAAAACCTGGAAAAAAACCTCAGTCAGGAAGAACTATCCTAGCGGGATTCGAACCCCAGACCTTCTTCTGAGGAGTCTGCGTCTTGACAACCTCGGCTACCCATGGCAGTTTGCAGAAAATGTCTTTTAAAAATTACATATGTATTTTACATATTCAATGCTTTTGACAATGTCAACATTATTTTGCAAGAATAATAGCAGATTAAGAGAAAATAAATTTCAAATCGAATTATTGAAACCCAACCTATGTATTGGTGTGTTAAACCAAGCTCATCTATCTCAATATAGTGACGGGCTTGGTAGAGATGGTTTGGTTAAATTAAAGACACAGGCTGCAAAGCATAAATTACAGATTTGAGAATTTTATTTCCATTTTATATACATATTTATGAGGTAATTATGCAAATGCAAGCACATGTAGATAATTTTGATAAAATTTCTAAATATATACTTAAAAATGGAAATAATCGAAAAAATTGAAAAAAACTTCTAATTAAATAAATGTTTTTATTCTTTAGGTGAGTTCTTAAATCATTAACACAGGTGTCAAATTTGCCATATAGAGATGGATGGATAGCGTTAATGCATGTTTGACGTATATAAATGTTATTGTAACCATTGCTTATATCATGACATGTCCAATATAATTTGTATGATTCAAAGAAGGAATTAAAATTGAATTGCATTAAATTACTTTGAATTGTAACTTCAATGAAATAAAAGTGCTTGCAATGGAATATCTTCAAAATCTAGTCGCTTTGCAGTTTTGTTGGTGTGAAGTAGCATATCTTTCCCAGACAATTATCTGAGAATGCGTAGTATGTTATGCGCAAGTTCCAGATTTTCAGTTGGAAGTTTGTAGTTGATGTGAGGAAGTGTGTAAAGGAGGTTGTGGTTCAGAAGTGTTAATTTGTGTACGTTTGTAACTTCAGAGCTGACGATGGCTGACGAATCGATGCAGAATGGAACCAATGGAAGTGAGGTTCCGGAGATTGAGCTGATAATTAAGGTACCTGTTGCAAAATTAGTACGTGTCTTGAGGTTTCTGTTTTCAGTGAGTGAAAATTGCTAACCTAGGCACATAAAATGGCTGAGTAAGGAAACACATTTATAGTGATATATTTTGCGTTGACATTATATAAAAATTCTGTATAAGTGTACAAAACACAAATGTTAATCACATGTGGATGAGAATCCATTGATATATGTTGTTGAATGCGCTTGTTGCAGTGTCTGAGTAATCTAGGATATTTCATCGTATGCTAATAACCGCCCTTTTCGTAACTTGCATAATACATATTGACACAAGATAATTTGACTACATATTAAACATAGTTATGCGGAATAGAATATTAAACAGCAGCCGAATGTTGGCAACATTTTTGCTTATTTTTGTTGTTATACTGCAATGAAAACTGAAGAATCATTTGTTTCCAGAAAGTTCATTATTTGAACATGATTTATAGTTATTCTAATTTTACCAAAAATGTAGGAAAGGAAAATGTGTTTCGTATTTTAGAATAAGTAATTAGAATAGATACAACGTAAGAACTGTAGCTATATATTATTTTTAGTCCATCATGAAGCATGAACTAGTTATGTGATGTAATTCTGTACATAGCAAGAAAGAGTTTGCTTTACAGAAGAGAGCTCACGGAACTCCGCATTCGAATACAGCCAGAAAGGGGAGGGGGGAAAAAGAATAAAAACTGTAAAGGAAAAAACAAAATTTCTACCAACATTTTCTTCAATTTTATTTCCTATTTGTTTCTTTGCACTACATATTAGGGTATTCTGTAACAATATACAAAAATGAAGAAAAATAAAAAATTCAACCAATCTACCTGCATTTTTAAAACTGAACAAAATAATATAGTTCTGCATGCAAAAGGGTTGCAATACTTGCTTATATTGTGGTTTACAACCTTTTGACTATTTTGCAACATATATCAGCCCATTGTTATATTCTTTAATATATTATTATATGATGGGGGTTTGATATTTTTGTTTTTTTTGTTTTTGGTATGCTTTTATGTGATGATTGATTTTTTTCATGTGAAACATCAGAGTATATTACTATATTAAACAAATTGAACCACGTTTCATTGGAAGAAAAAACAAATGTTAACCTCATTAATCTGCACTCAAAAATCTTTTTTCACTTTTCAAGTTTTCATAGTAACATCAGTTTTTCTGGAGTATATTGACACACAGCAATTAATTTGCGCTTCTTTACCAGAATTAAGTCCCGCCTCTTTTCCATAAATACAGTCAGTTTCTCCTTCCCATGAATATGTGGAAGATTTCAAAATAGAAGGAGAAGAAAGTGCTATATTGGTTCTGCCACTTTTATACCTGGAATAATTATTTTCTTGCTTTGTTCATTGACCCTGTATATAAAATACAAAACTTCCACAGCCCATGATATTGAAATAATTAGGTTAGTTGAGTGTTCCTACATAGTGACTAATTTCATAGTTATTTTGGTGAATTTGCTGCGGCTTTCCAGATGTTCCAGTTCTGAAGAAGTTCTAAATAAGATTTCTGAAATATCAGTTATGAAATTGTTCATGATACAGCAGTGCCCAGTTGTTCTAAATTATTTCATTAAGTTGATATATGTGTTTTATTTATGGCTTCTTTCACATATCAAGTTAGTTTAGTCACTTTTTATTATTTCTTTGCGATCATACAGTTTTCATTATTTTCTTGGAGCAGTTTTGATATGCATTAGTGACAGAAAGCTTAAACTAACCAATTGTATTTTAGTTTGTGTGCTTATTATTATTGATTCCACTAAAATTACTAATTCTTTATTTAAAAAATCCAATAAATATTTGAAGGCTGACCAAATGTTTTATAGTAAGTGGTTTGAACATTCTGACTGTATTTTTATATTGCATTTAACTTATGAAATCATTTCAACCCATGACTGTAACATGCTTCTGAATGTTATCTTTTCGTGTCATGTTTGTTTTGAATGCTATTTTTCGGTGTCATGTTAGTTTATGAGTACATCACATTCTACTCTGTTATGATTCATGGAGAAATGTTTAATTTATAGTGTCCCAGAGCTCTTCTCAATGCTTGTGGTGAAATCAGAGTGATTTAACTGTATGAATGTTCACTATTACTGTAATTGTGCAGTAAGCATATTAGTAGAGCATTAAGTGCCTCAAACAAGAATGGGTAAAAGACAAATGTGAATGTAGAAACGAGAGCATTGGCATGTGCATACAAAGATGCAGGATGGTTGAACAGAAAATGGCAAATCAGCTGGGCATTTCAGACTGTAGTATTCGCTCTACATTGAAGCACAGAGAAGAAACTGGGTCCCATGTTGATTGACCATGCAGTGGATATCCAAGAAAAACATCAGCAATGACAGGCAGCATGCAGCTATGTCCATCTGCAGTGAAATAAATACTACCATAGAAGACTGCTTTTAGATTCAACAATAAAATGTTGCCTGTTTGCAGTTTTGTTTAGATGTGCAGCTGTGACGATACCATTGTTAACCTGTCAGCACAAGCTTAAAAGGTTGAAATGGGCCAGAGAGCACCAGAATTGGACTTTAAACAATTGGAAAAATGAATAATCGGAAGCTTTCATGGTCGGAGTCAAACTTCTAGTTATAAATTGGAAAAATGTTCAATAGGATGAATTCATATTTGAGAAATTTGGCTCAAATCATCGGCAGTATGTCTGCTGTGTCCTGGGGAGAGAATGCTTGATGCTTGTCTCACCCCATCTGTGAAACATCAGTTGGAAGTGTAATGATGTGGGAATGTTTTCGGAACAAAGAAGTTGGAGACTTGGTGAAAGTGCATGGTATTTTGGAGAAAAAACACAACCATCAGATTCTTTTGTGCCATGCTGTGCCATCTGGTATAAGACGACATGGTTTTGTTCTTTAACAAGATAACACTATACACACATCAAAGTTGTGTAAGAACTACGTGAATAATAAAGAAGAGACAGGAGTGCTAAAATCCATGACCTGGCCCCCACAATCTCCAGATCTATCCCCAATGGAACTTCTTTGGGAGGAGCTTGATAGGAAAGCAAAACAGATGGTCCCTAACAATATGGATGAGCTGTGGCAGTGTCTTTTGCAAGCTTGGGGTAACATAACTCCAGAGGTGTTACAAAAACTGATTGAAAGCTGACTGCATGGATGTCCCGAATTTGTAAAGCCATCATCAAAGCAAGAGGTGTTCATATTGATGAACAAAAACCTTGAACCATTTCCTTAGTGCACAGCAAAAAGACTATTTACAGCATTAAAAAACATGTTTTATATGAGTGATTTTTATGTAGTTCATAGCATATGCACTGTAGTTTGTAGTAGAATCAAATTAGTATTTGATCTGAACAATATTTACATAAACCACACCAAAAAAGGAGTGACTTAACATTTTTGTATGGTGAGTATAAACTTTCTGTTGCTAGTGTACCTGATGGCCTAGTGGTACTCATTTTTGCCTTGTAGACCCAAGGTCGTGGGTTCATACTCAGCCAGATTTGATTGATTTTTTTTGGACGTAAAATTTTAAGTATGGTTTTGTTCAGAAAGGAAGTTAAAGCTGCTGGTCCTTTGTCATAAGAGATACAGCACATAAAATAACCTCAAGCCTGAAAGAAGAGGTCTCTGAGCAAAATTTATCAACCATTTCATTCCCAGAATAGAATGGGACAACCTGATGCCAAAGAGGCGTAAGGGATAGAGAAAGAAAAATAGATTGAAACACCGATGACCAGAGATGTTAAAAGAGTATCCTTAAAATAAAACCAAACCTTAATATACCTATTCTACAGGTTTGTTGATACATCAGTATTATTATTATTATTATTATTATTATTATTATTATTATTATTATTATTTATTTATTTTTTATTTTTTATTTTTATTTTTTTCCTTAAATGATACCTAAAAGTTCCTTTATAGTGCTACTTCTCCATGTAGACATTTAGCAGTTAAGTGATGACCTTGTTGGTTATTAGCCATGTTAGTAAACTGGATTTTATTGCCCTCCTTATTTACATCCCTGCAACAATAGGGAAACTTGCGTGAAGCCAATTCAAATTGTAAAAAATGCATTTTAATAATGACTAACCTTTTTATGGATATTAACAATCCGAAATTATATTGAAAATATTAATTGTATGTGTATATCTCATTCTGTAGATCCTGAGTTGAGTGAGAGCTTTAGGATATAGAACATGTAAAAATAAAAACATATATAATTTAGATGAATTCAATCTAAAATATTCATCTATAATGAAGAAAGTGTGAGCTATTAAAAATTCTTTAAGATAGGTATGAATTTACATTCATTTCATAATTTAGTTCTGTTGGGTAGTCATTATATTATTTGAATTGCAGAATAGTAGGTACCCATCTGTAATGAGCTAGTCATTCCTGTTTCTAGTACCTATTAAGTTTACTGTGTACACTGAAACTTGATTCAACATTTTTGAGATTATCTACTTTATAACATGTTAGGTTATATGTATATTTTCTGCTGTGAGCGTAAGTACATTTAATTTTTTAAAAAGAAGTTTACAGAATTCTTTTCTTTTCCTCCCACAGATTATTCTAATAGTTCCCCTCCACCCAAACAGAAAGCATTTTTTCTATAAGGAGAATTATCCCAAAAAACCAATTCCATATTTCATTACAGGAAGAAAAGAATACCCTACAAAGACATCTTTTAGTAAAAGATAATTTAAAATTCTTAGAGCAAAACAGGCTGAATTAAGTTTGGGATCTTTAATTCCAACATTTTTTTCTTCCAGTTAAGGTTTTGATTAATTTGTAATCCTAAGAATTTTGAATGACTTATTTCTTTATGACTGATTTCTTTTAGGGTCTGGTCTTCATAATTGATTGAGAGATGTCATATATATTTTTGTTTGTTTTGAAATGAATTGCATTTTTCATTCATATTCTGCAGCATTTTATTGGCTTGAAACCATAACTTTATTTCATAAAAAGCCTTTATAGCTCTATTTGACAGAAGTTCTTGTTATTTCCATTACAAGAACACTGTATCATCTTAAAAGGTACTACTTTTGATTCATGACTAAGTGGTATGGTAGGTCTTTGAAAAAAAAAGGTTTATAAAAATTGGAGGATCCCAATATTAATTCTTGCGGCACTTTTTTCCTTTCCTCCTCCCTTCTTTTTTGTTTGTTGTAAGCCCGTACAAAGAATTCATGGTGACCGGTTACAACTGTTGCATTCTATTAAACAAATGAAATTTAAACCATTTAGTGTTGCGTTATCCAACCCATAGAAAACTAATTTTTGTAACAGTTAATGATTTATACATCAAAATGCCTTTGTTAAGTCACAAAATATTCCCACAGCATTTTCTTTCGGATCTAGTGTTTCTAAGATTTCTATAGCGAGTTTAAATGTGGCCTTGTCAGTTGGCATGCCATTTCTAAAACCAAATTGGGAGGATGTTTAATATTATTTTAGTTTAGGTATTTCATAACAAGGCTATGCATAATTTTTTATCGAATCTTTAAGAATGAACTTCAAAGTGATACAGGTCTGTAGCTTGATGATAGACTTTTGTCACCCTCTTTTTGAAAAGAAGTTTAATAATGGCATACTTTAGTTTCTGCAAATATTCCAGATATTAATGAATGGTTACAGAATGACTGAGAGGTTTACTAAGTTCAGATGAACAACTTTTTAATAGCTGGTGCCTTATCCTATCCAGGCAAGTTTTGCATTTGAGTGACTTCATAATTTTTCTTTTATTTCGCTGGGGGAAGTTGGCCTAGCAGTAATGTTCTTACAGATTTTGCTAATAGATCTAATGCCTTCACTCTTATATTATTTCTGTTTTATAGATTACTACTCTGCAATGTTAATTAAGTGACTATTAAAAGCATTTACAATATCCTGTAAACTATTATTTTTCACATTATGATAAACTAAAGAAAATATATTATCTTTGTCTTACAGATTACATTTTTAATTATACTGCATTCAGTTTTAATTTTATTTTTAGATGTATTTGTGAAATGCCTAAGTTTTGCATCTTTAATCGCTTTATTCAGTATTTTACAGTTTTTTATAGTGCATATTACAGTTTTTGTCATTGCTAATTCTACTTTGTAAATATTTGGCTTTTTTATTTTTAGGAAAATTGGCCTCAAAATGCCATAACACAATATTTAGGAATAATTTAATTTAAAATATACTTTGTCATAAGAACAGACAGTTCCCCAATTTCTCATAACCAAGAATCATGTTTAAAATTTGCAACTGAAGCATAATTTATTACTCTAATCATATGACCACAGTGTTGTTAGTCAGTTGAATTTAACACCTGTGGATCATGATCTGACAATCCATTTAATACTTGAAATACACTAAGTTTTAGAATTTTAATTTTATCTATAAATATATTATATATAGTTGCCAAGTTGTTTTTCATTTTGGTTGAAAATTTTACTAAATATTCTAAATTATAACTCCTGAATAAGGATGTTAGTCTTTGCTACCTTTCAAAATCACCACAAACTAAGTTATTTATATTATTTCTGTACAATTAATTGAAAACTTTATCTAACTGGTTGATGATGAAATTAAAATTTCCTGATGTAGTCCTGCGATCAATGTACCACTAGCACAGCAGCTTTCAAGGTCTTGCTCTCTATAGAAGAAATTATGTTAATATTATTTAAATTCAGATTGGTCTTAATGTACTCGCGCCTCCACAATTGATGGGGGGGGGGGGCTTTAATTTCTTGTTCATCAGAGGGACTGGCAACTTGGATTACTATATTAAATTCTTCAATTTTATTTTTAAGTCTCCTAAAGTTTTGGAGAAGTAGAACAAAGTATGTATAGTTTATTTTGTATGAATTTAAACCATTCAGTATAATAGAGATGGGTATTAATATCGCTGTCTCTTTTCTTCTTTTATCCTAAAAATTGAGAAGAAGCACAAGTAATGACAGGAATATGTAGGTCTGCTGCAATTTGACATATTACCATACTTCAGATCCTCTGCAACATGACCACCATGGTACATGCTTGTTACTTACTGCAAGTGAAAAGGTTCAATTTATTAATTACACTCAAATTAGCTGCTTAGAATACAAAAATGGAAATGATGTGGCCTAAAAGTGCACAATGTTTTGGTCATGACTGTACAAGTCCCATATTTATGTGATATATAGAACGTGAGGAAATACAACTGCGACATTCGCATGGTTTCTTTGATGTTGTTTATTTGGTTTATTTACGGATACTCTTTAACATCTCAGGTCATCAGCATCCCTTGGTTTCTTTGTGCCAGCACTAGTAAAAACACTGTCCCCTATCAAGACACTTATCTAAGGTCTGGCTATGGGCCTAACATCTGGAGGATATAGCCAGACAATTTTCATTTCGGCAGGTCCTGAGATACAGTTCAGTTTGTTTTAAACTAGTGCTCAAAATTAATATGCTTTATATTGTAGGTTTACTTGATTAAATTATTATATTCAATTACTGTGTATTTCTGCGCCAGTGTGTGCAAAAATGTTATTTATTGCTCTGGTCCAAGTAGTTTCTCAATTCACAAATCGGAAGTGTTAGAGTAGGAAAGTGACATATAAAACCTGAAAAAAACTTTCCTCTTCCTAGTACAGAGTAACTGTAGATTTTTTCTGAAACACAAGAAATGATGGTTGAATCTTGCAGTGTAGGCAGTGTGCATATGTTCTGAAGCTGTTTCTGCTGTTCAGCAAGGGGATGCACCAGTATTAAAGTCTCCAGGAAAAACAGAAATATAGAAAAGCGAGTTACAGGACTGGATGACTTTCAAAAAGATGTTTTGCACAGGACAATTTTGAGGTATTATGAGGAGAAGCAGTATCAAACAGCAAAAAAATTAACCCTGAAAATGAGAAATTTAATTACAATGGTTCGGCGAGATCTATGTACGAGGTCTGTTCAAAAAGTATCGCGAATTTTGTGTTTTTTCAAAAAGTATTTATTTATTCATGAACATCTATTTTGTTCCCTTCAAAGTAATCCCCACCAGATATACACTCGTGCCAACGTTTTTTCTAATCCTTGAAGCACTTTTAAAAATCTTTTTTTGTGATCTTGTTCAGCTCCTCCTCCGATGCCGTCTTCTCAATCGTGACGTAGCGTCGTCCTTTCAAGGGCCTCTTCAGTTTTGGGAACAAAAAGGTCACGGGGGGCCAGGTCTGGGGAGTACGGTGGCTGCGGCACCATAAGTGTGTTGTTTTTGCCCAAAAATTCGCGCACAAGCAGCGATGTGTGAGCAGGGGCGTTATCACGGTGCAAAAGCCAATTTTTGTTCTTTCACAAATTCGGGCGTTTCTGGCGGATTGCTTCGCGCAAATTGCACATAACTTGCAGGTAATGTTCCTTATTGACGTTCTAGCCTATGGCAAGAACTCATGATACACCACGCCCCTGCAATCGAAAAAAAAAACTGTAAGCAAAACCTTCACTTTCGACCGAACTTGGCGCGCCTTTTTCGGCCTTGACTCGTGTGGCAGCATCCATTGGGATGATTGAGCTTTAGTTTCCACGTCATAACCATAAACCCCATGATTCGTCACCAGTTACGACCCTCTGGAGCAAATTTGGATCGTCGCGGACAGAGTTCAACAGCTCCTTAGCAACGTTAATGCGAGGTGTTCTTGGTCGAAATTGAGCAACTTTGGTACGAATTTTGCGGCGACCCGTCTCAAGGCCAAATCATTGGTAAAAATCGAATGGCACGAGCCAATCGACATGTTTGGGTCCTCAGCAACTTCTCTAACGGTGATTCGACGATTGGCCAATACTATTTTCTTCACTTCAATGTTTTCGTCTGTTGTTGACGAGCTCGGACGTTTGGGACGCTCTTCGTCGTTCACATCTTCTCGACCCTCTGAGAACATTTTGTACCACCGATAAACGTTGCTTTGGTCCAAGGTAGCTTCACCATATGCCACAGTCAACATTCGGAATGCATCCGCGTACTTAATTTTGTTTTTCACACAAAATTTGATGCAGATTCTTTGTTCCATTTTTTGGAATAGGCACAAATCGAAGACTAGCCAAAACACGTCCAAGCAAAATAGCTGTCAACAATTAACTAAACTTTCAAAATGGCCGAGCTTGTCAACATAAGTGAGGGACATGAGTACCAACATAACGCTACAAAACAATCGAAAATCGAATATACGTAGTCCGCGGGAATTCAAAATTCGCGATACTTTTTGAAGAGACCTCGTATAATATATAAAATTCATTGGAATTAAATATAGAAAAGCAACTGATGGTAGGAAGTTCCTTATGGAAGGGAGGGGGCCATTGTAGCGGCTAGCAATATATTTCTCAAGAAAATGCATCAGCTTAATGCTGCAAGGGACACTCGGCCTCATGTGTATTTAGATGAAACATGGGTCAGTCAAAATATTTGGAAGGTTTGTATGTGTTATGGCAGTATGAAAGTTCCTCAGGGTAAGGGAAGTTGGCTTGTAGTATGTCACGCAGTGTAGGAAAATAGCTGTTTCCATTTGCTTCTTATTGTGCTCCTTAGATGGGGATTCTATAATAATAATGGTCAATGCTAGTTAACATTCTACCATTCTTAACAAAATTTCAAACAGCAGCACCAAGAAGCCAGGGTATACGACAGTTGGTTAGGAAAAAAAAAACAATATTAAACACAGTCTGACAAATTCAATCCCTGAGTTACTACAACTGGTCACACCATTTAAAATCCAAGATAAACCATATGAATTGGACAGGATGGCTAATGAAATGGGACATGAAGTGATTACACTTTTCCCTTACCACTGTCAATATAATCCTATAGAACTGATATGGGCTAAAATTAAGGGAGAGGTCGCCAACCAAAACACACTTTCAAACTGGCAGACATAGAAACACTTAAAGCAAATGGCATTAAACAATGGATTGGGTGACACAAGTGAGATATGGAGAGCAGCTTCAGGAGAGGATGATTTCTATAATGAAATAGCTAGTAGTGATGCTATATAATAAGTTATCATTAACTTGAGAGATGATGATAATTAAGAGTTAAATGATACATATAGTGAAGATGAAGAGGACACTCCTGAACTTCTAGCTGCCTTCTGTGCCCTAAATAACACAGCAATTAACACCAATAAGGTAAACATTTTATATCTGCATGATTTTATTTATTAAAAATAAAGTATAAGTATACATGTTTCATATATATGGAACCTAACTTGGCAACAGGGCGCTGTCCATACACAGGTTGCCTTCCATATCGCATCGTGTTTTACAACTATAGATGATCATTGCAAAGAAGAAAGTTATACTGATGCAGATGATTTGTCACCTGAGATTACTAGGTGTTATTTGTGCAGCACAACACACCAAAGATGCTCTTGACTACTGGAAACAATTTATAACATGAAATGTAGGCTGTTATTGTCCTAAACACATATACATTTATAGAATCTATAAAAGGGAACATTGAAAAAGATGCAAAGGTGACTTACATTACAAAGGCATTCTTAGGTTTTTATATATTTGGCTGGTGTTTTACAAGCAAATAGAATGATGCTAGAACATCTCTGGGGCACAGATGGCAATGGAGTTGAACAACTCCATGTTGTAATGATTCTGAGACAATTTAAATTCCTTCTTTGCTGCCTCCATTTTGATGACAAAACTACAATACAGGATCATAAGAGTTTGGACAACTCAGTTGGCAGTCAATGAAGTATTTTCATCCTTTGTTGAAAACTGTAATAAAAGCTGTTCTCTTAGGGCATATGTAATAATCGATGAAGAGCTTGAAGCTTTTTTTGGAAGATGGTGGTTTAAGCAGTACATCCCATCATAGCCAGCCATATATAACATTAAAATGAATGCCTTGGCAGATGCTAATTTTTTATGGGCATAATTTGGAAATTTATGCTGGGTAATAGCCCGAGAGAGCTTTTTCTGTAAGTAACAAACCTGCAGAAGTTGTTGGTGCAGTCCATCTATAACACTGGCCGTAATATAACCACTGGCAACTCCTTTACAGATACAGACTTAATTATCCTTTTGAAGAAAAAGAAATTGTGATATTTGGGACAATAACAAATAATAAATATGTCTGCCAGCAAAGCTACTGAATGTGAAATGCAGGGAAATTAATTCATCAAAATTTGGCTTGGTGAACATGCTACACTGGTCTCCTATGTTCCCAGAAACGTTGATATGTTTTCACATTTTCAAGTACAACTACAAATTATTCAATTGATGATCGTACAAGAGCAAGTGGAAAATCTCTGATGCTAACATTCTATGAGACCAGGGATGAAATGGATACTTTGAATATCATGTGCTTGAGCTACAATGTGGTCAGGAATACAAGATGTTGGCACTAGTTGTCTTCTTTGCTGTACTAAATGTAGGTGGCTCAAATGGTGGCCATTAGAAATGGACTGGAGGCAAGAAATTCAAAATGTATTTTTGTTTGGAACATGGAAGAATGTCGTGTGTGGTTTGTGAGTTTGCACTTGGAAAAATAGAAGGACAGTGTAAAATAGGAAAAAGAAAAGAAAAGAGAAAATAACGTTGGCTATGCTGTTATAAGTATATATTGCTTTATATTTTGATGTAATTCATTTTCTTTCTTTTCATAATATACTTTAACTCCTACTGCATTTTCTGTTCTTACTTTAGTAATGTAATATTCATTTGCTAGCATATTTAATTAGGCAAGCAATATATAAGTATTAGAATGAAAAACAAACTGTTATAGCTGTTGTACTACCAATGAGAAACTTTATTTAGGCAAGTATTATATTAGTACTAGGATTAAAAAAAAAGCTCTTAAAGCTATTGGTAGTAGCTTTAGCCAATGAGAACAGAATTAAAAAATTAAATTGAACCTTATTTTTAAAAAATAATCAAATACATTTGTTCAAAGCAACAAAATTAGATAAAAATTCATGACACATTCTAGATGCTGTGTGTCCGACTGTGTCAAAATTAGAGCATGACGGACATAACATTAAAGGTTAGCTACTTGGTAGTCAAGATTTATCATACATAAATTATACCAAAGGAGAAAGAAGCTCTATCATGAATCATTGTAATTAATAGGCCCTGAATTTTAGGTTTTATAAATTCTGTATTACATTTTTCAAACACATTAAATTTTTTTTAACATTTCAGATAGTTTTTTAAAAGCACCTTTTAACTGAAATTTGTGAACACACATTAAGTTGCTTTTCTCATGTCCAGAACAAGAGCAGTACTTAAAAAAACTTTGTTTAGTTTTCAACAGTTTATAGAACATGATTTTAGAATTATCCCTTGTAATTTCCCAGTCTTTTTTACCATATTGGAAAGCAAACAAGAACATTTTTCAGATGGCATACTGTGACTTTGCACTATTAAATACCTTCCTATGATTTTTATAGTGAAACAATTTCCGTTGTCTTTAAAAACATTCTTATAGGAGGAAAGTGTTCTCTCTACACAGCATGAAGTTATGGGTGCAAATTTCAATCTCGGGCCTAGTAATTACCTTATGTGCATAGATAGCTATCACAGATAAAATAATATTTCTTTTGAAATCTGTGAATCGAGTAAAATTATTAGTTTTCTCTACCTGTATACCATGTTAAATTTTTAATGACTTAATAATTTTATTGTGTATTTTATTAGTGATAGAAATCACAAAAATTTATGGCAGACCCAGATTACACTTTAATGATTTGCAATGTATCTGGGTATGGAACTGCACTAAAGCACATGTTTGCGAGCAACTCCTGAATATTAGCTTCTAAAATATTTGTTAATATATGATCTAGAATATAATATGTGCATTTTGAGAAAATGAGAACTTAATTGGAAAAAATAAAATTTGGGGTTGAAATGTTATTTGTCAAATGAATATCTCAGCACAACTTAAAATACTGGTCAAAATCTTGAGAGTAATGGGTAAATAAATGTCCCTTGGATTTTGAGTTCTCTCTCTCTTTTTTTTTGTCACTTAGGCTTCTTACTACGACAGCTTGATTTTATGCTAATAGTTAACCTCTTTTACAAATACACCATTATGTAATAAGAAAGAAATAAATGTTAATTTATGTACTATGGTGCAACACAAATTATATTTTTGGCATCATTGGAGTTGCAACAAGTTAACATAAATAGTTTTAGGGTACCTAGTGTCATGTCATCGCTGCAGCTACAGAAAGAATTGAAATGTGTACATATATACAGGATATAACACAAATGTATGTCAAAATTTTAGGGAATATTCCTCTCGCCTAATTCCCTTGTTACACCTCTTTTTCTACTGCTCCTCTTACATTATATGCTACTTATCCTGTTTTTGTGTGGAATGACATAACCATCATGTAACAACCCTGCACCATATCAGTCATATTACAAGTAGCCATTCTTGTTTACCTCTGGTTGGAATGTCAAATGAGGATGGGATGGGATGGTATGATGCTAACAACTTGTAAATCTGAGGCTCATTACCAATGTTTTTTGTGTTCAATAATACATACTACATGCAACCCACTTCATTGCTTTACATATGTAGTGTCAACAGTTGACTTGCTTTCAGGTACAGTACAATGGAAGAATATTCAACAGCAGAATTGGCAAATGTTCATTTGATCTATTGGGAAGTTCCGCTCAGCATTTGTACCGAGATAAATTTCCAGAACCACGATGCCCAAACAGGATGGCATTTCAATCATTTGCTCTTATTAGGGAACAGGAACATTAAAGGCAATCGCTCAGGACTGGGGGAAAGACCTAGAAAGACTACGACAGCACAACTGGAGAGGGCTTATGTGATTGAAGACAACCCTTAGTTTCAGCACAAGACTAGTAGCTGTGCAAAGCATTGTTGACCATTAGACTGACTAGACAGTGTTGCATAATAACCTGTTGTATTTGTACTATTTAAGCTGTGCAGGCGCTAACACCACATTATTTTCATGCTAACAGTGGTCGTTTTGAGCAATTGTTTTAATATACAGGATGAAGGATTCTTCACGCAACCGGTTTCATGGCATGCGGCCGGCGAGGCTGGCTGTTGTGTCGGCGATGTGCCACTTGCGCAAAATTTGAACACACTGAAGCCTCGCGCAGCAGAAGGAAATATACTCCCCCCCTCCGCCGAAATAGCACTGCCGACCTGTCCCGCGATTGGTCACCCTCTAGATTTGGTATTCTATTTTTATTTCATAATATACCACATTATACAATGTAAGTAGAGCTAGTGTAAAAGGGCTGTAATAAGGAAACACAGAATTTCTGGACCTAATCTTATATAGCACATTTTTAATCTGTACATGAGAAGAACATACGAGTTCCCGGCCTCGCCTATAAGTGTTATTGCCTTCACAAAATCCTTATCTAGTATCATACCTTATCTGTTAAGTAAATAATCGCAGCTGCAACTTCAGCTCCGCAGTGTTCGGTTATTCAGATATAGTTGCCTAAAGAAGGTTATGTGTAGAAGATTGTGACATGTTCACAATGAAATTTCGAGTTAAGTTGTCCACAAAGAAGGAAATAAAGTTTATAGAACATGAGAGTTCTAACGGTGTACATGGGGAAGTATCACCCTCATATTCTACCATAAAAGAATGGGCCAAACTTTTTCGAATGGGTCAAGAAAGTATTAGTAATTTCATTTTTTAAAAATATTGTGCCTTTAATTACATATTTCTTATAGTTTTTCCCACAAAACTACTTTTAAAGTGGTTATGATTGAGCACACCCCCAAGCTTTGATGAAGTTAATTTGAGGTATATGCAACTTGTAATTGTTCTGAGGTGATGCCTATTTGAAAATTAGTTCCTGTTACAGTTGAACTGTTAAGCAATGTCAAAATTATGAAAAACTATTTAATTTCTCTATTGAGTGTAATGGTACAAATAGATAAATTTTGAAATTTATACAAAGGCACTAAAGATCAGAAGTGAACAAAGAATTTCTGATTCATTATTTTACTAGCAGTGAATAAGTTTTATGCCCTAATGTATGCACAGAATCAATGTCAATTAATTACAGTGCTTTCATAATGTGTCGCCTGTATTCAGACTTGATTTCTAAAAAATGTATATAAAGTCTTACTTTTAGGTCATTTCGGTATCTCTTTCCATTTACTGTTTGCTGGTGAAAAATCGGATCTTAATATAATCGCACACCAAACTCTAATGTTCCTATCCTAAAGAGGGGTTTCTTGTATACAATTTGGAATTTCGAAACATCAATAGCGAATGTTGTGCTCACACGACCATTTTGGTGGAACCCACGCCTGGTCCGGAAAGAACACAAACTGTGGGGTCGATTAACCCTTCAGATACTGAGGGAAGAAATCATTGACAATAATGCACATGTGTTACGGGATAACCTTGTCATAGACAATGGACGCGTGTATACTTTTAAGGATGCAAATTGTTTTGTTCCAGAAGTGATTTTCCATTTTTCTGTATTGCAACATCTGAATGCATTGAACTGTACTGAGCATTTTTTTTTTCATTTGATAAACGATCAGCGTAGAGAGGGGTTTTCTTATTTTCATATGAGGCATTTTATGATAATTTTAGTAATCATAGTAATTTTATGATATCTTATTACAATAATATGATAAATTATCATTGAATACCTTGCTGTGACCTGCAACAGCTTACATAACATAAACTAGTTTAGAAAAACAAAATGGTCGCGAAACTTAACATTTCTCAACTTGCACACTTTTCACAAATTGGAATCGGAAAGGACAACAATTGCACATTAAACTAAGAACCTATTGTAAAGTTAAATTTTAGCGCTAGAAATTGCCTATAAAATTACGATCGTTCTTTATTGAACAGCCCTCGTATCTTCACTACATTAGGCTTATTCGGAGTTATATGCAACATAATTAGTTTTAAGAAACAATATATGTCGTTGATTTATATACATGGGTTAATAAGGAAAACATGAAAAAGCTTGAGAAAAGATGACTACACTTTAGAAACAGTTACACTAAATAACATTAAGCAAATGGCTAAATTTACTGCAATCTAATAACAAGGGCGCAGATTACAAGTAAAACTTTCGGCACAGTTTTTCAAACTTAATGTAACCATGCCCAGAATGGATACCAACTATGACTGCCTCAACAGTGATGGAATCTGCAACTAGTATGTGCAAATGATACAGCATTATAGTATACAAAATCCTCCCTTAAGCAAAGAAAACGGATTGAGACATTGTATATGTAACGTGGAAGAGTTATGTTTACGAATATATGCGAATTATTAATGCAATTTTACAATAAGCCCGCGTAGATTAAGGAAATATTTGGTAAGGGAAAGCACGATTTGCAGATGTTTTTTACAATGAAAATAAGGTGAAATATGAAGAGGGACTGTTTTTAAAACGTGGAATCTCTTAATGAATTTTTTTTTTTTTTTTTTTTTTAATCCTTTATGGAGCGGCACCTGTTTATATTTGGAACAGAAACCAGTAGTGTTAGACACGCATCACTGCAGACAGTGAAGCTGGGTACCTGTGAAGTATGTTGCCCATGGATACATGGTGTCCCCGTGTGACGTCCTGCTAACCCACAAACGGCATTCCAGACCGGATGCAGTGGTATGTACTACGTAAAACTGCAGACCGCTGGAGCGTTATTGTTGATGAGAGAAGACGAACTGGTGTTTCTGAAAGCCGGAGGCCTTAGTATGAATGTGGGAAAGATTGGATTATCCTGCGTTGTCCGTACTTACATATTAAGTTCATAAAAGAGTCAGTAATAAATAATGTCTAACGACTAAAGAATACGTGCCCAAATTACCTTTAGCACATTCAGTAATGTATTATTTTCACTAGTCTCTTGCCTTCACTTAACAAAGCAATCAAATATGGTACTTGACTTACTGAGCCGCAAGCTATTGTGTTCCCTTAGTCGAGGTGGTGTGTCATCAGTTTTGTAAGATTGTACGTCACGGCTCTTTCTATCGAACTTCTTAAAAAATGCAATCGCGGTCTTTTTAGTTTTATCACTCAGTCGTATCATTCCAAATATTGACGTTACAAACAAGCAATGTAATGCCATTGGTTATATAATGTACTTGGGCGGTCATTAGTCGCTATCGTTGTACGAGGACTTCCCATAAGAAACAAAAGACGTAGGACCGGTCTCATCAGCAGATGTTAACAAGCTGAGTACATATCAGAAAATTGTCTAAAATGCTATGACATTTAAATGTTTATGAAAAGAACCCATTTTACAAAGGTAAACGATGTTAAAGATAAATGTCATAGGATTGTGAATGAAATACTACAGCGGTTAGAGCATGCAAAGCTAAATATGCCTCTCTCTATCTTAATGGTTACGTTAAGGATTTATGCCACTGGTTCTTTTCACTTAATGTTTGGGAGCATGCCGGCATTTTAGCGTATGTTTTCGGGATTATCAGAAAGATTTCCGCAGCAGTGAATAACTTCTTTCGCATTGTTACGGGATCATTTCAAATTCCATTTCCTAGAGGCAACAGACAAAAGTTATTGTATTCGCAAGGGCTCCTTTTTCATTTCTGTTGCGCCTTCTTATGCTGTAATAGTAGGATATTAATCCATTCCCACTTCAGAACTCAGTTCACATTGGATCTCCGGTTATGTTATGGAAGTTATTACTTAATGAAGATATCTTTTAACTGAAAACAGGATAATACCATGGAACACCAAGACACGCACCTAAATAGGAAGAATGATAGGAGTATGAAAAAGGCACTTTCCTGTTGTAAGTCAGGAATTACGAACCAGCAGCTGTATTAGATAACGTTTATAGAGGAAACTAGACCGGCTACCTCCATTATCTCTTTATAATTCCTAACTCGACAATTAACTACCTTCAGGCGCCATTTATAATGAAAATTAAACGTAAAAGCTAGATGCTATGTATTGAAATGGAACCATTCATAATGAATCACGTAAACATAAAATGAAAGATATAATTAGATGTAAACTTAGAAGCCTGCAAGGTCCAATATTTTGCGTCTATATCAAACTTATACTTAAGAAATCAGCCAATCAGAACACAGTTGCTTTGTAGAGCTCTAGGGTAAAATTTATCCATACACGAAGCACGGGAATAAAATGCATACTGCTTACTGCTGCAAGTCCCGAGCGGCGGCGGAGAAATCCGAAGGTAGTGAAACTAGTAGATAATGCTTTCAGGCAATTATTACCACGTGCGAAATGCGTTATAAATTGAGGTTTATGCTTTTTTTCTGCAATCAAAGGAGATTTGCTACCATCACAGTGATATACACGCCTCTATCAATTAATATTTACGAAAAACCACTGGTCCACCGGTTTCTAGGATTTACCCCAGATTAGCGTTAATATGAATTAATTGCGAATTGCAACAAGAGCAGATTTGCCACCGTTACAATATTTTACCCGCATAACAATCCCCTATCAATTTATATTTAAAAGTTACGGAGGACAACGCATAGGTTACACTATGTTTAACAAAAAATGATACATGCAACATTCACACTGCGGTAACGCACAGTAGTTCGGCTCTAACCGTTGTCGCTCAGGTCTTGCAGCAGATAGCAACAGGTGTTGCACTTGATTTCAGTGCTCCGGTAAGGGCAAGTTATGGTAGAGAGAGCTGAAGATCAGCGACTCTGTGAACAGAATGGCGTCAATGGACAAAAAAGAAATTGCATTATAAGAAAGCTATCTTTGCTTATATTACTGCAAGCAAATTAGTTGCTGCACTTTGTTTATGCATAAACTCTACAACCGTCTGCTCAAAAGCAGCCATTTTCATTCAGCTGTTAGTCGATCTTCGTTTGTTCTTATATACATACTTTACATCTTTCATCTTCGCTTGTTCTTATATACATACTTTACATCTTTCATCTTCGCTTGTTTTTATATACATACTTTACATCTTTCATCGTGAATACCTACATACTATTAAGTAAACGTGTTAGGTTTTGTTTATTATGTTTACGTTTAATTTTCATTGTGTATGGGCCCTAAAACTTTTAAAAATGTGTCTCTTCTCCTCGTAACTCTCATTTCGTGCTCCCATGTTTTTCAGTAATGGTATGCAAACAAAATCGAAGTGCGTTCAAAAGTCTCAAGGTTTTGACATCGCTTTCTTGATCCGTGTTCATAGCAATTCTCGGGTGTCTTAATGTGTCACCAAACATTTAGTAGAATGCCGGAATCGTAAAAGATTGTTAAAATTTTAACACGATAATGAGAACAACATGTCAGTAAATTTATAACATTTGTTAGTCCCAATTTCACATTTTAGCTTTTGCAAAAAAACGACGATTTTACTATCTGAGAGAAATTATTCTAGAGGACATTTTCGGTTTTCGGATACGTTAGAGATGTTATATGGAGAAAGTGGAATTTTAAGGGCAATTGATTTGACAGCAGTATACTGTATTCTGTTACTATACAATATATATAGTAACAGATAGGCCGATCTCACAGAGTTCAATTAACTTTTAATTCCTATTTAATTCTCCTTTAATTGGGATATTACATCACACCATCAACAATTGTATGATAAGGAGTATATTTGGCCATTTAACGATTTAACTCTCAATTAATTTTCCATCATGGTAAGGCACATGTTAAATATGCTATTTGAAGACCACATTATTCCAAGACAGTTGAGGATAATTTCCGAAAGACGAGATTTATTTAATAGTATGGAGAAAATAGATTTCCTAAAGCGATTTCGGCTTAGTAAAGTTTCGGCATTAGATATTTTAAGTTCTATAAAATATGGCCTATAATTCCCAACAGACATGTTAATTTTTATAATATTTAAATAATGCTAAAAGTCTTCTTATTATTTCGCCGTAAATATGACATAATACAAGAATCTTGATGGAGGTTACAATTAGTTAGGTTATGTCTCCCCATATTTCGAAAGTTGGTTATCTGAAGTGTCAAACACTCAGTATAAAATGACATGTATTGAAAGTAGCCTATTCAGTTCCCTTAAGGAATCAACCATTAAGACTACAGGAAATATATTATAGCAGCAGGTGATTTGGTAGAGCAACAAATTCCGTGTTCGTCTTCCTCCCTTACACTTTAAACTCTCTTCTTTCCCTCCATTTCATATGTGTAATTGTCATGAAAAACGATCTACAGTATTTTATAAACGGTGTATAGTTGTGCCCATGGCATTTTAAATCACGGGGATTTTTTATAATTCAGAAATCCTGATTAGTTAATTGACTGCATGTTTAGTTTGGTGATATATATAAGATGTAATTGGGAATTAACTTCCTCAATTAACGTAAATCTTAATTACTTAATTCTAAATTAGTAAGCAATTGGTGACATCCGCCCTTAAACATTTAACCTCAAGGACACGTTTAAGTTAGACAACCTCCAATGCAGTTTATTATTATTATTATTATTATTATTATTATTATTATTATTATTATTATTATTATTATTTTGAAGCGTGTAACCTCCCGTCGACTGCCAAGTCTTTTGATGAATGAAATGAACACGCAAATGAATCAAGAGCCCTTTGTGTATAACATTATTCCGATGTTGGCCAGTTCAGACAGATTTAATCCCAGAACCTAATATGTTCCCACTTTACACAAACGGGTATAGTACGGGATAAGTCTTGTTGATCAAGTCATTAAGTTACGTGTGGGGAACCTAGTGTGCAGCGATAACACTAGATGCTGGAAAGTGGTCGGGGTGGGGCGCACAATATGTGTATAGTTGAGCTAGGCTAAAGGGAGAGGTGTCAGACATGGCAGTATGTAAATTAAAGTTTTCAACAGATACCAGTGTGTATAAATCTCATAGCCTACAATGGCATTGACAAGATGCGCCGCACCACACCACAAGGAGGTGGTCTCCTTGCATCCCGTTCGTTTTATTTATGTATATTTTAATTTTTGTCATTTATCATGTATATAATTCAGTTAATGCTTAGCTTAATCGCTATTCTTTGTTTTTATTTTTCTGCGTTTAAATTTTTCGTCAATTTAGAATAGTTTTACAATGATATGATTGTTCATTTTATTAAATGAAATCTTAAGTACATTTTGTTCCTAATATGTTGATACATGTATGCGTGGCAGAAGAAAGCACATCAGCGAAATATTCAAGGCATGAAATGTAAAAAGCTGATACAAGTAGGAGAAGGTGTAATCTACAAACCCGTTGTGTGCTCGTCGAGCTCCATATAGTTTTAGTTAAATCCAGAACATTCTTTCTAGCACTTTCTTCTTCTAATGGCTGTTGGTGAATTTAATTTCGAATTAGCTTAAACGCACGCTGGAGAACATTTCCTTATTAAGCTGTTGATATGATTCTTCACGGTTCCTTAGATTGGTCGGGTAAAATAGTGAATTCACAGTCTTGAAGGTAAATTTCCCTGAACAAGAATTGTTCGTACACCGTCACCTCTGTTGTTTGAATGTTTCGTTCTCCTTAACGAGATGTATAACCCTTTAAAGAATATTTCTCTACAAAACTGAACATTCTGGTGGTGCACTAAGCGCAGCTCAATAATTGTCTATCTGCATTTCATTTCTAGTATGAACAAGGTCATAATATTAGATGGGAATACTTTCTTGGCCAATATAAGGAAACAGTTCGGAAAAACCTTACCCAGAAGTCTTGCCCCCACAGGGCCCGCCATGTGCTACCGTCTCATTCAGAGCGATTATGAATGTGCATTATTTAATAATGTTAATATATTATTGAAAACTGCATTACATGCAAGGCAGTTATGACAATGGCGTAGCAAACGGTGGCGAATGTGGAGAAGCACACGTTCTAACCGTATCTAAGTACATATCGTATTCGGAACACAATGATTCTGCAGATTTTGGAAGGGGAAAGCATTTGAATATTTCGCGTCCCTGTTATCAAATTTCGTACACCTTTTCCATCGTCTTAATAAATTCAATATTTGTGTAGCAATTGGGTCCACACCACACAGAAAAGTGCACATGACAAGTACAAGATGGACTTTTTTTTTCGGTCTTGAACATAAGCTGAAATTCAAAAATAATTTTTTGAAGACAGTTGCAGATGTGCATTTGAATTCTGCGTTTACAATTGTGGCAATGACTTTTCTCTGTATTGCTAATATTACTATAACTCTGCATAACAATAGAAATTGTGATCTCTTGTTAACATTTTGCGTATTTGAGTGTCGTTTTCTGGCATAGCTGAGGGTGAAATAAAAGTTAATGTAGAACTGGAAAATTGTATTTAACATATCCCACAGTAGCTGTTTAAAGCTGCCTTTATTGTATTAAATAATAACACAATGGCAGGTGCTTTCGCGCTGCATACCTAAGAAGAAAGTAGAAGCGGAAAGCATTCCGTCTGAGAGGAATGTGTAAAATCACGTAGATCTACTAGTGTTACGTGAGGCCGCATGGATTCAGTTACAGATGCATTTTTCTAAGCCGGATATGTAAATCAATCAACAGAAATGCTGCTGAACCATCTTTAAGGTGTGCACCGAAACAAATCGGCGTTTTCGTTCCAGATGACAACTTTAAAATAATTAACTGCACGATATGTTAAATTTGTTTTCCTAATAAAAATCCACATGATACTTTTACTATACACTTTATAGTGCCATTGGCAGAAAAATATATTTCTTTAATTGAACAACAGATTATAATAAAGTTCTTTTTTTGGGAATAAATGGCATAATGGTTCGCCAGAAGGATGACATTTTTAATGTTGAATTTTCACATACCCATTTCAGGCGATTTATGCACCTTACTAATATTTTAGGGGGGGATTCATGGGCATTTCACGCTTTACAGCTGTCAAACTCTCTACTCTTCAAATTACGCGTTAACCATGTAGGCTGTAAAATTAAAAGATGTGTGTTGTAGGCAACACATAAATGTATTTAGTTATTCTAGTTCATAGTTTGCAGAAATATTTCACTGTGCACCAAATGATAAAATAATTACATTGCATTGTTGACGCGACAGAATGACTTACGTCAGTATAAAGCTGTCTTAGTTAAACCCTCTAATTCAGATTTGTTTATTTCCAACTGGGTAATTCTCGCCATAAGCAATTTATTTGTTAGTGCAGTTGATTCTTTTTGGGCAATTAATATTTTTCTGCCTGCTAATAGCTGCTCGCGTTTTCTCCTAAGTAATGCACATGGACATATTTTCACAGCAGGAAAGCAAGTTCCTCAATAATGGGAATACATTTCAAAATTGTATCATTTATGAAGAAATAATGGCATTTTTGCTGTCAGTGACTGACCAATAACCTTAGAGGTTTGTTACGAGGGTAGGTCCATAAGTTTCCGACCTCGCCGATAAGGATAATCGCCTTCACAAAAGCCTTATCTGGTGTCATACCCTATCTGTTAAGTAAATAATTGCAGCTGTAACTTGCACTCCACTTTGTGCGGTTATTCAAATATAGTTGCCTAAAGAAGGCTACGTGTTGAAGGTTGTGCAATGTTCGAAATGGAGTTTCGAGTTGTTATTACGTTATCCACAAAGAAGGAAATGAAATTAAACAGATTGGATGGTGTATATGGGGAAGCACCCCTCTCATATTCTACCGTAAAATAATGGGCCAGACTTTTTCGAATGGATCAAGAAAGCATTGACGACGAAGAGCATGCAGGTCGGCCCTTGCAGATGCTCACTCCTGAAAACATTGCTCTTGTGGAAGGAGAAATTATGGAGGACCGTCGGCTCAAAGTTACAGAAATAACAGCAAGATTGGACCTTTCTAAAACAACAGTTCTTCCAATTATTCATGATCATTTAAACACGAATAAGGTTAGTGCATGATGGGTGCCTAGACTTCTTTCCTCAGTCCTAAAGCAGCTACGATTTATCTGTTGTCATGCATTTTGGAGCTCTGCCGTGTCAACGAGAGAGAAGTTCTGCAAACCATTGTTACAGGAGATGAAACTATGTCCTCTACTATGATTCCTTGTCCATAAGGGAATCAATGGAGTGGCGTAAACCTGGCGAAGAACCACCTCTAAAGGCCAAGGTCACTCAGTCAACCAAGAGGATCATGGCCACAATCTTTTGGAACTGTGAAGCAATCTGTTCATTGATTTCAAGGAGAGGAACACCACAGTGAATAGGAAGTACTATGCTGACCTACTGCACAGACTTTGTGCTTCCATTAAAGAGAAAAGGAGAGGAAAGCTGAGTTGTGGTGTGCGCTTTCTTCACGACACACGACAACTCCCCTGTGCACACAGCTCTTGTTGCGAAGGGAGGTGTGAAGAAATGTCCAAGGAGACCGACCATCCACCCTAAAGCCCAGATCTACCTCCCAGTGAATATTTTCTCTTCTCAAAACTCAAGAAGGATCTTCAAGAAAGGAAATTTAAGTGTGACGAAGAAGTGATGTATAGTGTTTATGCCCATTTTGCAGACAAGACTTCTGACTATTTTTAAGGGTAATTGAAATGTTAATTCAAAGATGTGAGAAATGTATTGCAATAGAGGGTAACCATATTGAGTGAAATATAGTTTTTGTCTTTATCATACTTATAAAATGGTTAGGCCGGAATTTTATGAACCGATCGTCCTATATAGCCCTCAATTTAAATACAAAATTCTTAAAAATTCTGCCATTATGCAGATAGTTATTTTTTAATTCAATGCACACACTCTTCAAATTTTTATATGATTACTTTCAAATGTTTCTGCATTTTAAATCACGAACTCTTTTGACTACGATATGTTGATATTATACATATATTTAATATATAGAGATGGAAAAATTCCTTTGGAAACAAGATTGCTTAATTCTGACTGAGTTAGGATACGTGACATCAGAGGGAAGGGGTTAGAGCAATGAAGAAATCTGCTGCTGTTTGCAGGCAAAGTTCTGAGTCAGCTACACTATATGGTTGATGTCCATGGTACCAAATGTTCCATTACTATTCATGTAAACTGAAACCTTCCACAATTGTTTACATATTTTAGATTTGTTTTTGAGTTTCAGCTACAGAAAAGTAAAATGAGACAAAGTGCGTTTAATGTGTCTTTTGATGACCATCCAAATTCATTGTATAACTTAGAAAGTTTCGTATATATAATAGAAATGTTTACACGTGTACAGAGGGTACTAAAATGTGTACACACTTCAAACAAAGAAACAAACTATTTTAATATAACAAAACTAAATTCACACAGAAAATGACGAGCACTAATCATCTTCGACTTTTATAGTTACAACAGTTGCTCAAATTGCCCACCATCGGCGTCAATACACTTCTTATTACGTTGAATAACTAATTGAGCAACGTTTGTTTAGTGTCCTCATCGATTGCAGCACGTGCAGTTTCAATTTCTTCCCGAAGTGCTGCAATTGTAGCTGGCCTGCCCAGATCTGCCCTTGTGAACATTGCACATGGTACCACGAGTCTCAAATTTGTCTCGAATACGTGCAGTTGTTACTCGCGTTGGCGGTTCTTTTCTGTATATACGTCTCCATTGCCTTTGAACTTCAACAACATTCTCGATTTTCCAATACCACTTCAAAATTGCTTTCCGTTCAAACGATAATCTTGGCTCCATTTTGTTGTAGCAACGCTAGCATAACGTAATGTGAGCACATCATGCGATAATCTCAGCTTCATTTGTTCATTGTTTATTTATGTGTCACGTAGCAACGCTATCATAATGTATGCGAATCACATCTGTTTACAGAACATCATACTACACATACTGTTTTTTTCGGCCCAACTTTGAAGTATATCTATTGTGGAAGTGTTTATGCATTTTGACACCCTCGGTATATATATATATATATATATATATATATATATATATATATATATATATAAAATAAAAGAAAATGTTTTTTTGTTCTCTCTTATTTTGGGCAATGAAATGTTTAATATTTAAGGCATTAACAGTTACATTTATTTGGAATGGCAATCTGTTCACGTACTCTGCCTAATTCACAATATATATACGACTTTACTATCCCAACTGGAGGAGTTCAGGGGATCAATATACCCTGGAGTATTGATGTCTTTTGAAGCACTAACTGCTTAAATTTGCAATGGAACATCAAAGCTTTTCGCAGTTTTCAGTCAAGTACGAATTCTTTCTGCCTTCTCTGCGGCTCTTCGTCTACTTACACTCGGCAAAAAATAGCAGGCGAAGGGCAGTTTTAATGTAAAATTAGAATGAGTTCATGGCAGTTGCACAGGAAAGGCTTAGACACGTAAATTTTACTCCACTTTCAATCTCGTTCGATAATATGAAAACCTGGTTATTGTTCGAAAGCACCATTAATTGAATTTTGATTTCGTGATATGAAGGTTAACAAAATCAGAACCCATTTTAGATATTGGTAAATTCGATCATCGCTGCAAGCGAAATAAGAACGCTATGTACGTTTGTTAAAAATATACAGGTTAAAATATTAATGCATGTGCTCTGAATTTGCCGAACATTTACTCAGACAACTATTTGAATAAAAATGCAAAACTATTGCGTGCAATTTTGAAGTTCAGTAAAAAGACAAACTTTCTTTTGACTTATCTAACAGCAAGTAAACTCCACTTTACTTGAATATATGTAAACATAAGTTTATATTCTTTTAAGCTTTCACCGCCATACTGTGATGGTCTATTGTTAACGCTGAAGACGATCACCGAACACGACACTGCTTCAGCCCAAATGGATATTGTCTATCCCAGATCCCACATAGCTGTTTGTATTTAGTCCTTTACCATCCCTTCTTGGGCAACGAAAGATTGTCAGAAGTGTGAAAGGCGTACTCTTTATTTGACACGTTCCACTCACCCATCTGCTAACCACGCATGCAGGACAGAGGAAAACCTGGAAAAAAACGTCAGTGAGGGAAGATGGTGCTGGTGGGAATAGAACCCCAGACATCCCGCTAACGAGTAATCGGCCCTGGTGGTGTAGTAACCGTACTTGCCTTCTAAACCCAAGATCGCGGATTCAAACCCGGCCAGGATCGATGGATTTTTTCGGACGTAAAAATCCTAAGTATGGCTTCCTTCGGAAGGAAGTAAAGCCGTGGGTCCCGTGTCGTACATTTAATGGGACGCTGATGACCTGTGATGTTAAAGACCGTCCGTAAATAAACAAATAAAAAATTATAAATGCTAAGGTTTGGTTGCTTATTTTGAGAACTTATCAAGTCAAGGGAGTATTATTCTATGTTGCGAGCTGTCATAGTAAAAAGAAAATTGCTTCATATATCCTAGGTCTGGAAGAGAAACAGATTAATAAACCACAAATAAACATTTTACTGGGAATTCTCGAAAATAATTGTCTGGTGTTCACTTAATTGCAAAGAATGTGTGTGTGTGTGTGTAATGGATAGTAAACAAAGGTTATATGTGTTGGTTTTTAAGTGACTATTGCAGTAGTCGTTTGAAAGGATGACATGGAAGTAGCTATTCTAGTTCATTATTGTATTCAATGCGTTAGTAGGATGATTATTGCACTCATTGCAATAATGACTGTCATTAGTTATAGAACGATTGCGGATATCGCAGAAATTAAAGGCGAGCCTCGCTTAAATCTTGTGTGCCGCCGTATTTCTTGAAGCTGTACGTTGCAGAATGCACGTTATCTAAATGTGCAGTTCAAGTTGGACATGCTATTCCGTGAATGAGGTACTTTATCAAGTACTAGAACACATTCAGGCATAAGCAACCTATCATTCCTTTAAAAATGTACAAGTCGCAGCAACCCTTCCTCCCTAGCATCCCTAGCATTTTCACCTTTTTAAAATTGTGGTTACTACAAATAAATGCACTAATTCTGTCCTCCCCCTTTTTAAAAGGAGTTCCTGAAAGTGCCCCATTGTTGTAGAGAAGACAGGCAAGGGGGGGGGGGTTGCAAATGAAAGTTTTAAATGTGTTCCACATGCTTGCAATTCGTGCAACATCATGGTACAAAATGTTACAATTTTATTTCCACTTGTAAGCTCAGTAAAATTAAAAGAAAAAAGTTATATTTCTGATTTACGTACTCCTTGTAAGAAGTTTATGAATTGCCTTATAAACAGAAGGCGTTAGAATTAAACTGCAGCTTTCAGTAAAATTTCATTAATTCGGAACGTTCTGCTCGACGGATTGGAAGAAGGTATACAGTTGAATGCTCCCGAGTTGGTCTTTGTCCGTAAAACCCGTTAGAAATAAATGGGTATAGTGGCATATTTCAAATGTACTTCCGGTATTGCCTGCATTATCTGCCTAGGTCTCTGGTGAAAAATATGTTGCCTAAGGGTGGAGATCTGGCGAAATTTCCTTTTTAATATTTGCATTTTATTTAACTGCTTATTTGTTGATTAACGATATGTTTGCATCATAATTACTGTTGGCTTTTAAGATTTATGCACAGAGTGCGTGTGCTGTGTCCTCCAGCGATGGAAAACACTTACGTGCAAAATTGTACTATTTCATCTATATACTTTCTGAGTTGATTTAAAAATTGACCAATTTTCTCTCTCGCGTAAATTTTTCACAAAGAAAATCATAACATTTAGGAAAGGGGTATTACTTGAAAAAAGTTAAAAGTGATTTCATATGTAATGACATAAAACCATTCACCTTTTTGTATGTTCTTTCGAGTAAGTAGTGTGTGGATGTTTTTCGTAGCTTCATGTGTGTAAACACATCTATATCCTTGATGTCACTGCTTTACTACTGAGGCATCACAGACGGTGAACACTGGTGATACACGAGATGAAATGATAAATTGGGAAAGCCTTTATTTTTTTAAAGGAAGTAAGCTTTCCAATCCAAAGATTATCTCCCCGGCATTTTCCAGTTATGAGGACTGAGGAAAACCTGGGAAGAAAAAAAAAAAAAACAACCTCAGGCGGTCCTGGTGGGATTCCAACCCAGACCTACCGCTCATGAGTCCGCGTTTTAACGCCCTCGGCCACCTGTGTCTTTGGGGAAGGAGAATGAGCCGGCCGGTGAATTAAACCCTACCAGGAACGCGGAATTGCCAAAGTAAACTTCTATTTTGGGTTTAGTAAAACGATAGAAACTGAAGCGTTACTAAATACTACAACTTAAGAGTGCCATTTAACTGCTGTGTAAATATTTCATTCCGGCGAAGACGAACATCTGCCATCCATCACGGCTCTTCCCGTGCTCGTGACCTTTTTACGTAATGCATGAGCATCCTCTCACTTTTCCACTAAGGTGTGCTAAGAGACAGTTGCGGAAGGTATTGCGTAGTAAGGAATGGGTTAGTGAATTCTGTCTTAAATGTGAACATATACCCATAGAATATTCGGCATGTAAAGATCACATTATCGACACTAATAATTCAAATTCCGCCACTAGCTTCTGACAGCCATTTCAACTTCATAATGATGTTCAGAAAGGATGCTGTGGCGAGATTCAATTGTGATCTCACATGGAGTTTGTTCTGTTACAGCAAAACTTTCCTCCAAATCCTTAATCGTAATGTTACAGGACATTTGCGTGCATAACATAAATGGGGGGGGGGGGGGCCTCATTCCGTTAGTTTTGCAGCTGAAGCCTGTGATTCGAATTTCTTTCTGTAGATCGTGGATACTCCATGGATTTCTGTCATTGTTGGAAGGAAACCTTCACTTTTTCCTCCCTGCTCCGAGTTTCGTGACGCCTTCAGGATGTGTGTGCATCATCAGCAATCGTGTATTCTGGGTAATGAGTGAGGGTAATTAAACACATATTCTGAGCTTTGTTTATTATAACACTTCTATTCAAATTCAGCCCTCGTATTAGGAAAAGGAAATAGATCTTCAGGTAAAAAGTTTACCGGAAAATCACAGCAGACCATTTACGACATAAACTAATAGAAAAAGAACTGAAAATTTTAAAGGTCGCACTGTAGTGCTCAAGGGGTCATGTTAAGTTTGTAATATTTTCAGGTATTGTTAATAGCCAAAGCTTTTAAAATGGCAGGTGTTCTCAACTCGCGGACATATTTCTTTTTTGGTTGTAGTTTTATATTCAGATTTGGGTTAGAATTGATTTTTTTTTAATTTTGTGCATATTTTTGATGCTACACATGATCTAACATCGAAAAACAATTGGAGCAAAAAATGCACACCAAATCACAGGAACTAGTTTAAGGATAGGTTTACTTTTTCGTTGGATTCTGGACATACCTGAGCAATATTCTGTAGCTTGATATAAGTTCTTTTGGTTTACCTCGCCCTTTATAAAGTTGCTAAAATTTTACGCCTCTTGATTTTTTAAAATAGCAGGTATCTATTCTCCCCCCCCCCCCCTGGAGAGATTGTACAAGTTATATCTGTTAACGACCTATAAACTGACGTTTTTTTTTTGTTTTTTTTTTTTTTTTCCCCTTTCCCATCAAATGTTTCTAATCCAACACGGTTAGTACATTGCTGTTCATTAGTACTATTGCCAATACATTTTTATATCGTTTTCCGAAGACTTTGGTAAACAGTGGAGATTCTGGAGTTAATTCTTTTAAAAACATGCAAATACGATTTGTATTTTATTTATTGTTTAAATTGGTTTTAAACATATGATTTTACTTTGTCAAGTTAATAAGAACGGTACATTAAAATAGTAACACTACAGTTTATATAGTTTACCGCGGCCCTCTTTATTATCCATAGATGTGTCGTTTGTAGTGATATAGTGGTAACCGTACTTCCCTCGTAAACTCAATCGTGGGGCCGATGGATTTTTTCGGACCTATAGCTTCCTTCGGAAGGAAAGTAAAGCCGTGCGTCCCGTGTCGTAAATTTACGGCACGTAGAACCTTAAAAAATGAAAGAAGCCTGTGAGCAAAATTTATCGGCCGTTTCATGCCCTGAATTCAATGGGACGCTTATGTCCTGAGATGTAACAGGGCGCCCGTCAATAAACTAAATAAAAATCCATAGACCTCATTGTTAAAATCGATAAGTAGAACGCGTTATCTTTCATATTGTAATAACTGGAAAATGCCCGTGTAATTATAAACGTAAATAAAAATTGCTAATTTGAAAAACTTAACTAGATATTTTACAGCCTCCCATGTTACGGTAATAACACTGCATGTAAAATATGGTACTCTTAAGATTATGTCGCGTGTTCAGAAGAATAAAGAAGTAAGGTTTGCTGCTTCTTCCTCCAG
Organism: Metallyticus violacea; assembly: GCA_030762175.1. Taxonomy (NCBI): domain Eukaryota; kingdom Metazoa; phylum Arthropoda; class Insecta; order Mantodea; family Metallyticidae; genus Metallyticus; species Metallyticus violacea. The sequence continues at coordinate 379,302,213 of CM060846.1, forward strand.
TGTTGTCTCCTTATTTCCATTCATCTCAACATTGTCAAATTCAACGGTTTACAGTCCTGGCATCTGGCTTCCCACACACACGCTGAATTCTGACTTAAGGCATGGTGTTTTCTCACATCTATGGTTCATGGAAGGCATGCACAAGCAGTCTTTTTTTTTTTTTAGTAGTGTTTAACGCCCGTTTTTACTACTGAGGCACCACAGGCGGTGGACACTGGTGATACATGAGATGAAATGATAATTGGGAAAGGATTTTTTTTTTTTTTTTTAAGGAAGGAAGCGTTCCAGGCCTAAGTTTAGGTACCTCCCCGGCATTTGCCAGTTATGAAGACTGAGGAAAACCTGGAAAAAACCCCAGTCAGGGAGGACGGTCCTGGCGGGATTCGAACCGCAGACCTCCCGCTCACGAGTCCATGCCTTAACGACCTCGGCCACCCGTGGCGGTACAAGCAGTCTGAATGATATTTAAGCTAGCATAGCAATAATAGTGTTTCTGTTCTTTTGTTTCCTAAGAGAAGTGCTCGTAAGACGAGACTGTTTCAAACGCCTTGACTCTGTATTACCAATGAACAGTGCTGTACTATTCCTAGAGACTTGTCTCTTACATTAATTTACATACCCTGCTGTGAGCTAATTGCCTTCCACAAGCATAGAGAAATACGTGAAAATAATGCGCAAAGTAGAACTGCGATAATCGATACTTTTGGGGAGGCAGGCAGTGGTAAGGAAAGGAATTGCTTGTGAAGTTTTCTTGGACCGTGGAAATGCGTTTACTCCTAATCTGATTAGAAGAAGCCTGCGGAAAATATTGCAATGTAAACATTGTGACGAAGCTAATGTGCGTTACTGCCGTGCCATTTGTTGTTGACACGTGCGTTTCAGGAATATCCTGATGAACGTTTTGGAATACCTTTCTCCAGTAGGACCGGATGGTGTACTTGTTTCTTCAGCGTTATTTTACTGCAAGAATGCTGTTGAGTGTCGTTCCAACGCTCATTACATTATAGTGTTAAAATAGGTATAGTGAATGCTAATCGGAAATATACAACAATAGTGTTATCGCTTTCCTGTGCTGCATGTTGCATATGAAAGCAGCAAGACAGAACAACACATGTTTGACATTCAGGCAACATTCTTTTTAAATTCAAGGAAAGCGTTACAAAAACCAGAACATGCGGGTGGATATTCACTTTGGAAGGTGAAACTTGCTCGAAATGGGTGTGACTTTGATTCCCGAGATGTGATAATCTTGTTGATGTTTGAACAGAACCTGTTAATCTCCGCGATAACGATAAGATCAACAGTTGACAATAAAATTCCATGTTGATAGTTTTGTTGTGAAAAAGTAGAACGGATTTTCTGCTTATTGGCATAGATAAAGACGAGTGCAACATGTTTCGATTTTACATTTTCTTACAGCGTGGAAAGCCACATTAGCGTAATGTGTAATAGCTGTAGAAAACTGAAGTAAAGAAACTTAATATCTCTGATATTAAGACCGCAAAGCCAGCACACGAGAGCTGTTCAAATAAAGAATGATCACACCTTTACTCATCTTTCTTAAAATAGTCCCCGTCCCAATCTTCAAAGACATACAGCCTTCACCGCTGCTCTGATGATGTAAAATGCCTACCACGAAGATGTTTCTTCTCTTTGGAGGGAAAAGGAAAAAGTCACACGGGGCTAAGTCTGGACTACAGTTTAGGTGAAGGACACACTTCACATTAATTTTGAGAGATAATCGGCAAGCATGCAACTTGTTGCACGGAGTTGTGTGGTAGAGCTTTGCACATTTTTCAGGACATCTCCGTAGTATTTCCCAGTTGCAGTTGCGTTAAGCCATTCCTTGAATATCGAAAAGTGAGATGACCATCGTTTTCCTAGCTGAAGCAACCACTTTTGCTTTTTGGTGTTGATGATGGAGATTGCGCGGAGAACTTTGCTGTTTGCTCTCATGGTGTAGTCAAGTTTCATAAGCAGGCATTACCTTTGAAAGAAATTGTCCATATTTAAGTGTATGCGAAAGTTCTTTTGTTCGGGAATCGGTAGTCTTTGAACCCACCGTGTGCAACGTTTTAGTTACCAGCATGTGGGTGGCACCCAGTGAAATATCTGAAAGTGCTCTTAATGTTATTTGACGATCCTCTCTCACAATGACACCTCGGTGTTAATTATTTCTTCCCTAGGAGCTGCCGCGATATTTGTAAAAAAGTTGCTGTATGATTAGGTTTGTATTACTTGAGGATTTGTGGATTAGGTGTTTATAAGGAGGTGATCGAAGTTCATAAATCGGTTGCTATCTCAGAGATGATTCATAGAACATCCATTCAGTACCGCAGTCTTGTAATGTTTTGTCCTCGGCTATAAGTTCAGTTTACCAGCTGAACGTTTTTGTGACACACTGTCACAGGTAAAGGAGATGATAAACGAGCAATAGTAAAGTAGCACTCGGAAGTTCTAGTTTATTAACACATAATTGCATATAAATATGGTTCCAGTTAGGTCACGCTAGGCTGAAAGTTGTTTAACGTTAACTAACCGAGCTATACGTCACTTTACTATTCACTTAAACTGTCTTGAATTAGACCAAACCTCGTAATTTGTGTAATTTGCAACTCGTGTCTTCATGCACGACTTGTGATCTCTAGTACCTTATGGAACAGATTTTCTTAGTCTATCGCAATCGCTGCTTCATCGTAGTCTAATCTCAATCCCCAACACAATTTCCAACTTAGCACCTGTTTTTATTAATTCGCCCTTCCTCCGGTCTTATGGACTATAAACACATTAAGCACAACTATCTCAATGTCACGTAACTGGCTCCTATGTTCCTATTAGTGGGTTGCCATTCTATTGTATTACCATTTAATTCTCATAGGCTATCTTCTAAGATTTTATTCGGGTCTTCCCCTGGCAGAATCTTAGTCATTTATCTTCTTGACCTGAGTCATATTTTAAAGGAGAGTCTTAACAGTCCATCTACTTATTGGGATCGCTTTTTGTTCCATATCCGGTCGAATTCAAAGTTCTATTTGACCTGACCCAAAAGAATACAATGCTCTGGCAGCTTTCCCTTTTATATTCGCTGTGTGCCAGATTATCTCCCATTCTATAAACAACATGTGCAATTCATATCTATATGATCTTTTGTAACAATTTCACATTCACATATAAGCGAACCTGGGATCGATGTTATACATTTGTTTCAGAGCACAAACTGAAGCCCCGGGTCCAACTTTCATTGAAAATGGTTCTCTCTCATCTTTAAATATTTTAAACCATTTTCGAGCTATGCAATAAGGAAGAAAAACTCTCCAGAGGCCCCCTGTAGCATTGGATAGACTTTGGCTGAAAAGTAGTTTGGACGAAAGCATGAATTTCATTCAGATCAGCATATTGTTAGTCGCGTGCCACTTCCAAATTGCTGTAGGCGAAACTGAACACGTTTGAACTTGCACATATTTCACAAGTTGGAATCAGAAAGGAAGTAAACAACTATTGTTAAGTTAAATTTTAGCACGGGAAATCATGGCTGTAGTATTCTAATTCTAATAGTTTTCTGGACGCTCCAGATTCTCAAATTACTAAAACTGACCTTCTCGCCACCTTTGTGTAAAATATGGAAGTATTGCAATGAGTCTGCAGTAAATGCGTCTAAATGGATTTGTTAAAATGTTTATCTACTGTCCTTAAAAGTTATTTTATGAGCTATACGCCAGCAGAGAGAATTTTGATCTTGTCTCAGAACCAACAAAGAAAGTATTATTATTATTATTATTATTATTATTATTATTATTATTATTATTATTATTATTGTTATTATTATTATTATTATTATTTTTCAAGAATGTTCTTGAATCTTTCAAGAATGTTCTTAAAAATGGGTAAGGGAACTTCTCGACGTGATGGAAATCATTTTGCTGTATATTGGGAACAATTGGCAGCAGAAAATACTTGTAATTCATGTGTTTTTCATTACCTCAATACATGATCAGTGTTATTGTATTTATCCGCAAAATATATTCCTTAATTTCGTAACGCAGCGTAGGTGTGAGCAAATGAAGAATGGGATGGGGGTGTGATATTTCGGTCGGCGTGACGTGTTCTGCCACGTAGCGCAATCGCTGCCTGCTAATTGCAGCCAACCGCGTCAATTCGCTTAGCTGGTATTTGATTTAGGATATTGAACTTGAGTATGTAGTTGGCCTAGTTAGTCTGAAGCTGAAGATGGAGACAGCTTTACCAATCCGACTTCGCACATTGCGCCAGCTTCATATAGGTCTATACCAGTAATCATCAGACGCGAATGAAGAAGAAATGGAAGTCAGCTTTGCACATTCCATTTCAACAATTTTCTTGGTGCAAATTACCACAGCAATTGGTAACATTGCTAGTCATGTTTGTTGCGAGAGACTTATACCTACTTTTTCCCAAGATTTTAAGGTGATGGCTTACTGGTAGAAGAAGAAATAGTCCTAACATTCTTTTGCAACTGCTAATGCAGGCAGCGACCTTGGGTCTAAGAGGGAAGTATGGTTACTACTATAAGACCAGGAAAAAATTTATGTAGTTCTCGTCTCGCCCCATTTTCATGAGGCGAAACGCAAATAAGACGCAGTGCTACCAACACACCAGTATATTGCTGTCATTCACGGACATTGTGTAGGATAGCCTGCTCTTTCCAAATATTGTAATTACAAAATTATAACTATAAAGGAAAATTAAGGAAAACTTGCTCTATACTTCTTTATATGCTCTCTTATTTTAAAAACACAAAATAGGAGGGATGTAAAACATTTACCCAATATAGAGAATAAACTTAGCATATCACCTCAAGAGAAGAAAATATTGTGCATCACATAGTAAAGAACAAGAATTCCTTCGTGGTTGTTTTGGGAAATGAGAAACGGTATTTTTTTCCCACCGAAAGTAAAGTAGGCACTGCTGTTATTGCGTTGAAGATTAGCACTATTAGTACCAGAATAGGTCAGTTAGCACCTTTTATCATTTTTTGGTAGTTCTCTCGCAGCCTTTTGTTTTTCGCTTTACATCTGATGATATGTAACATTTAAATTGAGTGCAAAACTTTGTCAAAGGAGAGAGCGGAGGGCTAATTACGGATTGGAGTGATAGGGGCAGGAGCATATTTCGCTACTTTAACCTTGCTAAAGGGCTGAACGTTTGTGCCTTCACCGCCATTGCGGAAGAGGGGGTGAGGTGTTGCCTGGACGTAGACGAGGTCCCTAACATTGTTTCCGGACAGATAACCCCACCTATTCATCAGGACCGCTTTCATACCTGACGCTGGGGCAAAAACCTTTTCAAAGCGCAAGCCACCGTCACACCTCACCAATCCACCTCGTTTTGGCATTTTCAATCTTGTAACAAAACCAATCGAAAGAAATAATATGAAATGGGAGAGCTGAACATTTATGTAATGGAAAGATCCATCCGAGCATTCACCTAAGCGACTAGGGGTTTGAACCCGTTATCTATCGAATTCAGGCACTGGCAGCTGGAGAGATGGCTAGTCAGAGGAATGTGCTGACAACGCATATACTAATATTCTGCTTTCGTTAACGCAATGAGAATGGACCGAATCTTAATGTTTTACTTGGCAGATAAAGCCTTCACTCCCCGCAGACGTTGCTGTCCATCTCTCCAGCTCCCAGCGTTACCATCTGAGCCATCCCGTTAGGTAAAAACTACATAAAATAATTTATATGCACATTCAAATCCACGCAGAATCGAAATTCTCCATATTCTACCATCATTTGCTTTCCTAAATTGAATCAGATGCTCATGACCTTGGTACCTCATTTATAATATTGGTATTACCTTCCATCAAATACGCTAGAAATTTCAGTGTAAACGTCTTTTTCAAGATCTCTTGAACTATAACTGATTTTCTATCATGAATGGGGAAATGTAATGCAGCACTTCAGCTGATATACAATGTGACGTACTCGCACTGTTTTGAAAGTAACTAAACAAAATATAAATATCTTTAGAACTAAACACTCAGCTGTTAGGCATTGCTTTTGAAAACGACGCGAAATTGGAAGTGAATGATACGTATCGCATAAGTAAAATTTAACCATTTTCGATTATATCATTTTTGGGCATAAATAACGAATATCATGTTTTGGGTTACAGCGACGCTGATGAGCGGAGAGTGAATATAATGTAGCTTTTAAGTGTTCTCTCTTGGAAACTCTCAGAACTGGCCGTGAATTGATATGGTAATGAAACTTGAAGTATCCGATAAGTGTGTTTATGAGTACCTGCGCTCATAAACCTACAGTGAATGTTACGGATCAGATCCTTATACAATTCCCATATATAAATATAACGAGAAGCAATAGTTAGGAACGAGAAAACCACACAGAGAAAGCGGACATTAACTTGATAGTAGGGCACATGCTTAACCCACTTTGTTGAATGTGTATTTTGGTAGTGTTTAGTTGTTTTATTGTATTATAACTAAACATGAAGACTCTTCCATGGATCGGAGGTTGCCGAAGCTTCAACATTAGTATAAGTGACTGAACGTTGGTAAGGTAAACACTACACTGCAGGTTACTAATCGACTCGGAATCCGGTTCTAGCCCCATTCCCTCTGCCGTCATGCGCAGGCTTGGGTCAACCATACGCTGATATCTTGTTTACGAAGGAGTTATTTCATCTATAATTATGACATAATGATTTATGCATTGAGCTAACGAAAGAAGGCCAATGGACGAAGTAAAACTCATTCTATATTTCCTATAAAATACATCCGTGAATCTAATAATTTAGTAACATAAAGAACATTGTGGTTTTCCCCTTAAGTGAGTAAAGATTGAAATACCTTCAAATCACGTAATAATGCTCGGGCCATCAACAGAAACTACTAAACTTTCATGTAAACCGCAAACTTTCAGATACTGTTGAAGTTCAGGTCAGCAATGACAATTAGGTTATACAGTGTGCACGGACGGGTAATTTCTAGGCTTTGTTGCTGTGAATGCAAGCTGTTCGTCTACAATATATTGGCAATTAGGGAAGAAAACATTAGCAACGAATTGACTATTAAATACCTATAACTTTCATACTTAAAACACTCTTTTAGAACGTAAAAAATTTAAGATATTTATGATTGTAAGATGTGATGCTTGAGTGGGTGTAATCCAGTGGATTGAACTATCGTTGAAAGAATATAAATTTCAAACTATATAGAAAATTGTATTTTTAAAATAAATGGTATTGAAATAGCGTTCTAGAAGCATGTGATAGTACTGCCTTTTTTGCGGTTAAACCTATTTTACCAACTTTTCCGCCGTGTTCTTTTAATACTAATAAATTGAGTAACCGTAACTGAAAATGTTAAGTATTTCTAGTTCCACAGGTTTTGAAGATGCTAAAAACAATAAAATTCAAAGCAATGAAAAGAGTTGTTGTATGGAACATTTAGAAATGCCTAAAAACTGCGCATTTGCAGAGCCCATTATGTTCTTGTGCTCTGTTTTTATTAATATTATATTATTTTGTTTCATTCTCAATCCTAAACATTAAACTTTCCCCTAGAAAGTGAACAATTTCTTTAAAAAGAGCACTAATTCATTTTCTACATAGACTAATTATTTAGGAGTAAGTAATTCTCTTAGAACGTTTTGGAAGGCAATGGAATCTTATTTTTGTGTTGGTTTCGTTTACATAAACTGCAGGCTCGACAATGACGCCAGAGACTGTAGATACTTATGATTAACTCGGATGCATTTGGTGCATTCAGCTATAAAGAGCTCATGAGACCTGTTACGGTCAGGTTTACAAAAAGGGGGGGGGTTGATTATGTAGGCAAAAGGGCAACAGCTGACTCCACTATAATGGCAACTCTAAACTTACAGATGACTTACGATTATTTTAGGAATTGGGAGGGAAAAAAAAACACGGCGTGTTTAAACGTTAACAGAGGCAACGTGCTATTCGAATAAAATGTCCAATCACCGTTTATGTTAGTATGCAAGTTCAATGAGCATTACTCATGGTAGGATGGAACCATTTTGATAAATGAAAGGCGGAAGCAGTTCTCAGTGTGTACTCTTTAATTACACCGGTATGCATGGTTTTAAGAGTGTTTCCGAATCTCATGCTAATCACAAAAATGAAATTAGTTTTATTCATGTACCACGTTAGAATTTTTCACAATTCTGAATGTTATGTTTTTAATATTTTTCGTAATACAATTAACCATTACTATTTCTCTGTAATTTAGATCTGTTAAAAATATTTGCAAGACATGACAGTTAATGATTTCATTTTTACTAAAAATCTGAAAGAACATGTTTCCTTTAGTACAGAGTAAAGCCTAGTATTGCCAGACACGTCTTAAAGCAGCTTAAAATGTGTGTGAGATGTCTGTTATTTGTTCTCGAGTATCTTTATCTGTCTTCAGCCTCTCCATCCATACAATTGAAAGCGCGCGTCATTTCAGAACAATATTTGCGAATTTTAAGAGCTTGCAATTGAAATAAACCAAGAGGGAGCTAAACGATAAGAGGCTCGCGTTAACAGCCCTCTACTGTGAGACAACACATTTAATTATATACCTTCCTTAAGTTTTTTCAAACTTGGAGACTCGGTCTTTTGTTTAATGTTGTGTTAAAGTGAGTCATTCTGAAGAGTACAGCATATAATGTGGAAACGTTAAAAGTGGAAAAGTGGAAAAAGAAAGTAATTGTCCTTTGACATCTCTGAAAACGTAGAAATTATATTTTGTATAGTTAAGATAGTTAGACATGCTGCTAAAAGTAAGAAATATCGCTACCTCACAGTCTACAGATGTGTCCAGAAGATAAAATGATTTATACTTGCCTTAAGTTTCAGCAGAATTGTTACGCTGAACAAGCTGTGTTGCTGTCATATGATCTTACCTGCAGAGTCTATGAACGCTGAATGAGGTAACACTTGTCAAAAGCACTGGGGTAGGTGTTGACACCGGCCATAATTCGATAATATCAAGTAAAAAACAACGCTATCTATAAATGTGCCATTCATTTGTTGGTCCTTGGTGTACGTGGCCTAGCATGCTGCACCAATAACAACAGATAAATATTTTATACCAGTATCATAAGCAGTTCTTCATTGTTGGTCAAAATCGTTAATAAAATGTTACATTACGGAACTAAAACATAAATTACCATAGTAACAATTACGTAATTGAATTGTTTTCACTACTAAAATGCTGTCATCAACTAAATATTATGTTGCATAATAATAATAATAATAATAATAATAAGGAAACAATATACATATTACTGAAAACTCATTCATCATAATTGCAGAATACATAGTTATACATTTTAATAACAAATTAAGTTAGTTAATATTAACTACCCACTAAATTTGTATAATTTCATATTTAACTCTTCTGAAATATATGTCAACACAATATATCCTTAATATTTTTAATAGTCATGCACTTTTCTCTTCTTAATGTGACAATTTAGCTCAGTAAAACTTCTTGCGGTAAATTCATCTTTAGTAACAACAGACAAACCAGATAACAATGGTAATAAAAGAGGCATTTACTTCAGAATAAATTGATACAAAATCGACATTAATATTAATTTAATTTAACTAATATACTTTATAATTTTGGCATGCTAAAAATAATGTATGATACAGAATATAAACGGTAACAGTAGCTTTAATATTAAGTAAATGTTGGTTCAGGCCAAGAAAAATTTAACTAATTAATGTCCTGTGATTTAAAGAAAGTTGTAAAACGGTCTTGCAAAGATATCGCACCTTATTCTTAAGGTAAGAGCCCCTCTTTCTTAGTAAGTTAACATGTTGTGTACATCACTTCCTTACAGCCAGATGCAAGTAGTTCTTACAGTTAACAGGAATAGTGGCATAACGAGCGTGAAGCCATGGAGTAGTAAATCTCAAGTTTGCGTATCAAAAAATACATTAATATATTTCGGGATTTACTATGTGATAACTTACAAAACAGTGGTGTGAAGATGGAAAGTGTCGACAGTAACGACGTAAGAGGAAAAGAGGCGGTGGCTTCCGGGCTATGCAGCAGGTTTTTCCAGCGGAATGGTGATTCATTCTGGTATTAACAGCTACTGTTAAGTTGCAGTATGAACACCAGATATTCATGTCATGAATCCTTAACCGCTTAACTGAATTTTTAAAACCAAACTTTCAGGACTAGATGCGTCCTCATATCAACCACGTCCTTTAATTCATTACGTATGCTCGCGATAAATTTTTGTTCCGAGATATATGCTTCTTAAGTATTTCATTTATGTTTAAGGTTATTACTAATTAACCCTCTATCATTCGCAATGTACCTTTCCCGCTTTTATCAACGTTCGCGCGAAATGGCTACAATCCGTTCTTAAACCCTTTGTAGCACTTGATCAACTTACAATACATTTCGCCCGCCCATGTACCTCATTGTTTTTACTTCCTTCATTGCTATCGGCCACAGAAAAGAGAAGTATGAAGTCAAATGTCTCCATAGATTTACAAAAAGCCCTAGGTATATAACCTCAGTGTAATTAGGTGCTCACTTTTGTTAGTCTGTAATGAAATCACTTTCAGTCTATATTCACAGCAGGTTCTCGGCACACATTTTGCAACCCTATCCTAAATGATCTAGTAATGATTTTCAAATTTCTTTCAGCAATATTTTGAACGTCACTTCTTAGATTTCTCGGACAAGCTTATAGAATTTTTGCGTTTATTTTCTTTGAAAAACCAGGGGAAAACTCCTTCATTTCTTGGAAAGTTTTAACATTCATTATGATTTTAATTGCTTACTCATATAATTATTTTTATCCTTTCTAGTATTCAATGTGTATTTCCTGTTATATAGGCTCTTTATCATTTCATAGTTATACTGTAATATATTGTTTTTATAAATAAAATAAAGAATAAAATAAAATAAACGAAATACTAAAATACTGCTAACAATAAAATAGTTCACGTTGAAAGATTTTCAGACAGCGCAGAATCATAAATATAACGAATATATCACAGATAAATTGTGCCTGGTCGTGTTACAATAGGTATTTGAAAATTTACAATAAGAATGGTAGCTTTTTCAAATTTTTACCAAAGATTGCGATGTTACCAGTAGACAGTTATCCATATATCACTGTTTTACCCTCATATTGAGAACTTAATAGTAATATTTAAATTATTACCCGCGTAAATGAAAATACACTTTGTGACAAAAAAAGTGCTCCCGCATTTTGTCAACATGCTCATCATATATGTACAGCTACGAGCCATGCCTTTTTATGTACCTATGCTAGTTCCTGAGTTTCTAACATTGTTTCTAATTAATTTTTGCCCCTAAAATATCTACAACATTTGGAATAAACCTTTTTCAGAATCCTTAAAAGCGTAGAATACAATGTAGGGAATTTTTAGTATCTCTCCATCTACGAATTTGTGTACCGAATTTCATTATTGTGCAACATGAGCTTCTCTGCAATGATTGTTTTTTAGGGAAAAATGTAACCTTTTTAAGGAGCAAATATATTTCACATTAATTATACAAGGGATATTTAAACACGCCATAGACTTTTTAGTGACATTACTAAAATACTTTTGTTTTTCTCTTATAGCTTTTGATCAATAAAGGCTACAGTAATAATATTTAGACAGTTATCTACTTAACCTTGTATACATCTGTAAAAAGCAATGAGAAATTCACTCATGTATATTCCTAGTGGCACTAAAAAGTTAACTGTTTCAGCAATTAGAGGTTGTCTGCTCGTGCAACACTATGTAAAATCGATGTGTTGTCTTTCTCACATGGTTAACAGAGTAATTTTTCATCTGTGCTAATAACCGTTCTTAAATTCCGCGAGATAAGGGTGCAAACAGTATCTCGAACTTTAGGCATGACACGTAAGCCCACCAAGTTACAGACATAAAGGTCAGGTCGACGCTCTGACCACAATTACCCAAGGAGTAAACCTTTAAGATTATTATATTTGCTAATATACCAGCGCTGTTTCCATACCTTGAAAAAAATGGAATGGGGAAAAAAATGTACGCATTTTAATTTTGGCAATTGCTGATTATTCCATCAGCAGCGATAACTGGTACGCTAAATGGGAATGTGGATATTAATGGCGTCAGGTGCTTTTCTACCAGACAAAACGGCGCGACGTCTGCACTATTATTCACCTGTACTTTCAAGGAAATCATGACATTTTTGGAACATCTCCAAATTGTAGTGTTGCTTTTGGAGCACAAGAGACAAAGAGTGAACTTCTGTAGTGCAGTGCTAGAGCATCAGAAGGTACGAGTTCGAGAAGCTTTCGTGTTTCTACGTGGCGCTCTATGTCTGTTGCTTCGAAACATCCTGTCTAGAAAGAAAAGGCAGAAATCATATCCGCAAGCATTGTAGTTCATGTTATACTATAAACAGCACGTGTGTTTGGTCATACCGTTTCCTCCGATGACTGAGCCGACGATGTTTAATATACTGCAGTAATATATCCTAATGATTTAGAAAACAGATTTATTTACTTTTTGTGTGAGAGCATGAATACTTCAAATGAAAATGATCGTTTGCAATTGGAAGCTATATTATCATTTGTGTACTAAAGTTTATTTTTACTTTACTAACAAATAAACAATTCACTTTTTGGCAGTATTCGCATTGCTAGAAATCTGCTTTTAAACGCTCGACAGTCAGAATACTTCCGCTATGGGGGAACTGTGTGTGACTTGTGATGGCTGAATGATCCGCTCGTAGACATGCCATGATCGAGCTGTAAGAAACAAAAACTTGCATAGTCTGCTTCTCTCCGCCTTTTGTATTAGGGTGTACATTGCCCTTAAATATGTGAATTACACATGACTTAGCAATACGCAAATACACATTTTGCCGAAATGTTAGAACATTACAGCAATAAGCGGTTAATCAGATTGTATAATGTATTGGTTTCAGAAATTGATGAATTGTTATAAGGGAGATAAGTCACTAGTCGAGATTGAATTGTATACAACGTTTCTTCAATTCCCACATTCTCTAATTAATAAAAATATTGGTTTTATACCACTTGGCGTAATATTTATTTTTTATATTCTATTATTTGTTGCTATGCGACTATTGAACAAAACATTTGAAGTTGTTTACGCATAGAGCATTTTACAAGTTGTGTGCTATTTTTAAAAAAAATATTCCACGTGAAGTGGAAGTAGTAGCAAATGTTGAAAAAGAGGTGCGTGTGCACATACAAAATAGTTAAGTGATTATTTAATGACTTTCAATAACTGTTGAATTACTTCTCGCCATCAATAGTATTAACGTAATATAGCGGGAGTGGAAAAATACACACAATTCATTTTTTCACGTATGATGGACAAAGCAGAATTGAAATATGTGAAACAAAATGGCCTAATTAAAATTCATTTTTTGCATTTCTTCCTCAGTTCATTTTTTAATTAAATTTTGAGTTTTTCGTTGCATTTTTAGTTCTTCGCGCATTTCTAAAAGCACGTTCTTTTAAAATCTAGTGCATTTCTAAAGTTGAAGTCAAACGATTGCTGACATATTGTCAGTTCTTACATTTCCTGTTTGATTCACGCCCTTCATAGAGTGAGCGAGCATGCTGGGGGTGTTGTCAAGTTTTTGGCCTGACTCAGATATGTCGCGAAGATAGCAAAATTACTATGATGGTGGTTAAGTTATCATCCTTTAGATGGAACGCTGTAAAGTTTCAGGCGCCTTGCTCATAACGATCGTGTAAAGCAATTAGTGTTAAACTTTTCTGCAAAATAGAAAAAACTGAAACACTAACTGATTAAGTGCTTCGTTTTGAAGGGTTTAACCCCCAACAAAAATACAAAGGAGTTAAGTTCCACATTAAAGAATCCTTCCCCTTCGTTTTAGGCGGTTAAAAGTGGGCTGCTGAATTTAAGAGTGGTCGTACATTCATTCAAGATGAGCATTCAGGGCTTCCCAAAACTACTTGTGACAAAAATCACAATGCTCTACTTATCGATCGCCGATTGAAGGTACGCCAGTTTGTTGACACTGCAAAGACCCCGTTAGGTCGTATCCACTACTGGGTATGAGAAAGCTTTCCGCTAGATGGGTGCCGCTTTTGTTAACAATGGACGAATCATGCACCCAAATGAACATTTGCAAGAGTGTTTAGACTTGTTTAAATGCAATTACAGTGAGTTTCCCTCACGTTTCATAATAGTAGATAAAACACTACGAGGTGGCAACAGGTTCCATCTCCATCCTGGCTACATTCTCATGGTGTGGTGCTCGTAGACTACCTCCAAAATAGCAGATCCATCACCTGGCATTGTCTTCGCTTCCACGTCCATCAATCATAATCCCGATTTTGGGGAATATGACTATTTTTTGTTCTCAAATCTGAAAGTACGAAGATTCACATCAAATAATGAGATTAAAGCTAAGACAAACGCTTATTTTTCACAGTTGGACAAATTTTGTTTTATACAGAGTATTAAAATGTTGGAAAGTCGTTGGATTAAATGTATTGATTTACAAGGTGACTATGTTCGGGGGGGGGGGGAGTCCTCTAAAATGTTACATTTTCTTGGTCGGGCCGAGATCTTTTGGAAGGCCCCTCGTATACGCGGTGGTTGACAATCGCGTATCAAGCGTTAAGTAATTTTCGTATAACCAAGAGGATTACCTGATATTTCCATGTCACACAATGCGCTTACATTTCTACTCATTATAGCAATTATGATGAACTGAATGCTGCTATAACAACGTAGACTGAACGCAATTTTTACGTATTCAATAGTTATTTAGTTATGACAAAAACAACAACGCGATTGGAAAAACGTCGCGAGAACATTCCATTTCTTATTAAAAAACGCCGCCTGACAGCATTTGTAATATTTGCCATGAATTTATTTGGGAATGTTACGGGGAATGGTGGAGAAGTAGGCAGCGACTTGAAGGTGAAAATTTGATATGAGTGTTTTAGAAGACAACAAAATATGACCTCCCTCTTATCAAGCATGCGTCAGTTGATTTGGAGAGGATATTTTGATACTGCAATCGTCAGTTTGAATGAAAAGGTTCTTTATTGCAATGCTGAACAAAATATGTTCATTTTCATTTACTTACTTTCAAGTAGTATTAGAAGAAAAACATAACTTGTTACATGTCTAATAATCATTTTATAGATAATTATTCATTTAATACTTCATCAACTTCAATTCTGTTAAAAACCATAAACGTGTGTGTTAACTGCTCTTTAAAGGATTCGGTATACACATGTTACATCTTTTCTTATGAACGTTACTGGAATTTAATTATTTACCTGCATCGTTCTTTGAATTTAAAGTATTATAAAAACGGAAATGCCTACAATTTATTTATAATTAAAGATGTTAAAAGTTAAGTCTTTAAATTCAGGGACGTTTATGCGTCATGTAACGATACAGCGCAAAATCCTGAACCAAGAGCCTAATACAATTTCTTTCATAATATTTTTACAACTAATTACAATAAAAGCTTCAAACGTCCTGTCACAGACAAATGTTCAAAATGTTTGGCGTTAAAGCAATGTATTAAGAAGGCCAAAGCTGAGGACATGACATTGAAAGATAAGCGGTTAGCTTATGTTGGGTGCCATAAACTGCAAGCGAAGGCATTCTTCAAACTCGTAAGAACACAATGATTTTCATTGGACTGCTAAAAACCTGGCAGTACCAAAGCTTTCGGACCAGGCTGCCTATTACAGCCGCCAACTTTATATGAATAATTTTACTGTGCGCGAAGGAACGTCTAACTGAATCTGTGTAGAGTAAAGATTGCTGGACAGAAAATGACTGTTTCAAAGGTAAATAACTTCATCGCTTAAGTAATAATGACGATCCTGGTGGTCTAGTGGTAACCATACTTGCCTCGTACACCTAAGATCGCGGGTTCAATCCGGGCCACGGTCGATGGATTTCTTCGGACATAAAAATTCTAAGTATGCCTTCCTTCGGAAGCGAAGTAAAGCCGTGTTCCCGTGTCGTAAATTTGCGGCACGTAAAAGAACTTCAAGCCTGAAAAAAGAGCAAAATTTGTCTACTGTCACGCCCCGAATTGAATAATACGCTGATGACATGAGAGCGCCCGTAAATAAAGCAAATCAACAACAAATTCTTTACTGCTTGATTTCCTCCCCCTTGTTCTCTTCCTTTAGTTGGAACGATGACCATGTTACTCCAAGGGTTATATCTAATAAAATCCGGTGCAGCTTTACCATCTTCAATCGTGTTATTCATTTGTTTGGGAGTGACTAGTGTAGTCTGTGCCGGTCCTCTAAAGAACATTGATGAATTTATATTTCTAAGTTAGCAGGATATTATGCCAAAAGTTTTTTTTTCTCCCTCTTTGAATGTTGAAAATGTTTACTGTTGACAAATTTTCCTTCACACCTTGGCAACTGCGCTGAAATCAGCAAATTAGATGCAACGTAAGATAAGAAATAGCCAACATTTGGGAAGACGAATTATCGCCTCAAGGTGATAACGATTCCTAGTTCGTTTTCCATTTAAATACACTGTGTACTTCAAAATGAAGCTTTTATCGCACATTATTCATTTTTTCAGAATTTAACACTTTCATGTAAATACGACACATTGCTTGTGTTAATAGATGTTTTTATAAATATGTAAAAACGTCGAAAATTAACCGTCTTCTTGTCGTAACAGGTGATATTTGTATTGGCATGTTGGTTTAAGTTAGGGTTTTTAAACATTTATCAAGAGCAAATGTTCATCCGCTATATCAAATGAAATAAGCGTAAAACTCTTACACTTGTATTTTTTTAAGTGTGCCTGAATTTAACAAAATGTTAACAGAAGCAAGCACCGTTTAATATACCCTTATGAAAGTTAGCATTAATTTTATAATATTTTCCCGAATTTTGTGCCACCATAATAAAACAAAAGACTGCATCCAGAAATCCAGTTTTAATGTTTCGCTACCTACATTTCCATCTTTACTATAACCACGAAATCCCGCTACAAAATGACAATTGCAATACCACAAAGAAACCGTGCCTAGCAAGAGGAAGAAGGCGTTGCTTCTGTCAACATCCGATTTAGAACAGAATAACAAGAAATACGCGGGGGAAATCACTAGAGAGTAAGTGTGGCATGTTTAAATCCCTGGGAAGAGGCGTTTAATTTATTTTATTTAGTGTGCTGTATATTCATTCATTTTAAACGTAAACATTTGATTACAGATTAACGAGATTACAAAAAACAGCATCAAGCGACAATAATATAATAAAGTAAAGAAATGTAACTTTAATGATAAAGCATGCCAAACATTGGCACTTAATTACAGTTTTAAAATATTGTTAATTTAAAAACTGGTCGATGGAATGTCTTGTCACAAATATACCTCCGAAGAACATATCCTACTAAATTATAACCTATATTGGCTAGGTAAAGTGCTAAATAATTTGTGCGATAATATTCCAAGGCCATCATAATTTAAAATAGGCCAAATTGACCTGTTTCGCCTCGGAAGAAATCTGCCCAACGGCACCTAGGTCTTCATATCTCGTCTTCTTTCGGTCGACATTTTAAGACCTGTTTCGCTAATCTTTCTTTACCATCCAGGAAGTATGTTTCACCCAGTTTCCTTTATTCGTTGTATTCTGTTCTTTACATCAAAGCCATAATTTTTTCTCTTATTTCAACATTCCTAATATTAATATAGTCTTTCAAAGTAAACACAGTTACATATATAAATATCTCATTTCAGCAGTTAGTATAATTTTTCTATCACTTCGGTTCATGCCCCAATTTTTCAGATTCGCAAATCAAAATTTGTACCGCCATTGTTTTATAAAAGCGGGTCCTTGCTAGTTTTATTCTTATTCTTTAATGCTCTTTTTATGGCTCCACATGTATTCTGAAATTAATTTTGTTTTATTATTCTTTTCAATCATGAGACACACCACATTCCAAATATTTAAAATATTTTATTCTATTATCATTTTGGACCGCTCTATTATGATAATTGCACC
This sequence comes from Metallyticus violacea, assembly GCA_030762175.1. Lineage (NCBI taxonomy): Eukaryota > Metazoa > Arthropoda > Insecta > Mantodea > Metallyticidae > Metallyticus > Metallyticus violacea. The sequence goes on from CM060846.1 coordinate 379,320,254, forward strand.
ATCAACACATACCGAGTAGCATAGCGCACAGAGCTAAGTTTTGTGTGAGGAATATGTTTGCATGTGCTGATTATCAATTTTTGAGGGCAGCCTTGACCATAGGGAGCCATGCAGTTGGCTACATGTTTTAAATATTCATTTGAAACATCAAGTGGTTTAATTTACTACAACAAAGCACACGTATTGTGAGTATGGATACAAATAAGTACTAAGCAATGCAGTGTAACACAAAAGGAAATTGGTGCTAAAATTTATTAGAATTCTTCCTTATTTTCAACAGCAGCAAAATTAATTGAACAGATGCATAATATGGCGAATTAAAGTGCTTGAGATTGCTGGGGATATACTAACTAAGATGAAAAAAAAAATGTCTGAAAAGACCCGGTTCTTAGCGATGGGAAAATTCAGATTTGAAGCATCAGTTCTACTCCCCAGATTGGCTCCGGCTTCCACCTGTGCCCAAAGCGCAAATCGCGCTGGTCGGCGATCAAGAGGCAATTGCAGATCTTCCGAAATACCTCTTCAAAAATTGGATAATGGCATTGGAGCATCGCTGGAACAAATATGTGGACATTAAAGGAACTTATGTTAAAAAATAATAATGTTCATGTTAAGCACTAGTTCTTTCATTGTTATGCGAGAACTATTCAAGCCACCCTAGTAAATGATATAAATTTGTATAACAAGAAATTTGCTTCTTGTGGTGAGCATTTTCCCTTTCTTTGAATTTCTAAAGGGTTTGGTGACCTATAAATGATGAATTTAATATATGTTCTTATTTAAAATAAGGCTTGACCTTTTTAATCAGTATGAAATATTCAGAAACCTTTTAATTCGTTTTATATGTTTACCAGTCTCTCTTAATCTGCTGCTTGCATTTCAGTTCTTACTGATAAATCATTTAAGTAAATTAAAAAAGTACAGGACCGAGCCATGAGCAACCGAAGTGTGTGGGAAGTTATTCTTTGATAAGCATTTGTTTATTTTCCGCGTAACTATTAGCTAAATCATTGCTTTTGTGCTTACAAATTATACATAGCTCTGTAAACAGTTTTGTATATAAAGCCAAAATTAAAACATTTAACCCAGGATCTCTACTGATTTTCTTGTGTAGATTACAAAACAGGGAAAGGTCACATTGTTTTTGCGCCCTAAGTAGTTATCCTTTAAGCCACTGACTAAATTTAGAATTTTGAAACACATTATGAGTTATTTGTAAATACTGAAAGGAAATGTTGTGAATGAGTATTTTATTTACGTTGGTGTACGCTAATTTAGTCCTCTAGGGCAATGGTGGATGAATGTGCCATTTCGTAAGGTCATGCTGAAATAGAGAGCGCGTGGCTAAATGAGATAAGATACACAGTTGGCTTTAGGCAACAGAAATATGAACAGGTTATGCCGCAAACAGGCTATCCTTGGCTTTGTTGCGCCGGGAATGGGTGAGTCAGCTGGCTGAAGAAAAGCTTTAGCAAATGCGTTATTGATTGAATGCATTACAATAGATGTGGGTCATTAAGTGTTGTTAATTATCTTAGATTCTGTAAAATATTTGACACTTTGAACAAATGATTAATTCAAAGATGTTAGCGCTTTTTCCATTTAAATATATGGGAGTTTATTTTATTTTAATCCAAATTCGCACATGTGAACAAATCACAAAAAGTATTAAAGGTTTTAAAATAGCATACAATTGCATCTGCTCTTGAGATGTTGAAAATAGTTGAAAAAGGGATTTTTGTAGTGATTTATTTGTGCCATCCGGAGTACAGTCGCAATGCACATCGTTGGTGGCAGTTGTGGTATCTCCCAATAGAAAGTATTGAACATATTCATTTGGTTAAAATATATATTGGACTTTTAATAAATTTTTGGGTTGGATCGTTAGGACGGAGGAGGATATTTTGTACTTCAACCTTTCTCAGCGCCCGGCCGTTTGTAGCTACGCCCAATAGGGATAGAGTAGGTTAAGAAATATTGTTTACGGCAGTCTCCACCCCCCCCCCACAAGGAGTTACAACCCCTCAAAATGACCGCTTTCATACCAGAAGCCGGGGTAGAAAACTTTCTGTAGCGCAAATCACCGTCAACCGTACCAGCTCACCTCGCCTGGTACTTTTTTCCTGTAATAGAACCAGCGGAATGATGTGGGAGAGCGGAAAATTCGTGGAAAAGAAATATTCATCACAGCATTCGCCTGAGCTACCAGGGGAAAACACGAAAAATACCGAAGGTTAGGAAGGGGTTTGTACCTCCCGAATGCGAGTCCCAAGCATTTACTCCTGAGCAATCCCTCACCTATAAATTAATCTATAAAAATGTTTTTGTTCTTAAAAGTCATTAATATTGACACTGCTTCCTGTTCTAGCGTCATAAGGTCAGCAAGTTTTTGGTTGTTTATATTGTCTCGTGAGGGAATTCGTGTAATACATGTTGCATTGAATGTGAAAGTTGGCTGCCAATGAAATTAATCACCCTGCACAGAAGAATTGTTAAGCCTTTACAGCTGGCACAGCGATGGAGTCGCGTGCTCGGCTGCGTGCGCACTGCCTCTACGTGAGCATAAGGCAGTAACGATCAGTGAGACATTTATGTTTCAACCGGAAATTGTACGTAAATATGGGTAAATGTAAGAATGTGAGAGAGTGGCAGAAAGGGGCAATCGTGTTTGGTCGTGCCCAGACTCATGGGCTGTGTGAAGTAGCTGTAATTGTCTGCAAGCTTGTGAATCAAAATTGCTTCCAAACCCAACAGGAATTGCTGTAGTCAGCGAATGAAGGGTCATCCCCACCTGTTAGCAAGAGGGCATTGCGACGGGAACTACATGCAATGAACATTTGGAGTCGGAAACCTCGCAAGAGGCCATTGCTCATACAGACACATAAAACAGCGCGTCTTCCATGGGCTCGAACGTGGACAGTAGCTGACTGCCGGAACGTAATGTGGTCTGACGAATTACGTTTTTGCCTTTATTCAAATGACGCACATCGTCGAGTGCACCGAAGGCCAACTGAAGCATTTCATCCTGAATGTGTGCAAGGTCAGGTTCAAGCTGGAGGTGGGCTCTGATATTTTGGGGGTGTTTTTCTTGTCATGAATTGGGCCGACTCACTGAGGTGACCAATAACATTAACCAGCGCGTTTATTTAAACATTCTGAATTCAGGCAACATCTGCATGATTAGTATGCTATTGATACCCCTCTTTTTCAAGATGACAACAGCAAGAAGAATATGTGACTGGTAGAATGAACGCTCCCCCACCCTATTACATCTCAATTGGCTTGTAAAATCACCTAATTTGAGCACCATAGACAATTTGGGGGACATGTTGGAACAGCAGATAAAACGCCGAAAACAGCATACCGCAAATTGGTGGAATTGCATGATGGAATACTCAGCGAGTAGGTTAACCTACACAGCCTTGTGGACTCACTTCCTAACCGAATCCAGGCGATTCGGAATAACAGAGGCGGAATTACACGATATTAAATGAAGCTTGCAATGGTTTCTCTATGGTGACTAATTTTTAGGTACAAAACTGCAACCTCTATGTAGTTTACTGTTCTGTAGTTCAAACTGTTATAAATTACAAGTAGAACTTGGGTACAGAACTGGAATCCCTAGTAGTTTACTGTTCTGTGGTTCAAACTGTTATAAATAACAAGTAGAACTTAAATACAGAACTACAATCACTAAGCAGTTTACTTTTCAAGAAAGTCTATTCTTGTGGAAGGCACATCTTTTCTGTTTCCTGCTGATTTGTTGCCGTGAACGCGGAGCATAATCCAGAACAGGAACCGAAGTATATAATGTTAATGTATTAAACAGCTGCTGCTAATTTTCTACCGGAATACGCGTGACTCACGTAAAACGTTTAGAAGTTGGGTCATAGTCGGTGGCACCAGAAGCTCGTAAATCGTCAAAACTTCAGCGAATAGGTAGTTTAGTAATGCCGACTATTAGACAAAATTTTACTCTTACTCTGGACGTGTTTGATGGCCCGGAAATAAATATTCAAGCAAATTAAATAAAAGAATTTCCAAATGTGGAATATAAAGCATGAAAAAGGAGCGAAATTATAATAAGGGATAATTATTAACATTAATTTAAAAATATAATTTTATCAAGTGGACAGTATTTGTATGCATTATAGCCACATAAGATAAACAACTGCGGCAAACCTGCTGTTCTGTATTTTGAAACTGCAGCAGCTACAATCTGATCTATGGTGACTGCAAATACTGAATCAGTCCGATTGACATCTGTAATGTGTTAAATACCAGCAATAAAGATGTTTGCTAGTGCAACATGAAATTGTACGCCAAGTTCGTCAAGCAGGAACTACGTAAACTAAGCGAATTCCTCTGCAAGTTGAAAGTGTGAACTATATTACAGAGCGCTAGAGAAGAGAAGTAATTATTGTTTTTCCAGAAATTGAGAGGAAGCAGTGGCTCGTGTATCTACTACCGGGAGCCCATAATGCAAAACACTCACGTCTGGTCATTTCCCTTCTCTTATAGAAGACGGGCCAAGCCAGTGCCATTGGTCGTCATGCATTTTTCAGAGCCTTTGATATTATAGCAATGGAGTTTCTCCGTATTATCGCACCAATAGTATTTTAACTTCACCCAGAACAGTATAGGATTTAACAGCACGCAAGCTTCACGCGGAATAGTGTAACAGCTTCAGCCAATATCAGGTCTAGAATTAACAGCAAACAAATGTACAGCCGCGGGATAGTTTATCATAAGTAATATCATAAGAGTGTCTGACTCACTACGTTTGTGAATTTATCTGGAAAACTCAGGTCCTCGACTGATATTTATTACAACTATTTCACCAATAAAATAAGATTTTAAATACAATTCCCGTAAATTTGCCTTATAAGATTGTAACAATCGTATATTTGTATTATGAATACTTAACCTTTTCAAGTCATCTTACAAAGGACGAATGTCGATTGTCAGTAATACCAATAGAAAATAGTCAATTACGAGTTTAGAACTATTTCATGAATATAATAAGAATCAAAGTAATATATATTTGAAATTCACCCACAAAATATTAACGATTGTATAATGTGTTATACTTATGAATATTTACCTATTTCAGAAACCGGATAATAATATACGCAAAAGTCGATTATTACAATCGCTACCGATTGATTTACTAATACCAACTGAAAAAAAAAAAACAGATAATATTTTACCATTCTGAAAACGTGTTTATTAAAATTTATGATTCTACTGCAGGTATAGAGACATAATTTACAAAATGATGTTAGTTTGGCTCATTATACAAAAACACTTGCTTGAGTTAATACACATTAATTTAGTTAAATGCACAATTATTGAAAACAGAAAATTGTTCACTGATACGTGTTCAAAAATTATAGTGGGGAGTCTACGAGTTGGCTACACTGACCAGGACAAATGCACTTGGCGCGGTAAAGCGGTTTTGTAAAATATGGCGATAATTATCTTCTATATCGGAATGTGAATGGTCAAAATTCAAACGTTTTTTCATTTCATTGGCCAATTTTACGATGTTACATAAGTGAAATGCCATTATTGTTGCGATATCGAGTAACGATGTCACACATTTGCCGCCTCCTCGACTTTTTTTTGAGGCACCACAGGCGGTGAACACTGCTGATACATGAAATGAAATGATATATTGGGAAAGAATTGTTTAAGGAAGGAAACGTTCCAGTCCTAAGTGTCCCTGACATTTGCCATTTATGAGGACTGAGGAAAACCTGGAAAAAACCTCAGTCAAGGAAGACGGTCCTGGCGGGATTCGAACCCCAGACTTCCCGCTCACGAGTCCACGCATTAACGACTAGCCACCCGTGCGGTTAATTAATACCGACTGGATTATGAGCATGGCAGTAATATATTAATATTTGACATTTGCTATCTTCACGGCAATGCTTTTGATGCTCAAAATTAAACATGCATCATTATAAATTATGAGTTAATTTGTCCTTTATATATATATTAAAGAAGAACAGAAAACTAAACGTAAGAACTATTTTTAAATTTTGGGTTTCAAGTAAACCCCCACTGCTAATTTGATTTGGTTCATTTTCAGAAACTCTTTTACTTGTTTAATTTCAATGGTACCTGCCCAGTTTCGTAAAAAGCAAAATTTGCGGTAGCAAAAGTAATTTTTAAATTTTGGATTTTAGACAAAACCCACTCCTAATTGTCTGATTTTGGTGATTTTTAGCAACTATTTTTCTTATTATATTTCAATGTCATATACCCAGTTTTGTTGAGAAAAAGTAAAAATCGCATGAACTAGAGCGATTTTAAATTTTTATCTATAGATTAACCCCCACACTTTAAATTTAGGTTTTCGGGTACACCCCGCACTCCTAATGGTCCGATTTCCCCCTTTCCAGAAACTAATTTTCTTTGTAAAAATACAAAAATTGGTGCAACTAGAGCTTGTATATACTATTTTCGTTGCAAAAATACAAAAATTGGTGCAACTAGAGCGATTTTTAAATTATGCGTTTCAGATAAACACCCACTCATAATAGTCTTAAATTTGCTGATTTTCATAAAATGTTTTTCTTATTTTATTTCAGTAGCATATACCAACTTTCGTTCAGACTAACACAAAATTTGAGGCCTATAGACCGATTTAAAATTTTTGCTTTAAATTAACCCCGATCCCAATGGTCCAATTTTGCTGATTAACGATCTCGCGAGGGGGGAAAATAATTGCGGCCGCTAGAACGTCAACATACACACATTTACCGAATATGTGAGTAAAACTTTTCCTCTTTATTTTTGGTACCTAGTAAATGAAGAAATGTTTAAAAAATCTTTCCCTGGGTATAACCTCAATTCAGAATTCACTAAAAGGAAAATTGTTATGTGCTAGCAGGTAGTAGCCAGAGTGCACATATCACGGAAAATGTATATTAAATGAAAGCATAGAATTTAGCTATGCGAAATAAAAGCTGCAAGTGGCGTCCCCGCTCAATACAAACCGATCAAGGAAACGGCCACGCCAGGCATCTTTAAAGATTCTGAAAGTGATAGGTCCCCAGGAAAAAGTCGCGTCTCTTATGATTCGTGCAGAAACTCCGTTGTTTTCAAAGTGTTGTGTGCTGAAGCATTGTTGTGGATTCTTCCGTTAACCTTGATTGATGGGTCTCTATGAGCATTGTTGCTAAACTCTGCAAATCAATATATTTGTTCGCTTAGAACGTCAGACAGCGAATGCATGACCACAATTAACCGCGCTAAATTTCGTTGTGGTTACTAATCCACTGTTGTCAGCAGGACACACACTATCAACCTTGGAACGTAAGGGCAGTTGTCATTCTGTGAAAAGCCTTCCAACAATTGAAATGGGTCTTATCTTATAAAATCTTTTTGAATCTCATGTAAAACGTGTACTTAATCAGCAAATTGCAGATGAGATTGAAAGCAATCAGAAGGCCTAAAATATGTTAAGTGACATTAAACATGCAAACTTAAAAATGTTTTCAATTTCAATTTATAGTAACAATTCTGTTTAAATTTATAACATTTCAATACCTAGTAGTTAATCTAACATTATAATAAACGCTAATACATTCATTTTACAAATAAAGGCATTTTTCCCCTAATGAATCACATGAGTATGTGAACTTCGTTTCATTTGTTCATTAGGTCAAGCCCTACGTGAAGTGTTTTGTGAGCAATAATTCCCAAATAATTCAAAGTAATTTTGTCTCCACTGAACACCAGATTCAACTTTATTAGTCGTTAAACAGGCATAATTCACTGGTATTTCCAAGGGAACGAATTCTTGGCTGGGGAAGAATTAAATGTTCTTTGCATTTAGCGAGTATGGAGCACCGAAGTTTGATTTTCTTTCGCCGTTATCTACATGAATAGCCATCATTCCACCAAGCGGTCAGTATGCGGCACTAACTACACTGATTTAATATATGATTTAATATTAATAAATCATACATAGTTATTTCATGTCGGAAATCGCGACCAGGACTCGAACTACAGATCTTCGACTTAAAATTTTAATTCATTTATTCTTTCTTAATGGGACAGAAAGGTAAAAAATACGGTTAGTAGATTTTTTTTACTACTGATGCACCACAGGCGGTGACACTGGTGATACAGGATATGAAATGATAAATTGGGAAAGCATATTTTTTAAGAAATGAAACGTCCCAGGCATTAGTTTAGGGTATCTCCCCGGCATTTGCCATTTGCGAGTACTGAGGAAAACCTGGAAAAAACGTCAGTCAGGTAGGACGGTCCTGGCGGTATTCGAACCCCTGGTCTCCCGCTCGCGAGTCCGCCCCTTAACGACCTCGGCCACCCTTGGCGGTAAGTAGAAGTAAAAACCTAATAAACGAAAAAAAGAAAAGAAATATAAATGACTGTTTAAAAGCCATGCTGCTAGAGTTTTCCTCATCGTTCAGCGCTATTAATTATCTCCCTCTACAGTTGAGTTTAATGCATCTTCCAAGTTTGCTGGTGCAGGATGTGATGCTGAGTTTTCCCAGAAGTGAGGATGATGCATGATTTGATCACACGATCTAGGAATCTGTGTTGAGGCTGACGCAGACGCTAACCTGTCCAAACAGAAATATGTCATTATTTGTTCGTAAATATTTCTTAACGTTAAGGGACATTAATAACAATTAAATATTGCCATATAATTTGTTATCATAACTCTAGTATGAGGGGTTGAAAGTTTAAAGCTGCTAGCGTTTAAATTTCTGCAGACAGACCCACACCTACTACTTCAATGTTTGAATTTCTGTTATATTAGGTCCCTTTAACTATCTAAACAATAGGCTCCGTGCAGTATTATTAAAGATAATACAAACGAGTTAGAAATAATGAGAAAAGCAGCATAAAGCTAAATCATAAATCGAAAATATAACAAGAGCCGGGTTGAAGGAGCACAGTACCGTCATAAAAATGAGCTTCCACACACTATATTTGAAGTTATAAAATGCATTTACAGAGCTCAGCAACCCAGAACTCCTGTAAAGTGTAAACGAGTTTTGCAACCAAATTAACTGAAGAACAGCTGTTTATTATGAGGCAGCTTGCTTCAATGATGGGATGAGTAAAGTGCTAAGGAAAATGGCAATAAATTCTGGCACTTGGTGTGTATCGACATTGCAAGCAAGAATTCGACAGACATGCTTCAGAACAATGAACAGTGCCCAGCAAGAAAGGGCAGCCAGTGGTCCAGGATGAAGAAAAACACAAGGTGGCTGGTTATGGATCAGGAAAGTGCTAATAATATAGAAAAAAAAAAAACAGGTCGGAAAGCAACATTATAGTGCAAAATGCACCATTTTTGTATTTCGTCATTTCCCACTGACCTAAATATTTCTCCTTGAATATCCCTTTTCGCAAACTATTCAAAATATTAATGCGACTTTTTGTGGTTGTTTTACAGATATAATAAAATGAGCTGAATATTTTAAAAATGCAATTTTGAATATTTAATAAAAAAATGTTTCTCATTGCTTAGAAATGTTTAAAAATTGTATATAATATATAATGAAAATAATAATTCGGTTTATTAAAGTAATTCTCACCCACGATGAGCTAAAAACTGATGTCATTGTGCTCAGTAATTTTTTATAAAAGGTTCGTGTTAATTGTTTATAACAATGTGTTTAAGTTTGTTAACGACAAAAGACATTAATTTTTTGAATGTAGTTAAAAAAAAGCAGACTATAATAAAAATGTGGCACTTTTGTAGCAACGTATGGAAGTCCTCCCTTAAGTACTTTTGAGCTTGTACGTGAACGTTTCACAAATTTTTATTACATTTTCTTGTGAAGTCTCATCGCAGTTTCAACACAGCTGCTGACGTCATTTCTTTACACTGTACGTGTTGACTCATTGTTTTACTTTCCTACCACGCAACCTGTGACCAGTGCCGACACGTTTTCGTAGCAATTACGATTGTTTTTCGAAGATCACAAATACTTCAACATTACTCTTCCTTGAGGCATTAATTTATGCCACTATGAAAACCATGCATTTTTATTGAATGAACTGTATCAATTACAACGAGGCATATTTGAATCCTTCCGTTCGCAAGTTGGCCGCTTAATGTCGCGACTGCGTCACACCCCCTCACACCTTCTTAGAAGGCATCATTTACACTCGTCAGTTCTGTCTTAAAATATACATACTGCTGACGTACTGCTGCTGAATAAAGATCGCCATTTAATAATTGTCTACATTAGTAATTAATGCTAATGAATTAACAGATCAATTAAATGTGTATTTTCTCAAAAACTTTATATTTGCCTAATTTTATTATGGAAGATAACTTTTCAGAAATTCAATGGAATACACAATTGATAAACCTCATGAAACAATTTTAACTATATATACAGAAATTGTTCTTTCGCAAGTGTCATATGTACTGTCAGGTGTAAAAGGTTCGTGGTTCCGAGCTTGGAGGACAGGTAGATCGTTAGCAGGAAGATGTGTGTTTGGAATCCATGACACGAATTTTTCAATTCCGATTCTCCCTTTCCCATTTTAACCATAATATTTTTCTTTTATTATTTGTTAAAACGCACGTCACTCAGTTTTAATGTACGTAAATATTAACCACAGACAATTTAATTTCGTTTGACTGGTTAGTTCCAGAGAAAAAGTAGTCACTTTGCATATGGTGATGTTAAATTGTGTATATCAACATGAAGAAAATTGCATGGGCCATCCCTTTTAATGAGATCTATTATTATTATTATTATTATTATTATTATTATTATTATTATTAGTAGTAGTAGTAGTAGTAGTAGTAGTAATAGTAATAGTAGCAGTGGTAGTGGTAGTGGTAGTAGTTCTGACGCTCTTTAACACCTCAGATCATCAGTGGTCAATTCAATTTAATTCGGTATGAAACGGCCGATAAATTTTGCTCAGGGGCTCTTCTTTCGGGCTTCGTTATTTTGCGTGCTGTAAATCTAGGACAAGGGACCCACGGCCTTACTTCCCTTCCGAAGGATTTTTATGCCTCAACTACTTTGACTGAATTTGGGCCTGAGTATGGTCAACACAGGCCAGTAAATTTAATGGAATCATAAACAATATTCATTATGTATGCCAATATTTGATAGATAACGTGCAAATCTGATTTATGAAGTTAATTATAAATGTGTGCATTTCAGTGTCATGACTCGCCAGTTTCTCTCTTTAACATCTTAATATTTGAAGGGCTCAGGGGATTGTTAAGAAGTACAAAAAATGAAAACTTTGACGCTGATGAAATGATTTTTTTGGCTAATTTATATGTTGCAAGTGGTAGAGAAAAGCTATGAAATACGGAGAATAAGGATGTTTCGTTCTACATTTTATTGAATTACATAGTTTTGTTATAGCAGTGACAACTTCCAACTGCCTAAACCTATGAATTGTACAAATGTTGGAAAATTAAATAACTCAAATTAGTTACTAAAAATTTGGTGGAGCTAAGTGCACATGTAAAAGATATATGAATGTTTTTAAGATTCTTTTTTGTCATTGAATCAATCATGGGGTAAAAACCAAAATCATACAATAATCTGCAATATGTAACTTGTGTTAAAGTGATTCGAACTGTAAAAGCCGTATGTAATAAAAGCAGGACAGACATCGATTATTTTATTAAGTAATGTTTTGCAAGTAAATAAACCAAATGTAAAAAATGTTTTCTTGGGAACGGTGCCAATGCATGGAACTTGTGTGTATAACGTTTTTTTTCCCTCCCCCTTACTTAATTTCAGTTTTGGGGGGCTGTTGGATTAGCGATGTTCACTAGCAATGAGGTGCATTCGAAAGCGCAACATTGAAATCTGAAATTAAACTGCCGAAACAGAAATCCGTCCAGCATGGGGAAAAGGCTGTTGATGGAAAAACTGTTTCCCACCATCTAGGCTGTGCTGTTAATAATCGATTAATTGAAGAGGCATAAAGCAACTGTGCATGAAAGTTTTTATAAACAGGCGATATTCAAATGAGCAAACCGCTGCTTTATTTCTCGATGATTAATAAATTAAATGCGTCACGCTGACGAAACATATAAGGCAGAACTACCTACTAATTTTACGATTGTTGTTGTTTCTAGCCTTATGGAGCCATATAATGTGTCATCCTTTGACTTGAAATGTATCTTTGCACCTATCACATCATTTGCAAACTTACATGCATTTATTTCTTTACTGGCAAAACAAATGACGCCGTAATCAACAAATAATACCATACATTTCATTCAGTCATCTGCCAGCGAACCATTAACGCGAGAATTTGTGGGCTGCCGGCCGTTTCGTCCGTGGCTAGCAAATCGTTGATGGGAACACTGGTAACCTATACACACAAAAAAGTATTTTCGTTGCTTTCATTTACTTTGAAATCCTCGTTATAACGTGTTCAATACTCGTGTTCGGCAGCGGCACCCTCAAATGACTTTTACGTGTTTACGAACACTACACACCTCGTCTCAGCAATGTTATCACAATTTAAAATTAGTTTTGTCAATTTTGTGGTATCACACAAGTTGCTAGATTGATTTATGATGTTCTTTTGTCGTTAGCACCTAAATTATACTTTTATTTTCAGTCCATATGATTATCATTAAGCTAAGTAAGTTAATTTATCTTAAAAGTGCTTTAGTTCTGGAATTCTCTAGCCACATTTTTTTATGTGAAACACGTGCACGGTTTAGAGTTATTTTATTTGTAGAGTGTATATTCTCCCCCTCCCTCTCTCTTTGTATTTATTTTTCTGGTTACATGGAGCAGAAGTTCTAAATACTTCAGAATGAGTAAATGCACCAACAATTGAATGAGTAAATGCACCAACAATTGGTTTTCTTTGACTCGAGGCACATAACGTTGTGGCTTTAAATGCCACAGAGTTGAAATTCCAACCTTCGCTGCTGCTGAATAGACCTTTGCCTTTTCGTGCTCCATTTTCGTTTGTATAACGTGAATGCAATACGTGCCTTTTAAAAGTTCTATACTGAAGCAGTTACTGTTACTAACGCGTGGGGATGAACATCGTAGCGAATGAGCTTGTATTGTGGTAACGCTAGGCAATTGGGTCAAGGATCGCTCAAAATGGGCGTGTGTAGCTGCACTGAATGAAGACATGTTGGCACTGGCAGAGTCCTTCGGAAGATGTTGAATAGAAAGTTAAACGTTTAGCAGCGAAAATAAAAGCAGTAAGTGGGTTTGTTGACACTGACAACTCATTTAGAAGTAGAAAATTAACAAGTTCTGTAAATAATTAAAGAAAAGAGCTGGTTTGAGTTTGTATTATAGGAAGAACTATTAGGAGCGTTAATTTAAACGAACGGATACTAAATGAAAGCGAAATTTCTAAAACGAGTTTATAGAGTAAGTATTTGTGAATACTAGATTAAATAAATAACACCTTGTGGAATTAAACACTGTAAATTACACCTAGAAATTAAAAAAGTTTACTGTTGCAAATTGTGTTTCGCCAATCAGAAATATCAAAATGCGTTTATATTAAACCACCACATTGATTGGGCTGGTAGGACTGCGAAAATTGTGCCAAAGGGGGTGGAAGTATGTGTTAGATCGTATTCTTGACGAACACATACAAACTGCGTGGGTGTAAGGAGAGAGTGACTTTGAAGTGAAAAGGAAATCTCATCACCAGGCGCAGAGCGTGTACCACTTGTACCAACACAGGCAGTTCGCTTGTTGCCACAGCGAAATAAAGAGAAACTTAGATCAGACGCTATAAGTTGACTAAACGTGTTTTTAATTATGACAAGTGCAAATAAAATACTTCTCCTAACTGGAGGAATCCTGGTCATTCATATAAAATTAAACAGAACTATGCTATTTATAGCACAAGTCAGTTTTGTAACATTGCTTCTCGGTACTGTGTTTCATGAAGAAATGTGTAGTAGGGCATATAGATGCGCACACCCATTGTGTATTATTTTCCTCAAAATATACAACAGTTGCATTTGAATGTTGAGCAGTAGCCGAGAAATTAGGGATCATTCCTGTGCTGTTAAACTATTTTTTTTATTTATTAGGTTTTATTTAAGGACACTTTTTAACATTTCAGATCCTCAGCGTCCCATTCAATTTGGGCGTGAAATGGACGATAAATTTTGCTCATGCTTGAGGTTCTTTTACGTGCCGTAATTCAACGACACGGGACCCACTGTTTTAACTCCCTTTCGAAGGAAGCTATACTTGTGATCATGGTTAAAGTGTTTCGGCTTATGCCGCGTTATACTTAATTTTTATTTTTATTATTATTATTATTATGCTAACAGATTCAAACTTGGCCGTCCATACCGCAACGACTGAGGTGAAGTTCGCGAGTTCTTCTCAAGTCTTGGACAAGTTTAGTGAATACAAATGTTGGAGGTGAAGGACGACTAAGGATTCTCAATTATTCGCCGCAAGTGAAATTGGAAATATATAAATAAGCGTGAACGGCCGTGCAGCAGTGCCCGTAATGTGTAGGAAGTAAACCCAAATTACTGTTTGTAGGGGCTAGTGTGTACTATACAGTGAGGTAATGTGAGTTACAGGTCAAGTGAGCCACCGCAACCGGATAAAGAGTAGCCGCGCATATTTCTATTTTGGCTAATATGCACTAACCTGTCGGCATCTGTATCTAAAGATTATATTTGTGTGTCATAACTGTCCAAGAACAATCACAATAAAAGCACCGAGTAATGCACAAACGCACGACTCTCTACCAAAGCTTTCCCCAAACTAACAAGCTTATACTTGCACATATATTATGCATATTTACCACTGACTTTCTGCAGGCCCATAATTCAAATAATCTCACTGTACTAAAGCGCAAAGTGCTTGTTTATTCTTTAGCCCCTTGCTGACTCTATATATAAAACGAAATGATCCAATAAACGCAAATTAGTCTACAAATTGCCATCAAGGACACTAGTAACCTGTAGGGTTTTCTGATTGCTGCTAGGATGTTTAAATTTTATTCTATTTTTAGCTTACACAATTAAACAAATTAATATATTGACACAAGTTGAAAAAGAAATATTCCGCCTGCTAAATGCGAATGTGAATCATTCCCAATACTACTAATGTGTTTTTTGTATAGTTACATGAAGATACCGGAATGGTAATTCTGATTTTTTTGTTTATATCTTCCATCTAAAATATTTATTTAAAGTATTCAATAGTAATAGTAATTCTTTACATTGAATAGATTAGTACATATAGCTGTGTGCATTTTGTATCTGAATTCTATCCAGAAAAAAAGCTATATATTCTATCGTGACTTATTAGTTTATTTTTAGTAATATGTTAAAAATTCAGAACGAAATTAAGCTTTAGTACCAGCAATCAGAAGAGCCCACAGTTTCTGGATCTGTTGCAAACTCAACAGATAACTGTAACAATAAACAAAATCTGAAAAGGAAAAGTTAACAAATGTACTTTGTGAAAGTAGTTTAGGCCAAGGCTAAAAATTGTTGCATTTGTAATTTTGTTTTTAAAAGCTATAGTTAAATTCACTAGTTGTAAATTGAGCTTCCCCCCTTGAAATTGGGGGTGTTACATTTGTTAACACACCATATAAGTTTGGTGGAAAAATTTGGTGATAGTACAATATTTTCGTACTCGTGAGTTCGCTCAGGAAGATCCTTTTCAAGGAGTTTTGTGCCGGAAGAAGATATTCATTGCAAGACCCAAAACTATTCTTCTTATTTGTTTATCGCTTCTTCTGGTACTGCAGCAGGACTTAGTCTACAAGATATCACTCTACTTGACCTAATAATTTTCCAGGCCATCTGAAAGTAGCCATTTTCGACCCCCCTCCAGTAGATTATTGGTTACAGCTATTTGTTACGTCTAGGCCGTTCTATATCACATTCCCTCCATTATGCGTAATAAACTTGACCCGTCGGCACATCCTAATATACTTTTGGCCACTTTATACTAACATTCCCCATCATGAAGGATTTGCAGCTGTTACACATTCCTCATACCCCATCCACAGCTTTCATTTGTCATCTAGCTTACCTGGTTGTCACTCGCAATGCGCTTAGTTTTGATAATGAGCATTATCTACAAATTAAAGACACTGCATGGGCACCAGAATGGCACCGTCTTAATGCCAATGTTTTTATGGCTCATTTAGAAAAGGAATTTTTAACTCAGAGCCACTTGCACCATTATTATATATATTTAGATATATTCGTGCTTTGGACTCGTGGCTCAGAATCTTTCGATCAGTTCCTTATTTTCATTTAAGTCATTTCTGTCTCTTGCAATACTGTTGTGTTTGGATATATCGACTCTTTTCTTACATCCTTGCACATTAAACCATATAATTTACATCACTTTCATTGTGATAACTGTCATTCACTGCATGCCAAAATATCCATTCCTTTTTCTCTTTCAATCCATTACCACCGTCTTCATAACAACTTTTCTTCCAAAGTTCAAAGACCAAAAATATCCTTCCTAAATTTTGCAAACCCGTATCATCCCAGCGCACAAAACTTTCCAATGCAAACCTAAAACTTCTAATAAAAATTCAATAACCATGTTACTGCTTACGTGCCTGGAATTGAAACATCAAATCTATTTTGATAGGATGTCATATCTTATTAATGCATTCATATCTATGTGATTTTTCTAAATTTGTACGTTGTCTTACTTAGGAACGCTCCCTGATCTGAAAACTGTATTTCGCCCCTACCTATCTCTTTCCAAATTACTGTGTCCAGTCGTTACATATCTTTGTCAAAGCCCTAAAACGTGTGCGTTTATTATTCCACGCCATTCGCCCCACACCTCCAATTAATCTAGAGAATTTAAGGGCACTTTCTTTGCTAATTGTACTTCTAAGAACGTCGTATATATTATATCGTTTAAACTTTGCAAAGCATTTTATATATCTGTAACTTTTACTGATATTTCGCTCCGTATGATCAAGTCCCCCTTGCCTGTTTCCCAATATGCCCTGTCTTGCTGTAAGGATTTTTATTATGTATTTAATTTAACACTTATTGAGGCGTTACCGACCCATGTCCCTGAAAGTTATCTGAGAGATAGATAACTGTTTTTGCATAAAGCATGTATGCCAGCGGGTTTAAATCTTACGTACTAATATTCTTCTTTCTACTTTGTTATTTTATAAATTATAAAATATTGTTTATTTTATTTTTTTTTCCAAATATTAATACACACACATATGCTGTTTAAACAGTGAAACTGTGCGCATGTTTATAGAATTTTATGTAATATGAGATTAAAATTATAAGAATTTTAAATTGATTGAAGCCTCTAAAAATTTTATGCGACATTGGCCTCCTATTGATACATTTTAATTACTAATAGGGTTGCAAATAAAATGATTTGTAATGTTACGTAGCTGCTCGCGAAAAAAGTGCATTAAACTCATTCGCTAAAACTTGAGATCTTAAGTGCTTAAAACTGGTTGGGCTTGTTCTAGTGAGAAAGGTAAATAACCCATTTGGCAACAAATACTCGCCATTTTGCTTCCCCTGGGGCGAACTGAAGATAAACGAGAGAGTAGCATAAGGGTGAGATAGAGGCGGACAAGGAAGGTCACACTTATGAGATGAGAAACTTTACGTTCTTGTCAACAGTTTCTAACGTTAAAGAGTAATGCCTTTTATATATATATATATATATCTCATTGCGTTATAAACTATTAATAGAACCAAAATATTTAGCAAATTTCCAGTTAAAACAAGATAGGATATGTGTGTCTTCTCTTATGGATGCTTTAAAGTTTTAAAGAACATTGCTGCAGTTTGGTCCTGATTATTTTTACGTGACAAGGGAACGGTTCATTGTCCAACTTTTAAGTACATTGTATTTTCTACTGGTTCTAAAGATTATACACACACAAACATTGTGATACACTAAGAATGTTACAATTTTACACACAACACTTTAGCCGGAAAGCTTAAAAATGAATGTGTTGAATCTCTTGCCAACTCATTGGAAACGTGTCTATGAATTAAGACTACAGTTATTTTTATTTATTTGTTTATTTTAATGAAATTCATAAATAATAAATAAAAGGAATGTTCATAATTGCAGCCCGACTTGTATTTTATTACTCGAAGTTAAAGCCGGATATTTGAAGGCAGTTTGTCGGTTTTACGAGTGCAGCAAAATGTGGGTCGCATTAAGCCTAAAATGTCCATTTATTGCCTTGCATATTATAATACCGAAAGATAAATCAGCCAAATCAAATGATACAAAGGAGTGAATCTTTCGCATTGACAATGTTTTCGGTACATGCCAGTAACTTTTATCAAAGTCTGTTAAAACAAAGGAAACATTAAGGATTTTGGGGGCTAAATTGAAATAATTTTGTTGAACGCTATTATTATTGGTTTATCAGTTTTGTGCCTGAAGCACATTTTTTTTCAAATTGCACACTTTTGATTAAATGTATTTGATATTAACTCGATTAGTAAATTATTGTTGAAATATTAAATGGGCCATTATTTGTGTCCCAAGAAATGGAAAATTTGTGACCACTTTCAGTTGTGCTTCTAGAGTAAATGTTTTGTACTATTTAAGAAGTTCTCATTTACGCAAAATCAACTTTGATTGGCCTATCCGCTTCGTTTGTGTGTTTGACTATTTTGTACATTCTAAACTAGAATCAATTAATTGCGTTTAAATTTTGGAGATGTTTGCCACAATGAGTAAAAGTTGAATTTGGTGTTCTTTCCCGACTTTTCTCCCTTTATCAGCAGATAATTTGCACCTGAACATTGAACTCTCTACGTAGGTATTATAAGCAGGCCATTACACCTTATTTCAAGCCATTTTGTTTTTGAAATGCTATCTTATAAAACTGAATTTGCATATTCACCATAAAGTATTAAGTAGTTAAAATTACATTAAAATTCTTCTAAATTAACAAAATAAAAACCTATAATATCTTTTAAATACAGGGTGGTTAAAAAGTTACTATTCATTTTAATGGAATGACAGATGTGAATGAAATGTTTTATGTTCCCTGTAATGACATGTACACTAAGGTGAAGTAAACCTCTTACTTCTGAATTTTTTTCTATTTACAGAAGTTAACTCCCAACTGTATTTTTATTGTAATTAATATTTAGAGGTGGCTCAGTCAGTTTCAGTGAAAATTTCAGATTTTCATGAAATTTAACTACTGTGTTATTGAGTGGTTTAAGTAATAACGTAATGTGCTAAGCACAAGCTGTTTAGGATATGCATCTCTTAATTCAAAACAAATCTGCAACTCAATATAATTAAAAGAAACCCTTGTGTTTCAGGCGGCACACCACAATGCTCAAGAAACAATCTAGCGCCAAGTTCGTTTGATTTTTTTTTGGGGGGGGGGTAATGTTAAAGAGTCCGTAGGGTATTAACACGTGTCTGTCAAATTATGTATAATTTAATATTCACTTCGGTTGAAAAATGTGCAATTTTTAAAAGTTCTTTTCTTTCATCTGTAAACTATTTTTTCTATATAAACTTTATACATGCATAGGTTTATATTTAACTGTCTTATTCGCATACAAACATCTTGTGCAACCAAAATGCTTTATTTTTGTAATTGTATTTTTTACATTGGAAATTACGGAAACTGGTCATAATTCTGGCACTATTATTAAAAATGGTTTCAGAATCTTGATTACGATAATCCTAATGCATTTCTCATTGAGAAACAAGTGTGTTTCAATTCAGTTATTTTACTTGTTTATAACCGCATACTCAACGATTCACGCTGATATGGCAATATTTGTTTTGTTATCCAAATTACCTCTTTTAGGTGAAGGTGCATTACTGATAACATTTGTGCATAGCTTGCTGATGTTCTTCCCTTCTCAGCGACCTTACTAAGCTGACGCAGCATCATTAAGGTTGGAGAGAGCGTTGGCGAAAAAGTTGCTGAGGCTTGCTAAGCTTGTTCAACATTGAAGTATTTATTTGGCAACAGGAGCATCTCGTCACCTACCGAGTTTTAAACATAATATTGAAGTGTTTTGTTAATTCTATTGTACCTCCACCGCCACGGGTGACCGAGTTCGTTCAGGCACGGACTCGTGAGCCGGAGGTCTGGGTTCGAATACCGCCAGGACCGTTCCTCTTGACTGAGGTTTTTTCCCAGGTTTTTTCCAGGTTTTCCTCAGTCCTCATAAATGGCAAATGGCGGGGAGGTACCCCAAAACTTAGGCCTGGAACGATTCCTTCCTTAAAAATGAACCCTTTCCCAGCATATAATTTCATCTCATGTATCATCAGTGTCCATCGCCTGTGGTGCTTCAGTAGTAAAAACGGGCGTTAAAACTCTATTCATTCATACCTGTACCTCTGAGCATGCTCTACTTGTTTTAATGTGGCACAAACTTTACTGAGTTTGGGGAATATTGGAAACTAAAAGTGATGTAGACATTTAATACTTACATAATTTCAATAATGGTTCCGGGAAAATTTGCTGCAGAATTCAAGAAAAGTGCTATCAACTCATTAGCCAGTGAGGGCATTGGTAGAAGCAAGGCAATTGCAGAACCAACAGACGGACGCGCACGAAAATCTGAAGTAATGGTGTCAAAGATTACTTCCCTGAAAACGTTTTTCAGTTTGAACAATGGGCATGGGTATCGGGAGGAAGGAATGTGTCACGTGCATTTCGTCCCGTCTCAGCAGCACACTGCTTGGAGTTAATTCAATCTCTGCTGGAAGTGGATAGGTCATGGACAGTGAGGGAATTGGCTCAGCCAGTATTGTATCCCGTTGAGTACTTCATCTTCCATAGAACTTCTGCGATATCGATTTCTCCCGCAAACTAAAGGGATCTTTCGGTGAAAGTGTTTTTAAATAAAGAAGCAATCATTCGTTCGCTAATATCGGGGAGAGAATAGCACAAACTAGTTAATAATCTCAACAAGCGAATGTGCAAATTTTTGTTATCGTTTGCACCATAGTCTAGAGATGTGTGGAAGCATAAATTCATTGTTAGTGCACAGTCGCAGAATATGTTTTAATTTTAACAATTGGTAGCGCTTGAAGCAAGCGGCATTGGGGTTTTCATGGTGAGGTGATACTGTAACCGCATTTCAAGAGTTTCCAAGGTTTCAAATTAATATGAATTTTTTATAATGATGCTACAGAGGGAAGGAAAGTTGATATTTCTGAGGCAGTTGCAAGTAAACACAGAAGATTTATCATTGTTGCATTGTCTTTACGTATTATTAAAGCAAACTAAAATCGGAGTGAATGAATGAAGAATACCCCTAAAATGATATTTTTTTCTCTTTCAAAGTGTTAAACCATTATAGCAGCTAGTAGCTAAAGAACTCAAATGTAACATATGAAACCATCCGTTAGTGGGCATTGGGAATAGAAAACTGCCGCGCGAATATTTTGTCCTTGAGTAAAAAGAAAACTATTTATTACCAAAACGCAAAAACTGAGGAACTGCAAAACAGGAAAGCACGGATAAACCGCAGTAAGATTTATTGAAATGGAATGGAATTTGTTTCAAGCGCATCTGTTTTGCAAATTTAATGTTTGTTTTCCATAAGTATAATCAAAATGTTTTGCTTACTGATACTGGTTTACTGAAAACAATTTTAAATATAACATTTTTCTGATTAAAATATATCAAAGGAAAGAAAATGAAGTATCATGGTCGTAAAACCAATAGGCCCTAATCCCCTAAACCCAGTATAGAATGGAACAAAATTGTCACTGCCTTAAAACGATCCAATGGATAACTTCTATAAAACTTCAGAAAAGATTACTCAAATGTTAGAACATTTACATATTACGTAAATGTACACAGTGTTCCGTGGGATATAAATAGAGAAACTATTTCATTCCCTGAGTCCAAAATTAAGATGATATATGAAGAAACCCGTGGCACTGTTGTTTTCACTCCTAGAGAATAGATTTTTATCTGATGCGGAAAGCTAAAGTGAACGTGTCATCTTTTGGTACAGCGGGCTCATTTGGTCCACAGTTATCTCGGAAAGCGCACACATACAAGAGACTTCTTGCTGATATATCCAGCGAAAGCGTGGCCGGATTACTAAGAGGCGAAAACTAGTCATCTATGTAATTATACCCCGAGAAAGTTGTTTAACATGACCATAAACAGATCATTGTGTGACTGGTATAGAGGATATTAGTGGTCTTGCCAGAAATGCTAACTATTGTATCGGGAAACTTTGGACCAATTCTGAGGCTTTTAGTTATTTTGATACATTTAATTTTCTCGTTGCTAAACATGGAACAATAGTACTTCTTAAAACATGGAACAAATTGGGGCTAACTTTTGATCAGCTGGTGCAAAATGTTTCACGTGATTCTGGTAAAGTTGTCGTGAGCCGCTATCATTTCTTTCTGAAATTAGGGTACATAAAGCATAAAATTTTCCTTAAAGTTGCACGTGAAAGAACTTGTCCCTAAAAAGTTTTAAAGACAAATGTGTACTTTTTCAAATTAGACTATTCTTAGTGAATTTTGATTATAAAGTTCTTCCAGTATCTAATCAGTCTTTCTTTTTTACAGGTATGTAACAACACGGAGCTGATGTCATCTGTTACCTTCAGAACTAGAGGTAAAAAAGTACAACTCTTAACGAATTCAGGAGAACAGTGAATGTGCTACATGTTTCAACTCTTTGGGTGAACACTTGCTACTTTTGTTAATTCATCATGACCATCAGCACACATAAGTTTACAACCAGCGAAGCTGATCATTTCCTCGCAGGTCAGCCTGGCACCGTCTCCCAGGTGTCGAAATGTCAAATACCAAACGTTTTTTTTTCTTTTTTTTTTTCTGTTTTCCTTGTGACTTTAGCGAGTTAAAAAATTCAAGGAAGGTTTGAGCATTAAATTGTTAACCCTGGTGCTTGGAGCCTTTACAGCTTCCGATTTCTTGCCTCTGTACATTTAGGATGACGACGTGTGATTGTGAATAGCTCATTCGTGTAATGTTTGCTGATAGCATTTAAAATAGCGCCATATCTCATCACCGGAGCCCAGATTCTGAAGACACAGTTGCACAGGGCTCAGTGGACAGAAAGCAAGTTCTTATTGTTGTACGTGGAGCTGGCATTAACTCAGCAGTTCACTAAACGTTTTACTCACACATGGTTTTCTTAACGGATTTTGATCAAAGAGCGTTTTTTCTATTTTCGTCAGTTCTTCGGTGCAAGCCTACTCTGGTGATTATAAAGCAATTGTGCCTATTTGGAATCAAACGATCGAGCAGGACTCGTAATAAATGTGGTTTCTTTTTAGACGTGGTTTTACTCATTTTCTGTCAACTCAGCTTTTAGAGACTCGGTTCAATTTAGGACATGGGCCAATTTTCAGAGACGTCCCCTTCAACATTGTGCATCTCTGACCACTTGCATCTTATTTCATCAGCAGAATTTCAGCTGTTTGCAACATTCCTGATGAATTAATTAAAATAGTCATAAAATTAAATAAGTAGCGAGTAGTTTCATACACCTCGAACAAGGGTAGATTTGCAACCTGTGTCTTTCGAAGGTGTTTTTCTCCTAACTCGTCGAGCAAAATCTTGTTATTTAGAGCTCTTTTGGAATTATTATGAAAAACATTTTGTAATCATCTTTCAGTCGTCCCAAAAATGTTTAAATTACTAAATTAATATACTGCAGGTTATCGGCTTCTTGTTATGTTCAAGTGCAAATTTTCATGTCTGGCATAGATGAAAACGCCATCTTTAATGTTCATACTTGTGTCGAGATTGTCGCCTTTATACGGACGAATGTTCCCAGTGCGGTTTTGAGGTAAAACGGGTACTATGAAATCTGCCTAGTTAGGGAGGGGGGTAGTAAAATGTCTCTTCTCAAAACGGTTGTATATATTTTACTTTCTTATATGTGAATATCAGAATAATGGATTTAATTGTATGCTTGAAAATGGTGAAGGTGTACACTTCAGCATGAGGTATTGTTTGTAATGCTTAAATTCAGTTAATAAATTAAAATTATTATGGATAAATGTTTTATTTATTGGCTAATAATTTGTGTTGTTAATACATTATAACACTAGTTTAACAACAGAACAGATAATTGTATTATAAGGGAAAGGTACACCTTAATACTTCAAAAGTTTAAAATAATGAGAACATTTTCCCTTTAAGCACATGTTGTTTATTTTCCCCTTAAGTACGCATCAATACCTTTAAATCTGTGTGCGAGGTTTTGCTGTGATACAAATTTTGACCAGAGTTCTTATTTTCCCCTTTCATGTTTCAAAATAAGTTACACATAGTAATACAGGAATACGCGTTGCAATATATATATATATATATATATATATATATATATATATATATATTAACATTACATTTAGTTCAGAAATTATATGAGTTGTTTTAATATGCCCTAGTTAAAATGCATATTTGTCATTAAGAGAAAACATTGCAGTTCTTGATAGCTTCTTTGGAATTACATATTTGTCGTGAAGATATATCATGGTGGTTCTTCATATCTTCCATGGATTAATATAGTTAACAGTGCGTATTTCTCATGAAGGTAAAACATTTGTGGTTATTGATATCTTCGTTGTGGTTATATGGTTAAGAATGCATATTTGTTATGAAGGTATGTCATGGGGTTCTTGATAGTTTTGTTGTGGTTACATAGTTAAGAATGCGTAATTGTCATGAAGATAAAACAATGTGGTTATTGATAGCTTCGTTGTGGTTATATAGTTAAGAATGCGTAATTGTCATAAAAAGAAAACATGGTGTTCTCGATAGTTTCGGGGGAGTAATATGACGACCTTCAAGATGCAAAAAATCTTTAGCGTTATCTGCAAGTTTATAATAAACCGTCGTTCAATTACAGCCTCAACGGCAACAAACTGGTGAAAACAGCACAAAGGCAGTTTTTCCCTTTGTGGCAATAGTGCAGATGAACTATATTTTATAGGCAATGACGAGTTAAATAAGAATAATAACTGACCTAGGATAGTTGCGTATTAAAATGTGCAAAATATGCTTGTAATTATGTGATTTATAATAAGGATATCGCATTCGTTAACAAACCAGAAAATAAATGCTGTGCAATATATTAGGAAAATGATGAAATAATACGAATTTGGAATTGTGTTATTATGCAGTATTTTTGTTGTCATTAAAATTCAAATTAAAAATAATAAAATAGTATTGTAAAACTTCTCTGAAGTGAACTGATACTGCTATTGTGATGTTTCAAAGTGAACTTATTTTTTCGCTTTAGCACGAGGAGTAGTCAATATAGACTTGGAATGCATCTTTTTTCTTATCACACAGGCAGTGAAGGTGTTGAAACAATTTTTCATGAGAAGAACAGATCTGGCGTGATTAGCGGAAAACAATTGGAAACGCCTACGCACGTGCAACGAGGGCAAATTGTTAGGCTGTCCATTGCTTAAAATGGTGTCGCTTCGTAATGAACGGTACGCCACTCTGAAATTTTATTTCTGTATGCAGATGTCCGTTATGGAAAGCGTAGGTGGTGTTACAGCAAACATATAACTAATTACTTATTTTAATAATTTGTTTTGATTTAGTTAGATAGCTTAGTTATGTTCAATTGTTTATTTATTTTTATTTCGGTGTTCTACCACAACAACCGCACTTAGCAGGTTCAAACAGTTTAATGAGGACCGTGTTCCAACATCAAAGCAGGGTGCTGCAGTGATCGAGGATATGTTTAACACAGTTACCGTTAATGTTTGGGAGGATCGACGGACAGACACGTTACATCATTCTCTGCTTACACAGAGATTGCCGACGCGTAGCGGAGCATGGCGATCATTAACCGGTAATGGGACTTGGCTTCACTTACGATCCCGAAAGCAAACAGACAATCCCCTGCTTCTCCGACATCAAAAAGGGCCAGGGAAGGTTATGATTTCCCTCTTGGGCAGCGCCATCGTGAAGATGTCAAAATTCTCTTTCCCGCACGTCTTCCAGCAATGAATGGCATGCAACTCGATGGGAACTGTTTCGAAAAAACATATCAAATCTTTACCCTGCTAGCTTTCGTATTACAAATATTTTCAAACAAATGGTTTCTGTTGCCTCCTAAATTGGCGAATATGTCTTCCAGAGACAAACTTTGTAATTTTTGTTTGGCGGAAATTTAAGTTCCAGAAAGAGATTTTCTGTTCAGTATATATTTCTGACAAGTTGTGCCATATTGCATCTAAAATGCGACTTGATGAACAATAATTCCTCTTATTAGCACCCTTCGTTCATATATGCTTTCTGATTTATGTTCATAAACTGTTATAGATAATTATTGTTAATTTAAATGTTGTTGCAGTTATATATGACGGCCTCTTAACTAGGCCGCCCATGTTGTAATCATTTCAGGAGCCACTTCTGTAAAAAAATTAGATTCTTCTCGGAGAATGAAGGAGAACTTATTTTCGCTTGATATGAAAGGTGAGCTGCATGCACATTGTATGGAAACATGAACAATTCTGTTATAAAGAAATTTAGCCCCCTCCTGCCCTAAGCATGTAAGGGGCATGTCAATTACAAGCAAAATGACATTTTCACATCTAATTCTCTTTGGCAACAACAACAACAACAACGACAACGTTGCATCATTAAAGCGCTTTTGCAATTGTGTCCATTGTCGTTCCTAATTGCTCTGTTGCTAGAATACAATCATCTTAAGCTTCATTCCAACAATTACGCATCCTCCAAACTAACAACATTAAGCGGTACTGTCATAAATTAATGAAGAGTGCTTCGAATGTTTCCAAAAATGCACGTAATTTGTGTAGCAAAATGTGAGCACGAGTCCTTATAAAATGTTGGCAACTGGGGGCCCGAAGTTGAATTTCTTTGGCGCTTTTTGTATGTAACATCTTAAATGTATTTTGCGGTTTTCAATTGTGTGACTGGAAAACGAATAACTACTTTCACACTCAAAACAGGACAAATCTTTCCCATCTGTGCTAGATACACCTTTATTTTCACGACATATTTACGGAAATGAATGATAACGGTAATTTGACTGGTGGCATATTTCTTGCACGGAATAAACACAGTAGAAAGTTGTAATGTAACTAAAGAATAGAGAGCCGCAAGGCGACAGTGGAGCACAGCACAACACTGAAACTGCAATGCATTAAAGGCGACGCAATTCTAACCGATTATTGAAAGCAAAGTGCATGCAACTTAATAATAGAAATGTCTACAGCGTTCCTACAAACTCGATAATACTATTTTAATATCATCAAAATAATATGTTTGAACATTTTTCTTTGAAAAGCACAAATGATATATGTAACGATATCCCCTAAATATTACACAAGTACGCAAGAATTCCATAATATGCAAAACATGCGCGAAGAATTACATTTCCTCATGGGGGAAACTTAATTAATGTAAGAGAAAAAACAGATTACACATTTATCCTAGCACTAATCACGTTAATACAGCAGCAGCATTTAAAATAAAGATGTAACGTTTCATTTAACTTCTCTACCTCAGTTCATTCTAAATTAAATATATCATGCAAAAACAGAACTTTATAAAATAAAAGTTGTACTTTTTTATTTGCGTTATATTCCCCCTAGGTTTGCAACCTCTTATTTCCTCATAATAAAACTTCTTCCATTGCGCCTGTTGCTTGTTTGCTCCTTGGTTAATGTAAATGCTGCATGGAAAGATGGCCTCAACTTAAGGAGCTGGGGAAACGGATCTTTGAAAACAGAAGAGAAATTAAACAAAAATTGAATCTGACTAAACGGGTACCGAATAGATGCGTAGCTGCGGGCCATCAGTTTTATTTCAATTTTTCACTACACGCAGAAATAAGTGTTCTGTGTCTATCCAAAGGTATTTCCAGGATGCTTGCGAAGTAACATCATTTCTAAGAGTTGATGCATTCAGTGTATGGCAATTCTCGTAAACATTCGAAGGACGCGTTTAATTTCTCAATGAGTCATCGCTACGAGAGTTGCAAGCCCTTATTGAATATTTATGTTTCGGAACGTAATGCTTATGGCTTCTTCAAAGTCGCCCGCTGCACCTGTGCTCGTTTAAGAGAATTGAGTACACATTTCACGACAGTGAACTGAGAAAGGCGCAATAAAAGCAGCTTATAACTTCGTAAAATTGATGTCAATGAACTGGTGGGAAACCATGTGTTAATAGTGGTTTTTTTTTTTTTTTATTTGAAAACTCCATATTGCAACTAGCAGAAATATAATGTAAATTTGCTTCATACATGTTTGAAAAATACGAAAATGTACACATACATTTAAGTGTGAATGAGGTACGGAGAAGAGGTTCTAGAAAGATGAAAGTAATAGCACCGTATTCTGTGCAGATCGTCTGCATTTAATGAAAACAGTATGTTGTGTTCTTGTAGTGACGGTTATATTTATCTGTTTCATCTTTGTAGAATTTTAATGGTTTTCAAACATTAATTTACAGGTCCATAGCTGAGACTTCATTTGCGGGGGGGGGGGGGTCTGAAAGTTTAGGACATCTTGGTTACTAATACACACTTAAATTACAAAAGTTACAGAGCTGTGACCTATTTTTAAATGTACAGAATTTGAATTCGTTTGAGACTGGAGAGAAACACTTTTCGATTTTAGGGCGCTGATCCTCCTATCGCGGGCTTGCACAAGGTGAACAGGGGTAAGTACTAATGAATGTGTCTGGAACGGCGCAGTCGTAGGAATTGCAAACCAAGAACGACGGTGCCGTATGATTTCATTCAGACTGACTCTTTAAACCCTTCAGATTCCTTTTTATATTTTATTTGCCGACATCGATGAATGTTTTAAAGCCTGTAAATGAAAGAAGCAGAAGAGGGGAATTCCTGCATGGATTAAGGTTACATTTTCTCCTTCTGAGCTGTAAGAAATCGGCTGAAAAGTTATTTTCTGTTATAAACCTTGCCTGTCTACAGCAAGCAGTTGTTTCTTAAAACGTGTATATCTACAATCTTACATAAAATCCCGGAATTTTCGTCGTTCCGAATAAACACATTAATTTATAACGGTAATTTCGTAAGTGACTTTGTTAGCGACGTTCAATATTTGCGCCAATTTCGTCTAGCTTTACGTCAGTAAAATCTTCCCCATGTTTTCTTTCTCTCATTCTCTCTTTCCCTCCACTGAACCGGTAGGTTCAATTTTGTGCACAGTATCGTGATTTGCGGCTCTTGACAGGATGCAATTGGTAAACAAGAGTTCTGAATAAATTCCGCAAGCACACGACGACTTAATTTTTATTTGTAATGTTTACACTTGAAAATTGGCATAGAGAAACTTTTCGAATAAATGTATACTGCTGTGAGACTGACAGGACAGTTTCAGAAAACCACATTCAACGATATGGCAAAAGGACGAAGCAGAATTCAAATGCAAGACTTTTCAAAATGATTGTCCCGGCTTTGTGAATTTCCAATGGGCAATTAAGTAAACATGCGACATTAAGACTACTCGGATGAATAGAGAAACACTCAATTCTTTGTTCTTTGCAACGCTCCATTCACAGGCTGTTATCACCGCGTTTACAACAGTGGCGAATAATAAGGATAATACACTTTGTACTCAAATATAATCAATTTCGATTTGTTACCATTATCCAGCCGGAAAAGACCCTACTTCCGACAAATTCATTCGCTGATGGTATGCACAGTTTGTGGAGAAAGAAAGAAGAAAAAAAAAACACCGAGCGTTTCTCTGTATCAAAGGGAACCAGGCCAGATGAGCTAGGAAATGAACTGCAATGGGCAGCAGAGAATGAGCACACCGCACTTTGGCGTGTGTTGAGGAAGCACCTAAGAATGAAGCCTATCTCCTTGAACTGCATCAAGCTATAACATCTCATGACAAGCATTGACGGAAGGCTTTTTGCATCGTACTGCAGCACAGCAGCAGAGAAAGGACAAAGCGATTTTTAGTGGTGAATCAACCTTTCATCTAGTTGAAAAAGTCAATAAACAATGGGGGGGGGGGGAATCCCCTCATTACATTGAACATGAGCGTAACTTTCCGAAAGTTAATGTGTTTTGTACTGTTTTCCAAGGTGAAGGTGTACTTGCGCACGGCTGACTTATTTGAATATGATCAAGAACTGAACAAGATGGCGCTCCGCCTCATCTCCTTTGGGAAGTCGGCACTTACCGCAGATCAGATGCTCCTGTCTTCCTTGCGATGTTCTTCTGCAGGGTTACGTGAAAACCAAGCTTTTCTCCCTTCTCTACATGTGACTGATTGTTCTGGATAGGAAGGTGCGTATCAGAGCCGCCTTTTAAAATATGCTTAGGCATGTACTGGGGAAAAAGCACTGCGCACACATCGAGCATTTGCAAAGCATGTTAAAAAAAAAAAAAAAAACCGTTACGCAATTAAACAACATTGGCATTCTTATCTCAATGGTACAATTTTTTTAATTCCGACAATCATTTTGAAAAGCTCTGTGCAAGCGCCGGCGACTGTTGTACACCTAGTAGCCGAGGCTTAAAATATGGCGTGAGCGGATAAGGCTTATAGCTAAAGAAGCCGCATGCAGTAAAGTCCTTGAACTCACTAAGAATTCATCGTGATGGTGTGGAGTAAATCTGGCAATTAGCATATCAGATATCAGTAATTAGGCATTCTGCATTTCTAAAAAGTTGCAATTCGGTTTGCTCTGAGCTTGCGGATGATTCCCGTACATTCAAAACCATAAAGGAAAAACTAGAATATAAGTTTATCAATGCAATAATGAGAAAAAGAAAGGTTCGAAAGTCCTTGCAGTTTCGAGGTTGAACTTAGAAAAAGTATTTCCATTGCATAAATAAAGATGCTGGAACACGCAGTGGAGAATCATTTGGTTAAATTTATTCCTAGGATTGTATGGCAATTTGCAATAAGGATAATTTGAAAGCTTATTTTTTCCGAATATGGTTAAAACATGGAAAATTTTCCGTGTTGACAAAATAGGCCTATCATTCACCTATAAAGTTGTCATCCTGAAAGAAAGCAGATATCTACAGAACAGAATTCCAATAATGTTGACTCGAAAACGTTTGCGATATTAACTGAACAAAGCTAGATTTATTTCAGTATCGGAAGACTGAACTTTTCGTTGTTACGAAATTCTTTTTATTGCATCAAAAGCATACATCTTTTAAGCTCAGGTAAATTATATCTTTTCTGTTATTAAATATCTGGGTAATAATTTTTGGAGAATAACTTTAAGAATAAAAACGTTTCATATTAAAAAAAATGAATTTCTGTTAGAATAAATATGCAATATTTGGCTCTTCTATTTCTTGATTAACCCTCTTGCATAAGAGATTAACTTGATATAACTTATAAATTGCTTTAGATCGCAAACCAAGGCGCAATGCACCACTTTTCTAGCTTTGTAACCGTCATAATAGATGAATACCAAACACCACAATAGCTTTTTTTTCCTTCCTCTTTATGGTTATGCAATTTTGGAAGATTAGAAATAACTACTTTTTCTGAATGCTCTCGGAAAGTCAGTGCAACCTAAATTGCCCTTCAGTATGAACGTGAATTGAAAAAAGAGCCTCTGTTAGTGAATAGCAATAGTTCTCCTTCTAGGCATGCTTTTATCACCCCCATATACAGGGCTTTCCAGGATATGTCTCGGAGCCGACGCGCTTCATCTGAAGAGAACATAAGCTGTGGCTTGATTTAGCTCTCTAGTCGCTAATGAAAGAAACCACTCACAATAACGCACAGGTGCTACAGGATCGCCTTGTCGTAGACAACGTATATGAATTTTGCAATTTTGTTGCTGTATGTGCAGAACTCCAATGAAACCGCAACTAATGTTAATTTCGGTAGTGATTTTGTTGGCCACCGTCGAGATTTGTGGCAATTTCGTCGGTTGTGTTTTCTGTTAAGTCTGTAGGTCTTCGCATGTGTTTCTTTGAACTGAACCAGAAGTATGGCATATATTCACAAGATCGTGAATTGCAGTTGACCAGGGAGCTTCCGAATAAATTCCTCACTAACACGACCAGCTGATGGGTATCATAATATTTACATACAAAAATATCTTTCTCTAAATGTCTGAAGTCTTGGCAATCGAATGTACATTGGTGTTTGCTGGAAGTTCAGACGTAAAACCCCGTGCAAGCGGTGAGGACATATTCTGGAAGCCCTGTTTATTACTAACTCGCCAGTTTTTTCTGCGTTAGTATTCTGAATGCTTTGTCCCGTATATTTTGTTTTACTGAGAATAAATAAGTAGGCTGGACCACCGGAATCTATTAGGCAATTATGAGAAATTATCAGTATCCCCATGTAAGAGAAAAGAACAACACGTCTGTCCATCAGCTAAAAAGAAGAAAGCAACTTGACGTGTTACAGATGTTCTACTCGTCAATCAGTGTTTGGAAAAGTTCAGCTTT
This sequence comes from Metallyticus violacea, assembly GCA_030762175.1. Classification (NCBI taxonomy): domain Eukaryota; kingdom Metazoa; phylum Arthropoda; class Insecta; order Mantodea; family Metallyticidae; genus Metallyticus; species Metallyticus violacea. The sequence continues at coordinate 379,352,669 of CM060846.1, forward strand.
TGCATTTTGGAGCATAGGAGGCACTGTGCAACGAGGTTATTTGAGTTATGGGCCAGCAGATAGAGGCTGCGTATTGGGAAATTTTAATGCACGGGCGGGCTTCTAGCTAGAGGGGGACCTTGTATTACTCGGTACTTTCATTATGTGTAAATTGTGTGCGAACTATTTTTCGCTAGTTATGCCACTATATATATGTAGTCTGTGAATAACGGGTTTTTAATGTACGGTGCACAGAAGTGGTAAGGCGATTTGCAAGAAAATGTCTGGGAATCGCTAACTTGTTAAAACGTTACGAGAGATAGGATCTCTAAATGGGGGGGGGGGAGGGAGGAAACCAACCACGTTCCGAACTGGCATTTCTTACGAAAGGAAACTTATACGAAATACAAGAATTTAATACGCAGATGCCGGCAATGTATTGCCTCTGAGGGGTATAATTTTCTACACCTCTTATAACACAGGTTAGTGGCTATTAGCTTTAAATACAATACGTTATGGTTTTCCGGTTGCGGCGGCTGCACTTCCACGTTAAGCAGCCGCGCTCAGTAGAACCATAACTCAAATAACCTCACTATATATTGAAATTTCTTGTTTTTGTTATAGTACTCTGTGTTTAGCCATAGTACAGTTTTTCATTTGAAATCAATAATGTATAGGTATATACACCTTTTTTAAACACTGCATTTTATTTTAGTGATGTGTACCTGTTGAAATGTAAAAGCAAAAACATTTTCTAAATTGTTTGTAAGCAAAGTATATTTCTACTATTAGATGCCTAGTGGTTAATAGCAGTAGACCAGGCTGCTTAGCAGGACAATCATATCAAATAAGTCTGCTGATTCCTCATAGTTTGGTATTTCCTCCCTTCATCAACAAAGCTGATTGGTAAATTAATAAATGAAGTTACATATTCAGAACATACTCGTACATAATGAGCAGTATCACAGATACCTGAGACTGCAACAACAATTAATGTTCTGCAAAGAGCTATAGAAGGCGAGGAATTGGTGAAAAAGTAGAAGCAGTTGTTTTATATATTATGTGAATATCAGCGAAGGGCATACGGTTTCCAAATTCCTAGAGAGCGCTATTTAGTAATCATAAATATGCGTTTTACTTCATAACATTGCGAACAGGAATTGTGTTCATTATGTGATAGTTTATTTTTTATATGACAAGTATCTTAACATTATGTTGAATGCGAAATGTGTTATGGTGCCAAAAGTACACTTCGTATTTCATTTCGGTTTTCATGACAAAACAGTTACAACTATTGAGTTGTAATAAGTAATTTGTTTAAATCAGGCAAGTTGCAATGGAAAAACTGTATAAATTTGTAAGAATGACGGAAGATAAATTTTTATGCTGAACTGCTCAATTATTAAGCACGCGCCAAATTATATTTTGTTTAATTGTATGGGGTGACTCACCGGTGCACCAAGAGAAAGAAGGTTGAATTGGGAATACTTTCTTTAGCTTTCTGTTAATAACTTCGCACAACTCGAAACGCGCGCCATATGAAGTTATTCATGCTTACAAGCGCGAAAAATAGTTTTGTCTGCATTGTGAACGCAACGACTGCGTCAGTCACGCCTCCTTTCACGAATGGCAGCGGTGGGCGACAGAAAAAACCGAGTTCAATAAATGAACTAATGTAGGCGGATAGTTACAACGATGTCCATGTTGGCCCGATGGCTCAGTTGGTTTGACCGTCATGCTATCAACGGAAAAGGTAGTGGGTTCGCTTTTCTCTGGAGTATCTTTTTTATTGCTGTGCATTATTTATACATTTTTCTTACTATAATAAATGTACCTTTCTTTAGGGGGGGCACAACGCATAGGTTGCAATTTTACTATCATTTCATGTACGCTGTAAATTTAGGTTAAGTTAGCTTAAGTTAGTGGGGGGGGGGGTGCAAAAGCTATCTTAGGTTTAAAAAAAATTGCAAAAGTTATACTGTTAATGCACAGATTAGGTTAAGTTAGGCATATGTGCATAACTTAAACTGTTAAAAGCGTATGCCTTGTTCCTTATCAATTATCGCCTTCTTAATGTTAGATTGGAGTTGTGAAAGTTGTCAAGCCTCATCTAAACATATTCTCTTTTAGCGTGGAGTGCGAGTGAAAGTGTGCATTATTATTATAAATAATATTTTGTTTGTAATGAGTGCATCAAAACAATGTGGGAGGGTATATGGGTACAATAGAAGGCTCAGAAAGCGTGTCTCTTTAATACACCGGAAAAGTTGCCTGTTCTAAAAACTCGGCAGTCGTACGAAATGTGCAACAAGAATTTCAATGCCATCGTGGTGAGGGATAGCATACTGAGGTGTAGTCGTGAAGAAAGAATTGAGCATTTACAATCAATAAAAGTAAAATCGAAAGAGCAACATTTCTCATTCTTTGATTACTTTAAAAATTGGGAAGTAGGGAACTGAGAAAACAACGGGTCGATGCTTCGCAATTTAAGGATGCGTTCGCTTTTCCGCTCTGCCCTACCTACCCACTTGTTCGTAGAAGGAGGCGTGACTGACGCAGCCGTTTCGTTCACAGTGTAAGGGCATGTTGAAAAATTCAGTGGACATCATTTATGAATGTCCTTCTAGAAAGAAATGGAAATACAAACATTGGTTCAAAATTTGTGCATGTTAATTATTGAACGTTAAATTAACAAAGAGCAGAATCAGTCCACTAAAACTTCAAATGTTGGATCCCTTTATCTAATTCAGGATCATACTACGGATAAAAATGTGTATGCATGAGAACACTCCCCATAAGTAGGTCGCGTGATAGGTTTCCTCATCCTTGGGGCGGGATTATGGCATAGATGTCCCAGCATTCTTGTGGCGTTCGACGTTCGCATCCCCGAATTTGGTCGCAGTAGGGATAATTACTGAGCACAGGGCTACAATGAGGGATGATATAATAAAGTTGCAAAACATGACATGTTTCCCGAAACACGCCACGGTCCCCAAATATCCAGAAGCCAAAGCATTAAAGCAGTAGGCGAGCACACAGACACGGAACTAAAAATAATTCGACAGGAGGACCTATTGAGGCCAAGCACATTGATGAGAAATATACGTGCCGTTGCGTTAACTCAAATATGTTGATTGATTTGTTGTATTTATGGACGCTTTTTGCAGCGGTATTATCGAAGCGGTAGCGTTGGTAATTAAATATGCACAAGAATGGAGCAAAGGATTTGGGAAAAAGAAAAGTAATTTAGTTTGATTATTTGGTTGGGTTAATGATTGAGATCTCATGGGTAAAAAGTTTCCTTCTTCTCCGACGATAATTACCGCTGTCTTACAGTTTTGCCACGGCTGTTGAGACTCTGCTGCTGGATACTTTTATGGTCGTGTGACCGTAGGGGAAGGAGTATATGAAGATTGATAAGCTTTCTCGTTATGGGAGATGAAACACAGTTTATTGTTCATAAAATATTCCACTTAAAATATACTGCCGTTATTTCCTGGAGAATGTGTGCCACTTTCGCACTAACTGTGCCAATCACTCTGACGTAACGCACTTTAATACCTCTAAAACTCTGCTCTTGAACTCCACTAAATTGAACTAATTCTCAGACACGACGGCTTACTCTTAACTGATAGTTTTTCATAAGCAATACTCTTCTACTGAACTAAACCAAAACAGATAATTAGACTGCTAGTGCCTACTGTTGCACGCTGACAGAATCGAGCGGAGAATGCATTTTCCTCCAACCAACGGAACTGAACGGGGAGTGTCCCTCGCCCGCAAAATGGCAGTCTGCCGATCTCACGAAGCTATCTTTCAAATATGTTTTTAGAAAAATCTAGAATATTTTTTTCCATCTTCGCATCTCTTGGGTAATCTGTTCCCTCCGATTTTTCCTGCTATTTTATTGGCCAGAGGGCGTACGTGACTACTTGCATATCTCCAACATCTCTTATGTATTAAATGAAGCCGTTAGGATCTCCCTTCCAGGTTACTCCCTTGTCTGTTCATCCCCGTAATCGTCACATTCTTTATTACGTCTTCCTTGCTTTACAATTCCCTAACAGAATACAAATAAACATCTTACTCAAGGATTCTCCTTTAGAAATTTCTCCAGAAAATACTCTTTTTGCTTGCGTTCTCTTTACAAATATTGTTACAACAGGCAAAAAAAATTTCCAGGTCAGATTTTATGGCAGGGGGTAGCTTTCTGCACTCTCGTAAGAAAATAACATCACAAACAATAATTCAACACTTGTACAAGTCTTAGAAATGAAACTACATTCATGCTTAAAATAAGGAAGTTATATAAAATCACTTGCTATAATTACTCTAATTAAATGCTGTCTCATCTTTAACAACTCAGGTCATAGCGTCCCATTCAATTCAGGGGCCGATAAATTTTGCTCAGGAGCCTGTTCTTTCAGGCTTAAAGTTCTTTTACGTGCCATAAATGTACGACACGAGACCCACAGCTTTACTTCGCTTCCGAAGGAAGCCATACTTAAGATTTTATTCCCGAAAAAATCCATCGATCCTGGTCGGGATGGAGCCTACGAGGCAAGAGTATGGTTACCACTAAACCACCAGTACCGACCCCAAAAAGGTGACTGCTACCTTGGCTACGTTACGTTGTTGGAACAGAATCTTGTCGATTCCGGAACAGAATGGTGCACTTTCTCTGCTTGTTATTTATGCGAGTCTGCAAGTCTCTCTTGTTAAAGGTCCAATTGGCAGTCCTGTCCGTCATGGAAATATGAAAAATAGTTCAATATATGCTGTACGATTGGAGTTCTACCGTAGCATTCTTATGTTTGGGCCTTGCCAGTTAACAATAGAGCACACTCCACACCGGCTGGCTCTAGGTCGCTTAGTCACGGTACTATCGGCGATCAACGATCACTAAAGAAAGCGAGGAACATGCGAAATAAAACGTAGCATTAATGTCTTAACGAACAAGGGTAAATTAGCAAAATAGTTTTATTATTCAAAAATTGTGAACATGTCTAATAATGCTGAATTTTTCAAAAGTGTTGAAAATGCTCATATTTGCTGCCAAACTATCGTAGTAGCGTCTAAACAAATGTTGGTGCGCATGTTGCTACTGTGCTTCCGAAATGTGAGCTATTTCTTTAACGGACGTATTCAACATCTTTGGAAAAGTAAGCAAGTTCAAAACGTTTTAGTTACTCGTTTGTTCATCCATTAATATTATGACATATTTCGCATGCTCTCCATTTGTTAGAACGTTTGTGTCCCTGTTCTGTTTTGCCGATATAATGTGACCGACCCTTCTTTAGCGAATGACTGCCTATTGCAAAGATCAAGGTACAAATAAATTGATGCCAAATGCAGTGAAGTTTTGCATCGTAATAATGTATAAGGCCACGCGAAATGAAATGCGACATTAACATGAATGAGGTGAACAGAAAAATAGCAAGCATATGTGCAAAGAATAAAAATAAGTTTCTGTAGCCCCAAAACTCCTACACGACAGTATTCCAGAAATAAAAAATGGCCTTCACAATATTATTCAACTTTATACTTTCATGCGTTTACCAACTGAAAATTTGTGATGAATAATAATCTGTGATTTTTAAATAACATTTGGCTATATCAACATTCTTAAACATTTCGCCAATTCCACGTGTGTTGGAATTTTGTTTGTGGTTCAGCGTAACTCTATTTCATTAAACGCTGAAACATCAGTAATTACAGACATTTGTCTGTGTTAAAATATAAGACAATGGCGCCTGCAATTTTTTCTTTCTTTCTTTCCCCTCCTTGATCCTGCATAACCATTTCCACTCTTCACTATTGCATTTTGCCTAATTTTACGACTTATTATTAGTATGTCAAACATAAGTTTTTCTTTTTCGGGTCTTAAATACTCATAGAATACGTAGAGGTGTTGATGAAAGTTGCGAAATATTTACAAACATTGAGCAGGAATGTTGTAAACAAAATTACTGGTGGGAAAAATGGGCGCACTTTAGCACTAGGATCCACAACGAAGATGGACATCCTGTTACGTATGGCAAATTGGACCGATAGGAAAATTCGGATTACTGGATTTAACTATCATCCCTTTAGGGGATCCAGGGCTATCACTCATGAACTATTTATTTTATTTTTTTCCTGAGTTTTTAGATGATTAGTGTGGGTGGTCAATATGTAGCAACATTAAAAATACAGCTACAAAACAGATCAGATTTTTCATTAATCAATAAAGTTTTGTTAGTTTCCGGACATTTGTGAATTATTTGATTCAAAACATTTCAATCGTAAAAGAATATATCCCAGTGTGCGTTTTCGCTTATATCCACCAGTCGCACGGAAGCTGATGAGGCAATACATGAATGACGCAAGTCATATTGTCTATCGTGCAAACTTTCAGTCCTTGGCCTTTCCGTTACAGGCCAGATCCACACGATGTGTGTAAGAAGAGAGATTTGCCAATCCGTCCTTGATTCAGATGGTTAGTACGGCTGGCTTAGTCACTAGAACTGAAAATGAAAATCCCTGCAGAACTCAACATATCACAGGTTTTCCTATTTCACTAAACTCGTCATTAAGCCTATCCGGCAATAGAATGTGTTGAGCTCCAGGCAGTCATATCTCCCAGTCTTGAAGAGTTTGTCTTGACTAGAAATAAGAACAGTGGATTGGTGTCAACGCACGATTTATAACATTTAATTCGTTAGTTATATCTTTAATAACGTGCTGAATTTAATCATTTCTGAGACACCGGATATATCTAATAAATTTGCTTTCGTCAGGTGTGATTTGTGTTTTTACGCCCTTTAGAGTAAAGGAAATCTTCTCATTTGGCATTACAGCCCGGGGTGAACCTTGGCCTGCCGTGGCGACCTTTGTATCCTCTTACGACTCCATTGATAGAGGGCAGTATTTCAGGGGGGGCCATGTGATCAGCATACCGAAGAACGCCATCTCTCCATCAGGCAGCTTCCCAATTGTCCTCACGAGACTGGGTGAACCCCGTTCCAAACCTCTCTAACTTATTAAAATTCGGTAGGTACTGGGAATCGAACTCGGGCCTCCCGGCCAGCAGTCAGCAATGCTAATCACTGGACCTAGGAGTGGTCAGAGTGAAAGAAATACTTGCATAAATTTTAAATATATTTCTGTAACTGGTCCATTTATCCCCACAAATGTGTAATCTTTGTTTGACGTCTTTTCGCTTCACATGAGGGAAGAGCCGGAACTGTCCAAGGCTTAGTGATGTAAATGAAACTCGCATATTTATTCTAAATTTGAAGGTGGTTGAATAATGCCAGTTTTCTGCAGCAAGGTGTCTGGCAAGTCCATGAAATTTACGTGGAGAGCAGTCCACCTGTACATATTAATGATTTCTTTGTTCACATTTTCAAGAATCAAATTGAAAGATTCGTTATGATAATACAGTAAACAGAAACCGATAGAATATAACCAATACTGTGTAGCCTCTAAAGCCAATGTGTAAACTAAAATTCCTTTGCCCCTGTTCCAAAAATAGCGGACAAATAAACACAAGTAAAATAGAAATGAATCACGAGATAGGTAACTATGAAAAGTGTGTTCACTGTGAGAAAAGCAACTGCCACTTCTACACATATTGATGTTTTCTCTACTAATATTTTCATGAGCTAAACTATTTTATGCATTTTTATCTTAACCGCTGTAATTGTTAATATAAACTAGTAATTAAAAACTAACCAGATAATATTTTAATGAGTTTCCATTCGGTAACAGGAAGACCGGACGATTTTTTATAAAAACAAAGTATTGTTCAGTCGTCCATTGCCACTTGGTGATTCTGTATTGTTAAGCACCAACTGCGACTACGGTTCAGATAATATGTAACAGGTGAGCCGTTATGTACTAGATTTACTCATCCCTTTATAGAAATGGGTTGATTAAATATGTTCATATCTCACAAAAATGAAACTTTATCGGTTGACCAGAAATAAGACTGATAAAGCGTTGGGTGATATTTTCATCAACTTCTTCCGACCCCTGTAATCCACATGTTTAAACCTGCCTGCAAAGACTCGCCCGACCACGGTGATCTGCTTTTTCTATGTATGGGGAAATGTATCTCAAGCAACAGGATGTTTTTCAAGTTCAAGGTTCTGAAACGGTACATTTCTACACCACGCTCATCCCCAGGTAGTCACCTTAGCTTGGTGAATATAAAAGTATTTGGATATTAATGTAATATTAAAAAATGGTTGACGTAACATTTTAAGTGAGAAATTGGATATCAGCTCCTCAATTTATTCAAGGCCGTCAGTTTGGCTAGCAACAAAATCTTTTAGCTGCAGAAAGGGCGGAAGAGGATCATAAAATGTAGACACCCTCTTTCCTGCAAGATCCGCTGTGACCATGAAACTAGTAGCTAAGGTACCGTTAGTTATAACTTGAACAAAGGAATTTTGGTTTTCACCCCCAAGGAATGCTGTTACGCAAACTTCTGGTAAACAAGAAACGGAAAACCGTTAAGGTATATTTTTCGCGCAAATAGAAGCTATCACCCCACCTCTAGCCACGGGGATCGCGAAAAATATACCAACTAGAAGATTGCGTAACACAAAATTCAAACATTACAGCCAATAGCAACATGGCGTGATATTTTAAAATTGTTGAACAAAAGTTAGGAAGCGTCGGCACAAACCGGCCGACCGCATAGAAATAAAACTTTCTGGATTATGCAGTCGGGGGGCAATCTATGAGAAGTTTTGTGACAATTGAGTCGTGAAGTTTTGCGGGCAGTGAAGTATAAAATTCTGTTTACAGCTTGCGAGTTGAGAATAGTGACGGTAATCAAAGTTCCTTATTATAGCAGAACTATAGTTAAAATCACTTCAACCCTGAGAGTAGGACGGACTGTTATTAAATACTTTTCCTACAGCGAAAACTGATTGTTTCTTTTTCTTTAAACTTGTCTACTGGATCTGGACCTATTCACAATTTCTTCCACACGTTAATTGGTTTTTCCTACCATTCCAAAAATCCCCATCTGAATGTCTCATATAACCGGAGCAGACGGAGGCAAGGAGCAAGAAGAACGACAAGAAGATTTCTACAAACAGACGACCATCGTAAAACAACATAATTTCCTCAGCATATGACGCCCAACGCTCCTGAATTCCCTCCGCAATTCCTAAACGACACCCGAAATTATTAATAAGGAAACTGTTAGGGAGTTCATTTGGAAATGTTATCTCAAAGTTTACACTTAGATATTGATAGAAAGTATGTAAGTGTAAATTATAAGCTGCTTATACGAATAAAAAGGGTATGGAAACGAACTTCCAATGTCTTCTTCCTGCTAAAGAAAAGTTCCTTTTGGAAAACATGGAATTTCCACTGTTTCTATATTTCAATTTTTCCACTTACAATATTTTTGAAATTTTTTGTTCTCTTATGTGTGAGTTTCTGACTTCTCTATATATTTATTCTCTTCCATATCTACAGTTATTTCTATAACGGATAACTTAGATATTGGAATGTTCCATGCAACAGCCAGCCTTCTCTTCCATTGCTATGCTCAACCAGCTGATATGACATGAGTATAGTGGCGGGATAGGGTGACGGACTAATGCCTGTTCCAGCTTTAATTCCACACTCTTTTTATTCGTATAAGCAACTAATATTTTGCACTTGCATATCTTCTATCAGTATCTATGTCTACGGTTTTACATAAGGTTTCGAGATGAGCCTTTGACAGTTCATTGTAAAGGTTCAGCAATTTTCAAATTTATGTTTATTTATAAATAATTTAAACGAGTATTTATGGTTACTTCTATTTTAATCGAAAGTGAAGTGAAATTGTTACTTATTTCGTTTACTTAACCGTAATACTTTTCTGGTCGTTTCATACGATTCTTTTATTTTATTTATTTATTTTTCCCCAACCGCTTTTGCTTCAAATTGCGGACCAACGTTTGAACCAGATTATGCTAATTATGCCAGTGCTGGTTAATGCCCTTGAACCTTAAGTCAGCTATATGCTTTGTGGATCTCATGTGCAGCATCACATTCCTAGACTCAATTTGAATCTTAGCATTATTAACGTTTCTTGCATTCGGAGGCAGTAATAGCCATGGACATTATAAAATATTTTCTTAGAGTTAAATTCATAAACCGGCTTTTATTTCACCTTCACATAAACACTTTCCATGAACTTATGCTTTAAAATCTCACGTACAACAATATTTGTCTGTAATTGTTCGTAAGCTGTTAGATGTAAGTAATTAATTACGCATGATTACAACACAACTTTCCGTAAACATTTCTCAATGTATTGCTTGGAATATTTTTGTTATAGGTAAGAAGTACATGAAGTAATGCCTTACGTTAGACATTTTAACGGTTTAAAATAGAATAATTTTACTAATTCTTTTTTAAATGAGTTTGTAAATATTACATTTCCATTTGAACTAGATTGTGTTAATGTACGTAAATGTTTACCACAAAAGAAGCAATTTTATTTTCTTGAAATCTGTTTAGAGAATTTTTAGAATTGTTATGGTAATGTGGTAAATTATTTATTACAATTTATGAAGAATTAAAGAAATTAATTACTAACCATATATGTGGAAGATTAGCAAATATGACACTTTTTGTGAAGTTAGCACGATATAATTTCTAAGGTTTATTAAAGAAAATGCTCGATTTATGTAACGATGTAGCTTAATGTCCCGTTAGATACTTCCGTCACAAATATCTGTATTAGTATATCACCAAAGCCATATCGAACACCTTTCTTCTTTGAGCTTGAATACTGAAGATTACCGTATTTAAAATTGTAGTTGTTCAGGTTTGCTCAAGGCAGGTGCAAAACTCGTAACATTGCCATAATTTCGATCTTGACGGGCATCAGGGTCTGCTCCACTATTTTGTAAGGTACAGGAATATATTGTTTTTTCCAATTTTATTTTCATTAAGGGTACCTTTACACCAATATACTTAAATGACTCATTTTGTATGTTGCGGATCCAAAGCTTTTCGTGTCCACTGAGAAGCTTTCAAAGCTCAAGATCGGTTGGGAGTTGGCACTGGCATGCTGTTAATCCTGGGAGCTTGCGCACAAAGCTGAAGTGAACGTGGCAGATAAAAGCCATATGAAGCAAGACGTTTAGAGAACCGGACAAATTTCAGAACATGGAATGTGTAAGTGCGAGGTGACAGTAGACTCGATCGATGAACATGGTGTGAAAATTTGTTTGCTGCGGTTTCACAGTGCATTGGGCCGTTTCTCTGTGGATGAGCAAGGAGCTACCTAACGGTCAGAGAGGATGTGGCACTACAAATAGAGAGTAGTCAAATTGTTCAATTGTTTTTAAAAAAAATAGGAACACGACCCGCCAAGGTGAACATTTTCCGAAAAGTTTGCTTGTTTCCTCAAGAAACAATCTCTCTCTACGGGTATAATCACGTCCTAAAATTCAACATAACTGAAGTTAATCTTAAAAAATTGTCGCTTTTGGATGCTTTATGTCACTAATTCTTATATGAGCAACTTTGCGACAACTGAACAAATATTTCACAATATGATCACTTTTCTTACTTGAGTCCCACGAATGTGAAAAACTGGTGAAATGTAACGGCCCAGCCCAAACATCCTTTTTACGTTGACATCTTGAATGTTAAAGTTAATGGTGTTAAGTGCATCCCCAGAAATAAGTGTGAGTGAGAGTTGCATGCTGGAAGCGGAGTTAATAATAAAGCAGCATCAGCGGATCCATATGATAGACCCGGATGTCGGTGATGTGCTGTATCCTGAAGGTTTTAGCTGTCACTTCTTTTAACGTGTTGACGTACGCTTCCGTGTTGCTATTTTTAACTTTGATTTCCTACAAATGTTTCACTTGTAAGCTCGTCCTTTTGCTTGGATGTGAAGAAAAAGCAATCCAGTGCATGTAATTTAGAGCGAAACAAAAATGTACTACAGATAAAGAATGCAATATTCTTGTGGCCTCTCTAAATAGCTGTAGGTTTGGAGGTTTGCATGACGTAGGAGATGCACAGTTACATTTCTAGGCTCGGCAGTTGGATCTCACAGCCTGGTTGACTTTTAGGCGTTTCCAATTCACTGGCTAACGCTCGATTGTTCATCGCTGGTAGGTGCAAATAATTTAGAATAGATATGGTAATGACTAAATAAAATGTAGGTGTGCCCCATTAATCATGACAAAGCATCACGTGCTTCTCAGCTCTGTAGTTTTTCAGTTCCCTCACATTCTATTTGTGATGAAGTGTGCAGCAGCAAGAGTGAGAAATACCACAGGAAGAGACAAGATGGCACTCCAAAACAATTTCACTGAAGTAAACGAAGAAGTAACAAATTGTTTGGACATACTAAATTAATGAGATTAGTTGGGACAAGTGTGTCCTATTTTTTGTTGAAGCAATGCTTAATTTATGTAAGATTTTTTTATTTGGTTTATTTACGGATGCTGTTTAACATCTCAGGCCATCAGCGTTCATTCAATTCAGGCATGGAACGGCAGATAATTTTTTTCTCAGATGCCTCTTCTTTCAGGCTTGAGGTTCTTTTACGTGCCTAAGGAATTTATGTATGATAAAGTGCCCTGTATGACCAATATTAGTTTTATATCTTTCTGTGCATTTTGTTAGAAACAGAGTTCATCGAACAGGGTGGCCGAGTTCGCTAAGACTCGGACTCTTTGAATGCAAATTCTGGGGTTCGAATCGCGCCAGGACCATCCACCCTGTCAGAAAATTTGTCACCTGTTCTCCAATCATTTCACATTTTTGGAAAGGTGGTCTAAACTTGGGATTGAAACGCTTCCTTCTCAAAAACTTCCTTTTCCGGTTTATCGTTTCACTTCAAGCATCATCGGTATCTACCGCACCGCCTCGAAGCACGGACTGGTGAAGGCAGGTCTGGGAGTTTGATTTTCGCCAGGACCGCCCTCCTTGATTTTTTTTCCTCCACGTTTTATTCAGTCGTCATAACTGGCAAAGACCAGAAAGTTACCGCAAATTTAGATTTGGAACGCTTCCTTCATTTAAAAAAATCAGATTATCATTTCTTAATGGTTTCCCAGTTTATCATTTTATCATGTATCACCAGTGTCCACCGCCTGTGATGCGTCAATAGTAAAAATGGGCGTTAACCACTATTGTAAAAAAAACTGGCGTATTTTAAGTTCCCATTGCCTGCCGTGCTTTAATTGTGAAAAAGGGCGTTGACATTATTAAAAAAAGAATGTATCGCTTGAGATGCCGCAGTTCTAAAAGTGGGGGTTAAACACTATTAAATTGTTATGAATCTCTATATCCTTTATTGTTTTATGTTAGGTTAACTTAACGTTTTATGCTTTTATCCATCATCGTTTAATTATTAAGCATATTCTGGAGTCTAGATCATTAGTGTAAAATGTTATTACTATAGTTTCTAATAAAACGAATTTATGTTCTCAATCTGTTTAGTTTTGAGAAAAATGTTGACAAGGATAAACTGCATGAAAACATTTTAAACAGAACCATTCAGTCCTAATTAAATTGAGAATTCCTGTTTGATGTTCTATGTTCTGGCTAGGCATTATTTTCTACCTATTACCTTTTTGGTAATTTGAAGAGATGAGTAATTTCTCCAGGACTCTTAACGCACATTGTTCTTACCCCATTCCCCTGCAAACCTTTATCCTTCATTTCAGGATGCCATTACATCTTGACTCTTCTCACGAAAACAATGAAATCTTCATTGAAATTTTGTGCAGCCAAGCAATATTTCTTGTACACAATTGTTCCACAATGGAAACAGAAAACATCTAGCTGCATATTGATTCACACAATTGCATTGTAAGTCAGTTTCAGAAATTAAAAAGGAGGGAAAGCATTTAGTGTTCCGTTATATGCAGAAAAGTGGCAGTATAAATACCTGCAAAAGCAAAAACGTACCTATTATCTTACCACAATGTAAGAAAATGGAAAACGTCGAATAATAAGTCTAAGCTTTAATATGGCAGTGACGCACAGGAAATGGGTTAACAATGTAGCAAGTTGGAATAAATGCAAATAACATTTGGGTGGTGTTAGATAATGCAGAGTATTTTAATTGAAATTTATACCGTATCGTAACATGTAAAAGTACGTGGATAGACCTCATTTTCCTAGAAACTCTGTTTTCACTTTTTCCAGCACAAAAAGAGCACCACTACTGTTCCATGTATATTTATAAGAAACTAGGTAATCCACACTTATTGAAGCTAGAACGTTGCGCTTTTAAACCTAAAAAACATTTTTTTACAATATTTCCACCATTGGTTTTTTTCAGATAAGACTTTTGTATGTATGATGTGGGTGCTGTAATTGATTCAGCAGTAGTTGTTGGACAGCTTGGTGTTGCATTTCATCACCTGTATCGAATGACAGTTGTGGGATATGTCCCCCACATTCCGTTCTTATTTCCTAATCAGTTTCTTTGTTCCCGTTATCGTGAACGTATCATAATACTCATAAAGCTCATTGCTTTAGGTATTCACATTGAACTGATAGCGAGTTTTATTTTTTTCTGTCTAAGTTCTTCCATATCTCCAGATCCGTTTGCAGTTTTTCGCCTCTATGTAAGTTTCATTTAATACATCCAGCAATCGTTAAAATTGTGCTGAAAAAATGACGTGTTTGCCTGTCTCCGGTCTTCAATTTAGCGACGAGTTGACCACACATGGAAGTGGCCCGTGAATTGCAACATTTGGTGCTAGTCCCTTTTAAGTTTGAATTGACTATGTTGTTAAGGTTTTATTTTATTTAATTAAAGGTGTTTTTCTCTTTTGTAATTTCATTTATGAACTTTGATACGTTGAGTAGTCGACTTTTGTAAATATTCTGTCATCAGAATGCGCTATTTTTGAATTTTGTTGCAGTGAAATGGATCCAAATAATTTCTCATGTTTCGTGTATTAAGTGACTCGTGGGGTCTTGGGTAGCCCGGAATCCTATTAAGGTAGCAGGGTATTACGCGATGCAAGAGTTGAGTGAAAATGAATGCCTTCATGATCATTACCCGTGAATGGATTGTCTATCTTAACAAATTAACGCAGAAACAAGTTTTGCAAGAACTGAAAACTAGTACGGAAGCTTTTCTTCGTAACGTCACGTTTTTAAGCTACGATTAAGGGGAATTGTTTATAGCACGACAATGCCAAGCCACGTATTTGGAGCCTTGCGTTTTGCATCTTTTCCCGGATCTTAAAGAATACCTTCGTGTAATTTGTAAAGTTGAGATGGCCATAAACGTTCATAGTCGCTGACAGAATTGTATTCTGTTAAAAGGGCGAATTTTATGAATGATTGCTCCTTTAAACCGCGAGGAATGATCACGGTGGCGTTGCTTTCATTGCTGAATCACCCGCCCTTCGGTATTTCTGAATTTGTGGAACCTGCGAAGTAGCAGTTTGCTTATGTCCGTCTTCAGTATATTTGCGTATCGTAAAGATAAATGAAAGCTAGACATTCAGTGCAAAAACGGTTTAAGGAATAGGTATAGCATCGCTAAAACAACAACACCATTTTATAAATTTATGTACACACCGACAACTTCCACTATCTTACAAACACAGTACGCTAAACAATTAGAGCGACACCTATACCTTTTTTATTTACGGGCGCTCTTTAACATTTCATGTTACCAGCGTCCCATTCAATTCAGAGGCCTCTTCTCTAAGTTTTGAGGTTCTTTTACATGCCGTAAATCTACTACGATACGGGGCCCGCGGCTTTACTTCCCTTCCGAAGACACACCTCTTTTCGCCCAAAAATTCATCTACCCTGGCCGGGATTGAACCCGCGAGCTTGGGTGTACGAGGCAAGTAGATTGCCACTAGTCATGACGCCTATACCCCAGTACAGTCATGTCACATAGAAGATAATGTTTCAATACAATAGAACGTGTCATGCAACACAACAAGTTAAGGCTTAAAATGTTGTAACATATAAGCAAAGTTTCCAGTTTGTCTAGTGTTTAGGTAGACCTGAGTGTTTGAAGGTTCTACTAGCATCGTGGAAACCGGTCGTTTCGTTTACTCGTGCAGTGGGAACAAGGGTTTGAATCTTTTCCTTGCATTAGTATTTTTTTTTTTTTTCTTTTTAAACTTTGGTTTTGCACTTAATTGCACATTTGGTTTGGCATTTCTGAACAAAATGTCGTTATGTGAAAAATATAAATTGTATGTAAGGAGCAGAATTCTTTATTGTTCCACTGGTAAATACGAACTACGGGAACAAATTGCTAGTGCTTAGTTTTCTTGCTTGACCCATCCAGGTAAGTTCTTGTCTCCAACAAGAGCTGGCATAGACTCACGACTGTTACTCAGGTATACGCTAAGAATGTACCCTGCGGAGAAAGAAGGCTTAATGCGGTGGACGCAAGAGTTTCTGAATCGACGCGAATCTGATCGTTTTAAGCCTTGCTCAGCACTAGTGCTGAAACATATTAAAAGAGACTGTTTTCACATAACATTGTAATCTGCGGATTGCATAGATGTAATACCAACTCCTCAACTAGTTTAATTGTTTCAGCTGAGCGTAAATAATTATGCAGCAAATAAGACTTGCTTTTCATAGCAGTGCGCAAGAATCGCTTAAGCACTTTTTGTATATGTTATATGAGAATAGCATTGAGCAGTGTTCACTTCTGAGGTGAAATAGAAAATCAAGCAAGAAACATGCTACTTTCAAATAACACTATAATTTTGGAAGAAGATAGGCTCTGTTGAGGAAATTGGTCTTTCATTGTGCACTGATGGTGCAGTTAAAGGCTCTATTTGAAATTTTCTAAATGTACGATCCACCCACTTAAATGAACAAATCCAATCATACTCGTAAATTCAATAGCAGCGCTTGTCAACTGTAGGGAAAATAAGCAACAGTTTATTAGTTGTCCATATATGCTAAGCTGCAGATAGTAATGTCTTATTAGAAACCGGTGTTTGCCGCCTCATTATAGATGAGAGATGTTCCGTACCTGCTGCTATTTCCTTCACTTAAACGACTGTAAAGAAGAAAACTTACGTTCCTATATCAAGTAACAAGCTAAATTGCATTTAAATATAGAAGTGAAATGTTAAAAATAAGGATCGCTGTTGATAAAGCTTCGGAGATTATTTTGTATTTGGTCATCTCCGGTTTGTAAACTTTCCTTCTCTGAATAACGCTACTCAATTCTGGATTTTAGGGCGAAAGAAAAAAAAATCCCTGTATTATCAGAAGATGCTTCGTTACACCAAGACAGTTTTTGAACATCTGCTTTTGAAAGCAAGGTTTTACTTAGCAAACAATTAAAGTAACGTGAAGGATGTCGTATCTCAGGTATCCGCCATTCAATACGAATTGAACAGCCGTGCAAAAGGAACAAGGGCACTATTTCCTCAGATTTTCCAATTTTCATTACAGTCATTTTGTGTTTTTCTCCCACACAACTAAGAGAAATTAATTGAACACAACAGTGACTGTTAGCTTATTAGTGTGGGGGAAAATAGAAAACCACGGTTTCAGCATGTGAAATAACGCTAAAATCCGTGCATAAAGGTACAAATGTTGACAAACTAAATCATATTACCGGACAAATATTGGCCATAAGCTGCAGAAATCAGCTTTCCATGCATGCACTGGTTGCTCTGAAAACGCAGCGCTTTGCTGAAAAAGAAAATAAGATTGGTCACGTAGGGTGTGTGCAGGCGCGTCTCCGAATTGCTTTGCATCCACCTAATTACTTGTCGTCGGTCTTCCACGAGAAAAGACAAGGAGGAGAGTTAGTTCCTCCTGAAATATTGGTATCGCTTCACGAGCCGAGAACGCGGTGCAGTAAACAGCAAGACAAAGCGCCTGCTTATTTTCTCCGCAGTGTTTTTTAACGCAGCGCTACCAGGCAAAGCTGGAGGAGCAGATGTGCAATGACCTTGTTCTCCTACCTTGCTCTACGAGATTATGTAAATGAAGAAAGTGTTTTGTCACCTCTACTGAGTTGAGAAATACCGCAGCTATCATAAACTGAACCTTTGTCATGCTATTAAAATGTTTCGAGATTCTTTTTATAGCTGATAGCTAGACCTCGGAATTTTAGGCATGAAAAATTTGTTTTAAGCACCTAAAATAGGGTTACAAAATGATTTAGTTAAGCATCAAATTTTAATTTTAAGCAAGAAAATTTTTATGATTTGGCATCTAAAATGGGTTACAAAATGATTATATTAGGTACTACTTTTTTAATTATTTTTAAGTAAGTATATTTTTATGAATTGAACAAAAGCTATAAACCTCACATGTTATTTGTTTTCATAATTTGCAGCACAATGTATTACCAAGATTTTCTCCATGTTTTCAACAGTTAGACTATAACTTTTGTTTGTTAAAACATTTTTAAAGGCTGAAAATAACCTTTCCATTGACGCAGATATTTTAGAAGCAAAATTATATTTTGTTACATTTTTTAGAATTTCTCCATCTTCCCCCACGAAAACATTTACTACACCGACCATTACAGCATATCTGGGATTTTTTTCATTCTACTCTCCCCCACTTGGTCGGTCCTGGTGGTGTAGTGGTAACCATATTTGCCTTCTACACCCAAGATCGCGGGTTCAAATCCGGCCAGGATCGATGGATTTTTTCGGGGCGTAAAAATCCTAAGTATAGCTTCCTTCGGAAGGGAAGTAAAGCCGTGGGTCCCGTGTCGTACATTTACGACACGATAAAGAACCTCAAGCCTGAAAGAAGAGGCCTCTGAGCAAAATTTGTCGGCCGTTTCACGCCTTAAATTGAATGGGGCGCTGATGACCTGAGATGTTAAAGAGCGTCCGTAAATAAAACAAAAACAAACAAATCCCCCACTTGCACCTTAGCAGCTCCACTTTGCACTTAAGCTTCTTGCACTTCTTGACAACCTGATCCGACAAAACGTTTCCTTTGCGTTGCGGCTTCGCTATTGTTGAGTGCAATAGTGAAAAATATTCCTTTATGTAAACAAGACCTCGCTTCTATGTTGAATTTTTCAACAGTTCCTTTGCAGACAAAACACAAGCGGTACTGTTCAGTACGAAGCTCTTTTACCATAGCAGCAATGCCATTCCAATGTTTCGCACCTATAGAGCTGCCTCAGCGTATTAAAATAGGTTGTTGAGGAGGAGGTTTTTCTGGAAGTTTTTTCTTGAATACACCATGGGATGGAGATTTGCAGAAAGTTTGCTCCATATCGAAGATCAGGGTATTGACTTGCGGAAATGCACTCTTTATATTTTCTGCGATCCGGTGAAAGGCGTGGGCCAAACAAGTTACATGTATAAGGTTAGAGTACAATGTTTTCAGAAGGGAAGGGGCTAAGATCACGCAGGAAGCAGCGTCTGGCAGATAAGATCAACCCTACTCTCTTCATCACCATCAGGAAATACAACTGTACACTTTTGTTTACAATAAGGCAATGGACTGACTATTGACTTTATGAAGCCCTCTTGCCGCATTACTAGATGTGATGAAAAAATAACGGCATTGTTCGTTCTTAAAGAATCTGTACATATTCGTTAACATCAGTTCTGTTCCCTTAAATATAATCCTCTCCGGATATAATACACTTGTGCCAGCGCTTTTTCCAGTCTTGGAAGCACTTCTGGAGCTCACTTTTCGGTATGCCCTTCAGCTCCTTCTGCGATTGTGTTTTTACCTCATCCATGATGGCAAAACGTCCTTTCATGGTTTTCTTCAGCCTCGAGAATAGAAAGAAGTCACAGGGGCCATGTCAGGCGAATATGGTGGCTGAGGCAACATAACGGTTTTGTTTTTTGCCAAAAAAATCACGAACAAGCAGTGAGGTGTGAACAGGAACATTATCGTGATGCAATTTCCAGCGTGGTTTTGCCACAAATGTGGTGGTTTTTGTCGGATTGCATCACGCAAACTCCGCATTACTTCCAGGTAGTATTCCTTAGTGACCGTACGACCATATGACAGGAACTCGTGCACTATGCCATTGAAATCAAAGAAAACAGTGAGAAGAACCTTCACATTTGATGGAACTTGTCGAAATTTTGCTCGGTCTTGGCTCTTCAAGCAGCTTCCATTGGGATGATTGGGCCTTGGGTTCGACGTCATACTCATATACCCATGTTTCGTCACAGGTTATAACCTTTTCAAGAAGTTCTGGATCGTTGTTGACTTCATTCAGCAATTCCTGAGCATCTACGCGAAGTCATTTTTGCTCGAAATTCAGCAATCTCTGAACAAACTTTGCTGCCACATGTTTCATGCCTAAAACACCCGCAAAAATTACTTGGCATGAACCAAATGATATACCAACATCATCAGCAACATCTCTGATAGTGATTCGGCGATTTACCAGAATCATTTTATTCACTTCTTCGACGTTGTCGGCGGTTATTGATATGCTAGGACGTCCAGGGCTGTTGTCATCTTCAACGTCTTCACGGCCCTTTTTGAAACGTCTGTACCACTCGTAAGCTCTTGTCTTGCTCATAGTAGATTCGCCAAAAGCTACAGTCAAAATTTCGAATACTTTGTTGCACTTTATTCCATTTTTCAAGCAAAATTTAATACAAATTCTTTGATCCATCCTTTTCAAAAGAAAAAAATTACCGAGCACACCAAAACACGTCCAACCTTTTCGACTGTCAACAATGAACTAAACATTCAAAACTGCTGAAAACGCCAACAAGATTTAAAAAAAAAAAAAAATGAAAAAATGAAAAATCGGATTTATAAAATTTATGAAATAAAAAAATTGCCGTTATTTTTTGATCACACCTCGTATGTGGAGTGGAAGGCATATCATCCAGTTTACCAACTGTTATATTTGCAATATATCTGTTGAGAGCATCCGTGGTCTCGTTGACACCTCTCCAGATGCAGGTATCTCCTATATCCTTCCTAATTGCAGCAAGTATTTTCTGAAACTCAATATACAAATTTGTCTTCTCGAGTGTGGACTCGGATGGAAAGGGTTTTTGACAGTACTTTTCCAAAAATTGACCATGCTACTTTTGTAGCATCATCCGTGATATATTAGTTATCAATGCCCGCAAAGATCTGATTTCAAATCATCATTTGTTGTCAAACTCGCGGAATTTCTGCGTCTGTTTGGGCAAATTCTTTTCTATAGCTCTTGTTATGTCCTGTGCCATCTACATGCTGATTAATTTGGGATTTTCTCTGGTGTGAAATCAGAAAGAATGGATGATGTTTGTACGTATGATTCGGAATTAAGTTTTAATTGATTTAATAATGCTTAAAATTGAGGTTTGAATAATAATAATAATAATAATAATAATAATAATAATAATAATAATAATAATTCTATAATTCCAAGGAAGAAAAGATCACTATGGGCACTATAAAAGCATACCCAATGGGCATCATATTCCATAAATTGCAAACATCTGCAATTATTTTGCACATTTTCCTACCGGAACTAAATAGGCGTTTGCCTAAACATCCGAGGTTTAATGATAAACGTATATATTGCAAGAACTGAACTACAATTAAATGAACTATCTTGCAAGGCGCACTTAACCGGGAGATGCAGTTGTTTTGGCTTGCGCTCACTTGTGAATTAAGCGCCAGTGGCACGTTTATCTACTCTGGAGGGGCGTCAACTTGGTCTATTTATTGTCGATATATCTGCCAGGGCTGGCGCCAGGCCGCGAGAAGGATACTGCACACAATTTGACATGCAACAAAGGCATTATGTTCGCATAATTATGAAATACAGGGCATATGTTGATTTGATTTATTTACGGGCGCTATTTAACATCTCAGGTCACCCTCGTAGACCCAAGCTCTAGGATTCAATACCGGCCAGGGTCGATGAATATTTTCGGGCGGTAAAATCCTAAGTACGGCTTCCTTCGGAAGGGAAGTAAACTGTGATCCCGTGTCGTATGTTTACGGTACGTAGAAGAACCTCAAGCCTGAAAGAAGAGGCAGGCCTCTTACCAAAATTTGTCGGTCATTTCACGCCCTGAATTGAATGGGACACTGATGACATAAGATATTAAAGTGTGTTCATAATCAAATAAAAAAATAAGGTCATCTGCGTCCCATTGAATTCAAGGCGTGAAATGGCCATAAATGTTGCTCAGAGGCCCCTTCTTTCAGACTTGAGATTCTTTTACGTGCCTTAAATCTACGACTTTACTTCCCTTCCGAAGGGAGCCATACTTAGAACTTTTACGCCCGAAAAAATCCATCGATGCTGGCCGGGAACGAACCAGCGATCTGGGGTTTAGGAGACAAGTATAGTGACCACTAAACCTCTAGACCCGACGAGATTCTGCAGATTCCTCCTGCAGTTCGTCCATAGTGCCACACTGCGCTTACTGTGATGAGGTTCGAGTCCCGGAGTTAAAATTTCTGAATTATGCCAAAGGGACATGGATTATTTTTAATGGGCTCATCCACCACGGCAAAGGATCTATTTCACGCTAATGCAACTGGGCGAAGTCAGTAAGCGAACCAAGGACGTTTGTGGCGCAAGAACAACTAGCTAGCACAAGTTTGTGGAGGTTTTAATTTTAAGACTGCATTGCAGAGTACCTAGTTCAATTTTGATATGGAACAATAAGATCAGTGCGCTTTTTCCTACGTCGTTCACATACCAGAAGTGAGCTGCAGGACGACAAATAGAAACTGTTTGCCACTCATCCGCTAAATAAAACAATTACTCGTTTGCTTCGTGATGCAGTAACGTGGAATTTTCTATAGTTAACAATAGAAAGTTTTCTCTATGGTAAACTAAATCCCTGCAAAATTGAAAATATTATTTGGTAATTTCAAAACATTTTAAACATTGTCTTAGAACTAATTTTAAAATTCGGAACACACACACGTCATACAGTTGCAGCTACGCCTGTAGGAATAGTCTATGCTTAGTTGCGTTTCCTTTCTCTTTTTTATCTTGACTTTTTGTAAAAGATTGTTAGTAATGAAAACGCACGAGGAAGTTTTGGATTTCTGTATGCAAGTAACCCAGGTCAGTAGGTAGAATGACCCACTTACTGTTGGGAGGTGGAGAGATGGCTAGTCAGGGCAGTAGCGCACGTATCTATGCTTGTACTATGTTGCGTTTAGAAACATTGATCACTTACAGGCCGAAGTTAATATGCTTAACATTTCCTAACTTAACCAATTAATAAAATATAATTGAACAAATTCATAGACTTCATTTCAGGTCACCACATATCATAAAATTTGTCTGCTTATAATGCGTACCATTAATAGTGATTTAATTTTTAATTACAGCGGGGTGAACATTTACAAACTTTGTGTTGTGTTAATAACGCTGACGTGTATTTACAAATATCACAAAGGGAGGTTGCCCCTTCCCCCGATATATAACGAGTCGGAGTGTTCAGGAGTGAAGGAAGAAAAAGCCGTAAGTGTATGTTTCAGTAAACTTATAATTTCTCCATTAGTATTCTTTCTTTCTTAGCACAAGTTTTACTTTGGAACACACAAACTCAATGAGGTTTAGTTCACATGTATGAGGGCAAACTTAATGCTTATGGCCATGTCATTTTAACATTTCGTCAATGCGGAACACTTTTTCTTGCTATTTATGGATCTATGTCAATATGTATAGTTTAGAATTTCTCATGTCTCTTGAGGAACAAGGAATGATATTTTGCAGCTATGATTTACCCTTTAATTTATGGCATATTTCAAAAAGGGTTGTTTTCCTAAATATTGCGAAGCACAACACTCCTCTGGGAGGCTGGGAGGCTCATTGTTAATCCAAAACTCAAAAGTTTCTGAAATTCAGTTGACCATGATAATGTGCTGACCTTTCGTGTGCTTGAAAAATTAATAATGAATAGTATAAATAATGAAAAATAAACTCTTAAAAAATGTAACTACCTATAGTGTTGTGCTATTGCATATATATATACTGGGGGTTCCAGAATTCAAGCACATAAATTGCACGGATCGTAAATGGTTCCTAGGTAAGCATTGTGAGATAGGTTTGTGCTTTCTAAATTTCATGCAATAGCATAAACTCTGTTAATGGTCAGCACGCAGCTGATTAAACCTCTACAGGAGTTTGGGAAAAAGACAGTCGTTTCACGTATGTGCTCCAGGTACTGTTCCTGAGTAGCACCGTGGTTAAAGGCGTGCTACGTACAGCGGCGTTAGGTATTGTGCTGGGGAAGGAGGTGGTTCGAATCTCTGCATTTTTTTCTTTCCAGAACCGCTCGTTCACTATCGATTTTTTTAATAGTGTTTAACGCCCGTTTTTACTACTGAGGCATCACAGGTGTTGAACACTGATGCTATATGGGATGAAATGATTATTTGGGAAAGGATTTTTTAAGGAAGGAAACGTTCCAGGCCTAAGTTTATGGTATCTTCATTTGCCAATGAGGAAAATCTGGGAGAAAAAAAAAAAAAACTTGTCAGGGAGGACGGTCCTCGTGGGAATCGGACCCCAGATCTACAGCTCACGAGTCCGCGCCTTAACGACATCGGCCACCCTTGGCGGAAGCTCTAACTAATTAAGCAGAATAAATTTCAATGTGTTTAAAGAATAACATAGTAACTCTAAACTTGCAAGGGTAAAGCCATTACCCAAGTGTTATCACTGTGACCTGTAATGTACATGTAGTATGGTACATGCACGTACATTTCAAAATTTAGAAAATGTTTCCTCCACTCTAGCCAATAATGGTAGACATAGTAAGTACTTAAAAGTAAAAATAAATGACTTTCTCCAGAGTAAAGGAAAAATGGACCAGAATGAAACCGAATACCAAGTAAACTGCATTCCAGCTTTTCTCCTTGCGTGAAAAACAAATAAAAGAAATTTGGAGGAATAAGAAATAAAGGTATTTTAAGTGCAAAAAATTAATCGGAGATGTTCGATGTGCCGGCTTGCAACATCCGTACAAAAAGGACATCTGCAAAGAAACGATCCTCGCATCCTGTCAAAAAGATCTGGGGTGTTACGAACCTTATTAAAAGCAGCCAACCCCCGTGCTAGTAAGTGCTCATCAGTGTCAACTGATGATGCGTACACGAGGCTCTTAAGATGTCCCTATAAAAATCTGGGGCATTGAGGTCCGGAGAACGCGGTGGCCAATTTACAGGACCACCTCTTCCAATCCACTGCCCAGGAAGCACACCATTGATATAATCTCGTACATCCACGCTGAAAAGGGGAGGAGCTCCATTGGGTTGCAACCACATGTGACGTCGGATGTTCAGAGACATCTTCCAGAAACACAGGCAAAGCATGGATGAGGAACTGAAGATACACGTGCCCGTTTGACCGTGTAGGAAGTAGGTACGATCCAATTATTTGATTGGACACGATGTCGGCCACATGTTGATGCTGAATCTGCGCTGATAAGGAGCCTCCACCATTGCATGGGGCTGCTCATACTCCCATACTGTTCCTATGGCTGAGAGTTAGCCCACCCCTTATGAACCTCGTGGTGAAGAGGGCCGAGATTCGGCCGCTCCACGGGCCATCTGCCGAACTCTAGCCTGGGACCGAAGTCCGCAGGGCCCAGTGCCTGCATCTTAAGCAGATGATAGGGAAATAGTTTTTCTTCGTGCAGGATCCGATACACGCTCGACTTGTTCGTTTTCATGGCCCAGATGCATGTCCTCTTGCTTCCCCATAAATCACACGCATATCAGCAAGAAATGAAAATTCGTTAGCCATGTTTCGGAGCAACTGTAAACAGTATGTTGCATTTGATACACAAAGCAGTAAATGGCCCATTAACCACTCAAATGACTTCACATTACGCGGCGGCAGTCCCGAACTGTGGAGAAGAAAGCCGACAGGTTACAATTCCAGTATTAGGGATTACTTTAGGCGGATAATTTCCATGATAAGCGTGTAGACCTGTTAGCTCAGTTATTAGAGTGTCATGCTAATAATGCGAAAGCCGTGGGTTGGTACATCTCATGTATAACCTTTTTTTTTTTTTTTCATAGGTTAAAAAAAAAAACTAAAAGAAGTGTAGATGTTACTGCTGCTGCTGATGATGATGATGGTGATGATAGAACTCCGCATCAACACTTTCTAACTCACCTGCCATTCGGGCGGGATTCGACTTTCTCTACTACCTTTCGGGACTTCGCCACAGGACTGTGTCGATTTGTAACGTCAAATCTCAGCTGCTATATGCTAGGTACTTCGCGCATGCGCAGTCAACTTCCTAGCACCACTGACTGTTATCATTGGCGTGCATACCCTCACAGAACGAACAATTTTACCGAAGTAGCAAAGCCAATAATGAACACTTGCCTTTTCCCCACTACTTGGGCAAGACGTGAGCTTTCTGAATGAAAATCTAATTCGCACTCTTACATTATATTGACGAATCAACTCAGATACCCGATTTCGAAAAAGCGTGTTAACTTTGAAAGTTTTCAAAAGGGATCATATGTTTCCTATCTCAAAATGCTTATCTAGGACCCATTCACAATCCATGTAATTTGTGTGTTGAATTCTGGAACACCTTGTATATATATAAGGAAGATGCCAAAAGGTGTATACGCATTTTCACAGTAGATATCTATTTAATATATTTCAAGTTGGACGAAAAATATCATTAATGTGTAATATGATGTCCTGTAAACAGATATGGCTCTCATACTTTATGATAGCATTGCTACCTGACATGTAAATCAACAATGAACAAATGGAGCCACTATTATCGTTGATGTTCTGATTGATTTATTTATTTATGGACGCTCTTTAACATCTCAGGTCATCAACGTCCCATTCAACTCGGGGCGTGAAACGGCGGACAAATTTTGCTCAGAGGCCTCTCTTTCAGGCTTGAGGTTCTTTTTCGTGCCGTAAATGTACGACACGGGATCCACGGCTTTACTTCCCTTCCGAAGGAAGCCATACTCAGGATTTTTACGCCCGAAAAAATCCATCGATCCTGGCCGGGTTTGAACCCGCGATATTGGGTGTAGAAGGCAAGTATGGTAACCACTACACCACCAGGACCGACGTTGATGTTCTGTAAACAGATGTGACTCACATTACGTTGTGCTACCGTTACTACAACAAAATGGAGTCAAGATTATCGTTTGAACAGCGGAAGGCAATTTTGAAGTGGCATTGGAAAACCGAGAATGTTGTTGAAGTTCAAAGGCAATGAAAACTTGTGTGCAGAACAGAACGGTCAACGCGAGTAACAATTGCACGCATTCAGTCAAATTTGAGACTCTTGATACAGTATGCGATGTTCACAAGGGAGATCCCGCACAGCAATAAATTGAAACGGCATGTACTGCAACCGCCGAGGACACCTTTGTAAACGTTGCTCACTCAGAAGTGTGTCGATGTCGATGGTGGACATTTTGAGCAACTGTTGTAACTGTACAAGTCTAAGACGACAACTTAGTACTCGTCATTTTCTACTGTGTGAATTCAGTTTTGTTATGTTAACACAGTTTTTTCTTTTCTTGAAGTCTGTATACATTTTTGGCACCCTCTCTATTTAAATTATCATATCTGAGAAAAAATACAAAACCCATTTAGCAGGAATGGCAATAATTCTCTGTACATTAACAATCTCCAATACTTTACAAGTGTTGCACTTCTTTGGCGGAACAGAAAATTACAAGACCAATATACTTGCATTAAGTATTAATACCATAGTGGAATAGGTTCATGGAGTCGTAAAATGCAGAAAATATAATGGCTTTAAGGGATGACACTAGTCTTGCTGATCCAATCTTTCTGTTATCTTTACTGAAATCTTGAGGAAGGCCACACGGACTCGGCTGGTTTTAGTCAGCGTCGGAAAGCTTCAGAAATGTGCTGTCTTGTTTCTACATTTAATTATTCGATTTTTTCCACAGTTGGTGTGAATCTCAGCAAATACATAGTTTAAAATCCGTTTATATATCATAGAGTAAGATGTACTAATCGATGAAGTTTGGATGTTATTACCATTGTTTATGGACAAAATGGCATAGTGGGAGTAGAAGAAATTCCGTAGCGATAACGCGACGAAATTGCGTAGTTTCTTCCCGGGAGTAGATAAAAGTGCATCTTCACTGCCTCCTATCGGCACGAAGCAGTACTGTGAGCGGATGAATGTGGCATCAATAATTCAATAGCACTATATCTCGGCGTACCAAAACGGGTGGGCGAGGTCGTTCAGGGGCGGGCTCGTGATTTCCGCCAGGACCGCGCTGCACAATAAAGTTCCAGCATTTCTTCAATCATAAATGACCAATGCCTGGAAGGTACCCTAAACTTAGGCTTGAGACGCTTCCTTCCTTTAAAAAAGAACCCTTTCCTAATTCATAATTTTATCCCGTGGTGCCAAGGTATTCAGTAGGCAGTTTTTGGAGTTATTGGAAGACAATGCAAACATTTTGACTTTATTGACAATGCCAAACCAAGCGTATTTACCCTGTTCGGTTTTATGAGCAGAGAACTTACTTGACACTCTGAAAAATGCAACCAATGTCTCTTCATTCAGAAAAGGTTATGGGTTGGTACTTTTTGGTATATTGAGACCATACCTTTATTCAGAGGAACAACGGAGATAGGCTTAACGTTACTGCAATGTACTGAACTACCTCAAGAGGAACCTACAGCACACACAGCTCAAACAGCCATATATGTTCGTTATTAAATTAATTTCAAGGGTTGGCTGGCGACTACACTCACCCAGCAAACAACTTCCAAGCTTTTTTTCTGCTGGGAATGTCAAAGAACTGCGTTTAAACGATAAATGTTATAAAAAATGGAAATGGTTACTGTATTGCACAAGAATTTCTCCAAAGTTATGTTGAGTTCTGTGAACAGTTTGCAGCACTGTGGTGATTGCAATGGTGGCTATCTCAAGGACGAAGCTTTAAGTAAAAGCACCGTGAGGGGTTCCAATATTTACACAATAATTAGGTAGTTTATTTTATATGTAAAAACTTTCTGCACCATTCTGTATTAGTATTTTGTAGTTCATTACTGCATGCAATATGCTAAGTGCGGGGTATTATTTAACGAAGAAAGAGTAAACATTTTGCAGAAGATTAGCGTCTTTCATTTGACAATTTAAAAACTTCTGAAAATTCTGACACAATAGGAAGACATAAGAAATTGGCAATTGTGAGCATTTTGTTTAACATATTAAATTAATGATGCAATAAAATGTTATACATTGAGTCATATGTTTAGCTGGTCCATGGTTTCAATTATATAGAGTCGGTCCTGGTGGTGTAGTGGTAACGATACTTGCCTTCTACACCCAAGAACGCGGGTTCGAACCCGGCCAGGACCGATGGATTTTTCGGGCGTAAAAATCCTAAGTATGGCTTCCTCCGGAAGGGAAGTAAAGCCGTGGGTCCCGTGTCGTACATTTACGGCACGAAAAAGAACCTCAAGCCTGAAAGAGAGGCCTCTGAGCAAAATTTGTCCGCCGGTTCACGCCCTGAGTTGAATGGGACGCTGATGACCTGAGATGTTCAATAGCGTCCATAAATAAATCAATAAAAAATCAATTATATAGAGTTTAATATTTTTAAATATTTCTCTTTTTCTCTTACTTTGTGTAAATACATACATTTGGTGAATTTCCGTTCCAAGGATTTGTTACAAAGCCTTTCTTCAACGAAACAAATTTGTGGAAATCGCAATCTCTGGTTGGTTTTAAATATCAAATTTGCAGCATGACATCAGGAATGCTTATTATTGTTGTGTCTTGGATTTTGACTTTAAGTAAAACCTGAATGTGCTAGAGGGGTGTTAAGCTTTTCGCATTTTCTTCTCTTGGGAAATCGTATCTTGGCTCACGACTATGGACCCCGGATTTTTGTATAATGTCAGTGTAGTGGAGAATTTGGAATTGTGGTTTTGTTCCTTTTGTTTTCCCTCCCTCCTTTTTTGGTCCTGGTGATTTCGGACACATCAAGTCGCTCAGAATTTAGGGCGATAAAGAGATGGAATAATCCTTATCGGGATTCCTTTATATCATTCATTGGCACCTCTAAACTACAAGCTGTAGTTATGCTTGTTTCACTTTTTGCAGAATGTGTGTGGCTACTTTTGAATCTGTTACAATTACACGAGTGGTCCATACTTGCATCTCTGAGAAATCGAAATTTAATAAAACGGTCTTAAACGAAAGGTGCTAAATGCACTTGAACTTTCGAGCTCTTACGGTTAATCGTTGAAAGAGATTGTTAATACCTTCCCCCCTGACTTTTAGCCCACCCGTTTGTCTGCATATTGATAATCTATCGTTATACGTTACACATTATAATAAATACGATTTGAATTAAATGTCCGTAATTTTCAAAATAAAATATAAACGAGGGACGGTTTTTACTGTAACTTATTATTATAAACGCGCTTTGAATTAAATTTCCGTTTTATTGTCAAAATAAAAAACAAAAGTTCTTAAACATATATATTAATGCAAGTAAAACTCGCCAGCAATATTCATACACATTAAACACTTATTTCTTTCAAACTTGCTAAAATCGTCAGGCAAAAAATCTTTCACGGTAGATTGTATCCGGCTTGTATTATTTCCTATGGATATTGCGACGGATTTTCACGGCGGGAACGTAGTAAATATCTTCAGTAGGCATGTTTCTGGTGGCAGACTTGCTACGTGAATCGCCCACTAGATTTGTACTTTTTCAAAACGCGCCGTAAGTTTTGTCTCGAGTATTGCTGCTGCATTCGGAAAATTTGGCAAGTAGCGGGGGTGGTTTTATTTACGGACGCTCTTTAACATGTCAGGCGTTCCTTTTAATTCAGGGCGTGAAACGGCCGACAAATTTTGCTCAGAGGCCTCTTCTTTCAGACTAGAGGTTTTTATCGCGCCGTAAATGTACGACACGGAGCTCACGGCTTTACTTCCCTTCCGAAGGAAGCCATACTTAGGATTTATACGCCCGAAAAAATGCATCGATTCTGGCCGCGTTCGAACCCGCGATCTTGAATTTAGAAGGCAAGTATGGTTACCACTACACCACCAGGACCGAGCTGGGTCTATGAGGTAACTGGTTAAAACTAGACCAGAACAGACAAACCAGTTGGCAAGGGAAGCAGGTCCGGACTTTAGTGAACTAAAGACATAAATATAATACAAATGTATCACGAATGGTAAAAATGCTTTTACATGACACCATTTTAATTTTGTTGCAAATGCTTGCAGTAACTGCAAAAAGTGATTATATATGATGAATAAATAAAATGCCGAAATAAAGAAAATATATAAAAATGTTAAGTTATTGTTTTTGATGGGAGTTCCTTTTATTCTGTATGCGCTACCTGACCCGCTCTTCTCCCCCGACGACTTACTGCTGTAGCTGTAGTGCATGCTAACTCAGCATAGAAATGATGGGGAACAAACACTTAAACGAATATCAGTGATATTGAAGAGATCGGCAATCCTGTAAGCTGTTTTCAGACAAATCTTTCCATTCGGTGTAGAACAGATACTTGTTACCACGTGGAATTATTTTATACATTTAATAAATCTTAAGTGAAATGGGCAACACTAGCACACACAACTATTACTTGCTGAAACCTGCGCATAAATGATTGAGATTCGCTCAGTACATCCTAAGGGATCCACAGTAAACAACTTCTGCTATCTCGGCCGTAAATTTCATAAAAGTTTGCTGATTTAAACTATTACCACACTTTGTGTATAGCCTTGCCTTACATTCTCACGTGTCATTTCCCCTGGAATGTGCGAGTAAACCGACGAAGACAGCTCATATATGGAATGAATAGCACGGCACTTGTGGTTATCGTGCTTAGAAGTTTTTATATTTTGAAGTGTAAACAACGTGCAAGGTCTCATTTTACTTCTAAGACGTACATGCATTTCTCTGGTAATCAAAATACACTAAATATAAAGTAATTAAATAGCTATTAGATAACTTTTCTCAAACGTGTTTGCCAGGAAAGTAAAGGTGAATAATAAATAATTGGTATGATTATTGTGAAATAATCTGCATTATTGCAATGAGTTGGAGCCGAGGAAACGCGTTTCGCTCTTAAGAGTCATGTCACAACATTACTTTAATTCGTTTCGCTGAATAACGTAACAATTTTCCTAATATGCTCCAGATGCAAAAGTAACATAAAGTAGTAAAAGTATTTTTGATGGATTTTCATCTTGTGTGTAACGTGAACGTGACCATTGCCGCTGGTAGTTTTCCAGGTCAGCGAGATTACGCAAGCAAGGAAAGGCCTCGCATGTGACTGAGCGAGTTGCATCCAGCCGACACTCCTGGAACAACGCTTGTCACGAGTTGTCACAGAAAGAGCAGCCGAATCGTTCTTTGTTATTGCCGCAGCAATTGATGAATCTGCAGTCTCGACAGAAAGTATATTTTGAAATCTTGGAGTTTACCCAGTTTTTAACTCCGACATTCTCTTCTAATGACACTTTGTGTAGTGTTAATTTTCTTTACGAAAACGAAATAGAGCAACAACTTCACATCGCTACTACAGAATGCATGAGAGCATTGTTACCTCAGATGTAATGTTTGGCAATGAAATAACTGCAGGTTTTCTCGTATGTATATACTGTTTTACTTGAATTATGTAATAAACTTCGTATCCCAACTACAATCAGTCTGTATAAAACTCGAGGCAAACTTTTCTTCGAACGTATGCGATGTTTCCGGTATTGTATTTGACCAAGGGCAGGAGGCACTACTACCGATTTTTCTCACCGTCCCGTTCAAAATATTCCACAAGCTTATCAAGAAGCAGTTTCAAGAAATTAATCGTTGAATAGCGCAAATGAACAAACAACCTTTTATGGGGAGCCGCCCCAGTAGCCAGTAGTGTAAACGTTACTTCCTGGACGATTCAGAGAAGAACGTACCCTTCGAGTTTGTTGCAGTGAAACGATGATTCATAATAATGTTTTGCACTGTGTAAATATGGTGTACTTCACTGTCAGGGCATGAGTGTTTGAATTTCGGTTTTAAAATTACGAATTTCTGGAAGTGCTTCAGATAAAAGCCTTGATTGTTTTAGGAAGACGACGGCAACCCAGTTTTCGCATACGTGCTCTTCCATCCATTTGTTTTGGACTAGCTAACGACCCGCTTAAAGCCAGCAAGTTGGGGTATTATTGGCAAAACGTTATGAACGCTGAGATAAATCGTAGTATTTACAGATGAGCTGATATAGCTCATTTAGTGGAATACTTTCTCAATTTCAAATTTCTGAATATGGCTAAAAATGTTAAACTTCTAAAAGGATATTCGCGTTTGCTGCAATGAGGGCGTTGCCGTGTCTGAACAAATTGCAACTTCTCTCACATCCACGGCAGACTTAGCGCGATCATAAAGCGAGGCCCAAAGAAATGCGTATTGCGATTTATAAGTGATGTATACTATTAATTATTTAGACAAATCTTAAGCTGACTATTCTCGACTGCATTTTGACTATATATATAATACCTCAAACATGGCTTTGATTAGAGTGCTGGAAACTTCTTTGAAAGGAATTTCTCAAGAGAATATTTTTCTACTTCTGTGGACTTGAATAATTTTCAGCCCCCAAGCTGGCATGCTTTTCTTCGTGGAAGGAATTAGTGTTTGAAATATTCCCAGATTGTGCACAAGTCTAATAAATAAACCTCCATTACAAACACTTCCCTGCTCTGTTTTGCCGTTTGGGGAGATTGTGCGACAACCATGCACCTCACTCTTAATGCTGATGTAGGATGGTGGACAAGCTCGGTGAGGTCACCTCAGAGCTGTTGCATTTTCTTATACAATGATGTTATTTGAGTTATGGGCCGGTATAGTGTGTCTGCTAACAGGGAGAAGTATGAATGAATGAATGAATGAATGGTGTTTAACGCCCGTTTTTGCTACTGAGTTACCAAAGGCAATGGACACTGATGATACATGAAATGAAATGTTATATTGTGAAAGGATTTTTTTTTTAAGGAAAGAATCGTTCCAGGCCTAAGTTTAGGGTACCTCCCCGGCATTTGCCATTTATGGGGACTGAGGAAAACCTGGAAAAAACCTGTCAGGGAGGACGGTCTTGGTGGGATTCGAACCCAGACTTCCCGTTCACGAGTTCGCGCTTTAACGATCTCGGCCACCTGTGGCGGCACAGCGAGAAGTAAATTATAAAGGTCCTGTAAGCTGTGCAGTTTGAGAAAGGCTTTGTCAGTGAATAGTGCGCTCATGTTACTTGCCGTTTTCATTGTAAATTGTGTGCTCATTTTTCTTCCTTACATATATATATATATATATATATATATATATATATATATATATATATATATATATATATAAATTAACACTAATAATAAAAGTAGATAAAGATAAAACACAGAGAAAGAGTCACACTTGAAACATATATATATATATACATATATATATAGTGTTGAATATGTATTTATATGCATTACATACTTGAAAACGGATTCTAGCAGAAAAATTAAGGCGATTCGCAACAAAGTACCCAGATAGTCGTGTTCCAGGTAGAGAAACTTTCCACCAACTTGTTAAAAAGCTACGAAAGACGTGATCTCTCAATGACAAAACATTCCGAAAGAAAAGTTAGATGACGCACAGGAATTTCCGGCAATGTGTTGCCACTGAAATAAAAATGCCAACTTTATACGCGCGGCAACTCTATTTCCTCCTTTTTCATTGCGGCGGCTGCAGTTACTCAGAAAGCTGGGCGGCCCGTTACTCAAGTAACCTCAATGTATCATAATCGACGTCAGAGAAATGTATTTATATTAAAGGATGTTTTCTTCAAAAAAAACTGGTACATGAAGGAGGAAGACGCAAGTGACTACAGGTCATTTGAAGTCATACAAAAGCTTTGCATAAAAATATTCTCTTTTAAAAACCAGGAAACTGCTTGAACAATTTATGCTGTGTAAATTCATTAGTTGCTGCTCCTGTGGCATGCAAGAAGGTATATCGGTTGATGTGCACATTGTCTCCAAAATTTTCAAGTGATTCTTGTATCTCACAGTATCAACACATTTCGTCAGTTCTTTCCTTAAATGATAAATAAGAAAGATTGTTAAATTTCGCGCATACAGGTTTGAGCAAAATAGCCGCTTCCTATATGTGCATTTAAAATGTTCCATTTTAGCAAGTAGAACAGCAGAACTGTGAAAATATAAATCTTTTCTTCGTGCCAAGCGGTGGAACCCTTGCACCTCAATTTTCCTCATCAAGACCTGCAATACGTTAGTGAATAAAATATTAACCGGACTTTTAAAACTTATTGAAACGAAATTTAATAAATGGGATAATTTTTTTTTTTACAACTTCTCGATATGCAAACACATTTTCCCCAGCGGATAGGAGCCTTCTTAATCCTACTATCGAAGAATGAGTGGAACTGATTTCCAGTCAGTTGCACACTAATCACCGACCTCGCAATGCTTCTTTTAACGGCCTAAACATAACGATAATCGCAAGGCAATCTGTATTAGTGTTCCAGTGCAGTTCGATGGATTTCCTCCAGTGTTTCCCTTGCCAAACAGCTGTGTGCGGACGGGCATTGCTTTGGAGAAGAACTAAAATCTGTTGTTGACATCTTTTTCGCCGATAAACGTGTTTTGCTTCAGGCGGAAGCTAACTAACATTAATACACTGCATCAACTGTTCGACGTTCATGAATAACCTTGATTCAACTCTTGATGCAGAAACGTTTTTCCTTGATCACGTATTGAGTTAAGATGTGGAGCCTTTTAATACTCGGTAAGAATTCCATTAACCCACCTTGCCAAGTCATGGAAATTATGGATTGAAAACTTTCATAATTTATCCCAACCTCAGAAGCAATTACAGGCATCGTTAAACATCGGTTACATTCGATAAGGCCATGAATGGTTATGCTCGTTTGAGGTCGACGTTGCTGACGTTCAACTTTCACATGTAACTCACACATTTATTATGGCTTATCCCGACCACGACCGACTTAATGCGTTGCTTAATCGACGAGGTGCCTCTTGCTCGTACAGGACACAGATTAAGTGGAAGGACTGTGCAAGGCGAATGGGTTTCCCTCTACTCCTGAAACTCCCACTCATAACATCTTACTCCGTGCGATAAAAGAAAATGTTGCTGCTTATATTTGGTACACTCTCATCAGACCGCCACGAGTGGCCGAGGTCGTTAAGGCGCGGACTCGTGAGCGGGAGGTCTGGGGTTCGAATCCCGCCAGGACCGTCCTCCCTGACTGGTTTTTTTCAGGTTTTCCTCAGTCCTCATAAATGGCAAATGCCGGGGAGGCACCCTAAACTTAAGCCTGGAACGTTTCCTTCCTTTAAATAAAACCCTTTCCCAATATATAATTTCATCTCATGTTCTATCATTAGTGTTCACCGCCTGCGGTGCCTCAGTAGTAAAAACGGGCATTATACACTACTGAAAAAATAAATAAAATAAATAAATAAACCGCTCATGACCGTGTCTTTGTAGTTGGTGCAAATGACCGGAGTGTTAAAAAGATTGGCATCCATGTACTCCCGACAATCTGTTCTTTTTTGGTGAGGGTCTGTAGTGAGAAATGGAGTATTTAGTTTTCGTGAAATGTAACTTAGCGCGAGATAAATTAGTAAGGAAAAAAGGGCCTGATTTAGAATGCATATTTTTGGCAGATAGCATTGTTTCGGTGCTTTCGATTCTCACAGCTTTCTTCTGGAGGCTTTTCAGCACTGAAACATTCCATCGCATTGAAGATGCAACTTTTGAACACGGATGCAGATGATGTTGGTCTCTTTATGTTTGGAAGGTCTTAACGTGCGTGAGACAGATGGGAACACAATGGAAAGTCAACAGTTGTTTTCCAGACGTTTGTCAGCGTTATACGTTAACGTCACACACGCAGCAGTTCTAGTTTCCTTGTTTTCTTCATCCGTTCAATCGCTTCAAAGCTGAGTCTCGTTGAAACCTGATTATTTCGCAACGAATTAAACATCCCTATGGAATGTTTAGTTTTTTTTTCTCTCTCTCCCCTCTCTCTCACTCTCCCAATAACAAATTGAAACAGGTATTAAGATTACATTGTCAGTGATAAGCAGATTTCGGCATCCTGTTAAAGTAGCGGTCATCTGCATGCGATGTCTTTATAAGTGGTACCATAAACATATCAGAGTTTGAGCCGGATAACTAGAATTGAAACATTCACATATACTGGGTGAATCATTTAAAACTGCCTCAAATACCTTCAGCGTGTTGCTTTGAGCTGCGAGAGGCTGTACAGAGTTTATAGACATTATAAGAAACTGTATTTTCACCGTAGTTATATTTTAATGTATACCTTGCAGCATTTAAACTTGATAATTTATGAATGATCATTAACGTTTGTTGCATGTTTTTTGTGCAAACAGTTATAAAGGCATCAGCATTGAAACGATGTAAGTTAACTGAATAGTGATAAGGGAATTGTAAATTAGGAACTTAAAAGCTTCACAGATTTAGCAATGGTCAACTATTGTGCGACCCAAACCTCCTGGCGTTTCGCACCTCTATCTCGATACAGTGAGGCATATTTAAAACCTTCCATTCGTAAGCTGACCACATACCGTCGCCGGCACCTGGCGTTGGGAGCACAAATAAAATCTTAAGATACAGGATGTAAGTCTTCTTAATTGTTGATTTGTTTTATTTACGGACACTATTTAACACCTCAGGTCATCAGCGTCCCATTCAATTCAGGGCGTGAAACGGCTGATAAATTTTGCTCAGAGGCCTCTTCTTTCAGGCTTGAGGTTCTTTTACATGCTGTAAATGTACGACACGGGACCCACGGCTTTATAGTGTTCTTATGAAATTGCCATTTACACTCATTAGTTGTTCTGCACCAATAGGACCTAATTCCTCTCTTTAAGTTGCGGATAACGGAGCGGCGGCAAGGGTAATCCGTTAAGAGACCGACTTGCAAATGGGTTCCGCACTGTAATAAAGAAGCACCGTCTTTATGCTTGCATTTAACGTGGTTAACACTTAATTTTCCATCTCATTTAGTGGGTTACATAAAGTAGTTAATGGAAATATTAGAAATAATGTTTCCTCTTATACCAAATATATTAATATCTATTCAAAACTGTACATTTTTTAAATATATTTCAGCTGTCTAGCTTCTACAGACACTGTGCAAAAGGTACACGAGTGTGAAAACTGTATTTTTCAGAAAATGAAGTGGATAGTCATTTGCAGACTTGCTTTATTACATTGCTGCGACATTTCCTCTTGGGCCCCAGGTGACTTTATAACGCTTAGCGTTAAACCTCATTTCTTTCATAACAGCAGTTTACGTACAGCTCATTGACACCAACATACATCCCCCCCAAATACTAGCTTTTGTTCTGCGTGTGACCATAAAGGGCTTTTTAAAGGATTGTCACTTAAGTCCTTAGAAATGAATTTGGTTTGGGCAGGAGTTGTCGGGCACCAGATTTACAGTTGAAAGTGCAAATTTGCCAAAGTTTGTATAATCTCGAAAAGTATAGAGAAGTAAAAGATAAAAATGTTTGGTACTTGTAAAAAGGAACGTTTGCTCTGCTTACATGGTTAAAAAGTGTATTGTTTTGCAAAAACGTTTTATTTTCCTAAATTAGAAAATAACAGAAAATTTTGTGTGATCATTTTCCCGGCATTTCAGATTCAGTCTGCGTGGCTCCTCGAGTACGGATGAAATTTGTCCAGAACGGAGAAATTGTAAACACAAGGGATTACTTCACAAAAGAGTTCATTCTGCTGAAACATTACGGGCAGTTGCTTGTTTGTGTACATTGAGACGCATGGATACCTTTAGAAGTTTTCCAACGAAGACGAGCTCGCTGTAGCATTGAGCTGTCCAATTTAGTACATGGCAGGACATGTCTCATTATTTCAAAACATTTGAGTGCGTGTTTGCCATGTTCTGGATGAAAAGTAATGCATCTAGGAGCATTTCTCGAAACTGAATCCTTAGAAGTTGCCCTTCGATGATGATGTGCGTCATTTACTAAAATGAAAGGAACAGCGTTTGGTTAATTTAAAAACACTTTATTCCAGCTTGGGCATATTGTGGGGAAGCCAGGGAGGGGGAAAATAACAACTTTACATAACTAGACTATTTTGAACATTTCATACTTGGTTTATTAACGTGTAAGCTCTGTACGTAAGAAAAATTTCCAGAATGTTATAAAATCGCGGGAAATATTTTTGAATTTCCCCCAAGCATCTGCAAGCCTAGTAATGATTGTACGCAGAGATTTTTCTATTGTTTCATCGACAAAAAGAGAGCATTTCATTTGTTTGTCAGTATTACATCGAATTTGTTCTTGAGCACATTGGATTACTTCATTCGGAATGTTTCCTGAAGTAGCGTATTCCCCCAGTGTTCTTTAGCGCTACATTTCTATCTAATATCACGGAAATGTAACTGTGAAATTCCCAGAATTATTTGAATTGTCTGGGAAAGCTCTTGTTTCATAATGTACTAATAATATAGTTTAATTAGAACTGAAGTAGGCTTGTCCATTTCCGCTCATTGAATACATGATAAACTTAGCACACACACCACTGCCACCATATTAAAAGTATCAATAAATTCACTGCTTTAAAATAAAACACGACAAAGTTTCTGTATTGCGCCCGACTTTCACTCGTAACGCACCTCTTCTTTAGCTAGTCACACGCACACATTCATTGTGCGGGAAAATTTTAAAATACATTTATGAATGCTTGAGACCAGTAAAATAAAATTGTAATAGTTAAGAACTAAGGGAAAGTACAGAATACCCGGCATCCCCCTGCTAAATTCATTTAATTCTTTTTCAAATAGAGAACTTTCTCTAGCAAGTATTGAGTAGAATGAGGTAGGTGCGTCTACACGTTATGGGAGGGTGTTAGTGCACTTATCTCACTTTGAGTGGATAGAATATTTCAAAATGACAATACTGCACAGTGTTTTCAGAGAAGCCGGTCATTGTAATAGTGTAAAGTTAGTTCAGTCACTGCAATTATTACTATTTTAATGCAGTTAATATTAACATTTAAACGTGAAACTTGTACTTGACACTTTTGTTAAAGAGGAAATGAAAATGTTCAACCTTCTGTTATATGTCTTAATTTAACAGCAAGAAGCATGTGTGTCAGAAGATAATGGTAATTTAGCAGAATTGGAATACAATGGGAGTATGTGACGGTCAGTAAAGCGCAGCGGCTCATTTGAGCTGTAGCAACTGTTAAATTTCATTTGTATGATCCATATAAACCGCAAAACAAAACGTTTAAAATAAAAGGGTATTACTTAAAAACTAGAAAATGCTGTGGAACTTTATAATCAAAATTAGAAAAGCGTAGAACATTTTAATGATTCTAACAAAAGTTGTTCTCTCTCTCTCTCTCTCTCTCTCTCTCTCTCTCTCTTTTTGAAAGATGCTTAAAATCTGTAAAATTCACTCTGAAGAGGATATTGGCACCAAGCGCTCACTTATAAAATATCAAGTGAAATTGTATAATTGTACACAAGTTAATAAAACAAATTTCAATAGACGTTTTGTTTTTTTTTAAAGTTTTAATTTTACATTTATAATATTCTGACTATTATAATGGATTACTCTGCGAAATAGTTATGAAACAGTAAATATAGACTTAAGTGGTTTTTAATTTATGTACTTTTCCCCATTGACACTAAATATATTCTAGGGCAAAATAATTGGTTGTTTGAATACACCTGTTACATTGAAAATAACACATTTCATTGTCTGTAATCAACATGGAGTGTTTTTCCTCTCTCTATGCATCGAAGAGCAAGGTAAAATTTCAGCTAGCTGTCATTTATGGACAGCTACTCTTGTTGTGCCTGATGGATTTCTGGGTGTTGAATCCCGAATTACGCTGTATTGAAGCCTTCACCAGACATTGAGATCTGGTAACTTAAGCTCAATCCTTCCACATTGTTACAAAAGTTGAATCGGTGT
This sequence comes from Metallyticus violacea, assembly GCA_030762175.1. Taxonomy (NCBI): domain Eukaryota; kingdom Metazoa; phylum Arthropoda; class Insecta; order Mantodea; family Metallyticidae; genus Metallyticus; species Metallyticus violacea. The sequence goes on from CM060846.1 coordinate 379,393,597, forward strand.
GTTGCATTGTGCCTTTTGCTGTGTAAACCGTAGCTTTATTTCGCATTATAATTACCAGGCATAGGAAAAATTTGCCGTTCTTTTTCAATTCGTTCATATTCAGGGAGGACCCTGGGTTGATACTCCTCCAATCACTACAGAGCAGGTTTTTCAAGGGAGCTCTTTGGACATTAAATAGAACGAATTGCTTAGGGGTCCAGTTCAACCGGTGCTTCTTCCTTTAAAAGATTTGAGGACATATAATGTTTCATCTGTATCACAAGCATAATTTGCATTTAAAGTTCAGCCTATCATCAGCACCTTTATTTGATAGCAATGTCTTCACTTTCTGCCCCAGTCAGTGTTTCTTACAAATAAACAGACCGTGTCTGCACAGCCTTTTCCCTCTCTATAAAGTCATCAGAAAAATGTAAACGCCCATCAGCCTTAAGTGTCCCGACACCATATTGTCTTTCGTCATCTTCCGCACTTTGTCTTTGTTCGAGGATCATCATTTAACTATGCCGTCTTGTTCTCAAACCCCTTTTCTGTCAGTGGTGCAAGACAAATTTTACTTCTTTCATGTTTCCTTTTCTTTTTCTGGCAAAGGAGAAGCTGCAATAGAACATAGAAAGGGGGATTAATCATCCCACCATTTCACGTCACTTGGGAAGAAAAATTGATCCGGATCAGAAACGTTTCTATTTACATTAACCCTGTGACAGAACAGATGAATAATGTACATAACTCAAAGACATGGTATATAACCATTATACAATTGCCTTCAGAGACGAGAATAAGTCCACCTGTGCTCCAAATTCATGGTAGACGGTAGATGAAGGAAAACAACTAAAGACGAAGTAGAGAAATAGTTACATACGCGTAAAAAAGAGATGCTTTTAATCATTGAAAGGATATTTTAAAACCAGCAACTCACAAGTTAATCACAGTTTATAGTAAAATTTTACTACAAAAGCTGTAATTGAACAATTTAATATTTGTGTTCTATTAGTATCGTACATGTTATTTCTTTTCTCCACGACATACAGATGAATTTAATTCCATTAAGCAAATTGTAATGGTATGTTGTAAACGTTAGTATTTTTGTGATACACGTTCTGATTAAAGTCGTTTTCCCCAATTCATTTTCATTTTAATATTTTGTTTATTGTACATTTTTATACCAAGATTTTACCAAATGTGTGCGAAATGGATATCATGCTCCTCGATACATACGAGGGTAGGTCCACAAGTTTCCGGCCTAACCATTTTCTAGGTATGATAAAGACAAAAACTATATTTCACTTTTCAATATAGTTACCCTTTATTGCAATATATTTCTCACATCTTTGAATTAATATTTCAAATCCGCGCCCCCAAATAGTCAGCAGTCTTATCTGCAAAATTGGCAAAGTAGGGTGGATGGTCAATCTCCTTGAAGTAACATTTCTTCACAGGTTCCTTTACAACAAGAGCCGTGTGCACAATCGCGTTGTCGTGAAGAAGGCGCACACCACCACTCAGCTTTCCTCTCCTTTTCTCTTTGATGGAAGTACGCAGTCCGTGCAGCAGGCCAGCATAGTACTTCCTATCTACTGTGTTGTTCCTCTCCTTGAAGTCAATGAAGAGTATTCCTGACAGTCCTAAAAGATTGTGGCCATGAACTTCTTGGTTGACTGAGTGACCTTGAAGTTTATAGGCGGTACTTATCCAGGTTCACTCATTGATTCTCTTTTGGACAAGGGATCATAGTAGAGAACCACAGTTTCATCTCCTGTAACAATGGTTTGCAGAACTTCTCTCTCGTTGCCACTGCAGAGCTCCAAAATGCCCGACAGCAGATGACTCGTTGCTGCTTTTGGACTGAGGAAAGAAGTGTAGGCATCCATTTTGCACTAACCTTATTCATGTTTAAATGCACATGAACAATTAGAAGGACTTGTTTTAGAAAGGCCCAACTTTGCTGCTGTACTTTGAGCCGTCGGTCTTCCATAATTTCTCCTTCCAAAAGAGCGACATTTTCAGGAGTGAGCACCTCCAAGGGCCGACCTGCACGCTCTTCATCTTAAATGCTTGCTTGACCCATTTGAAAAAGTTTGGCCCATTCTTTTACAGTAGAATATGAGAGGGGTGCTTCCCCATATACACCGTCCAATCGCTGTTTAATTTCATTTGGAGTAAGTCCTTCTTTTGTGAAAAGCTTAATAACAGCTTGATACTCCATTTTGAACATGTCACAGTCTTCTACACGTAGTCTTCTTTATGCAGCTATATCTGAACAACAGAACACAGCGGAGCGGAAGCTACAGCTGCAATTATTTGCTTAACAGAAAAGCTATTACACCAGATGAGGATTTTGTGAAGATAATAATCCTTATCAGCGAGGCCGGAAACTTATGGACCTACCTTCGTAATTCACATCGTTAGGCACCGCTTTACAGATGGCGGAATATATCTGAGGATTTGCACTGACATTCTGAAACAGCAGTATGATCAATACTTGTAGATCGTCCACGACGACCAATCCCAATCTTGGAATTCCTGTTCAAAGAGTCCCTCACTTTTAAATGAAAGTGAGGAGATGGTCCATCCTGTTGCCATATCAACTGCATAGCGGCAAAACTATGACTATTGTCAAACTTGACATAGCCACATTTAGTAACTTCTCATGATACCGGTCACTGGTAAATATTCATTTGAAAGAAAAAAAAAAAAAAAAAAACTGGCTCTGAGACACCTCCGCCCCCAAATTCACCAGAAACAGTTACATCAAGAGTTTTAATTCTTGTGTAATATTTTTATATGCCGGTTTACTGGGTCGTTCAGCTTAAATATGCCTTCGTCGGTCCATACAATTTGTTTTCCAAAACTCCAAAAGATGGTACGATTATTTTCAGATAGCGATTGCAAGTCTCGGTCGATATGCTCTCAGATGCAGTTCGTGTAATAAGCTTCTTAGAGTGAAACAATTGATAGATCTCCTTCTCCTCCTCCTTCTTGAATGTTAACGGTTTTTTTTTTTTTTTTTTTTTTTTTCCTGTGGCACCACAGGCGGTGAACACTGATGATGCATGAAATGGAATGATATATTGAGAAAGGATATTTTTAAAGGAGGGAAACGTTCCAGGCCTAATTTTAGGGTACCTCCCCGGCATTTACCAGTTATGAGGACTGGGGAAAATCTTGAAAAAACCTCGGTCAAGGAGGACGGTCTTGGTGGTATTCGAACCCCAGACTTCCCGCTCACGAGTCAGCGCCTTAACGACCTCGGTGACCCGTGGCGGTGGATCTCCTTCTACTGTACTTCTGTGGATTAATGACACAACTCTTGAGGCAAGAAATGAGCTCAAGTTGCATCATGTTATCAATTTTCTCAAATCGCATGTTCTTATTTCTCATCGCTTGACGTACAGGCAGTTGTTACCAGCCTACTTTGCCTATAGTGCTCTACCAGGAAATATTTGTGTTTTCACCAATCGCAGTAGCACAAAAACACATTGGTTTTGCTTAATTTGCGATTAATTGCAGTTATTACATAGACAGTAGCAATCAACAATAGAAAGGAAGGACGAAACCTGAACAACATGTTTTCCAACTTTAGCCCTTTATGACATCTGTGTATGTATGAAGAAATATTGATCGAAAAATAAATTGAAAATAAATTGGGAAAGCGAATTTTATCGTACTCTGTGTGCACCATCCCATGAAATACACCTTCATAAGAATGGAAATGCGATAGTTTTTGTACAGCAATACTCGGCAAACTAAAGAAGATTTAAATATGTAATGTAAATATTGGCCTGTGAATACTGATAAAGTACACGTTTCTTCCACTGCCTAGATTGGATTTTCGTCCCATTCTTTGGTAATACCTATGCACTCGCAAGAGATAAGTCCAACGAAAGAAAGCCTAGATTGGTACAAACCTCGTGCCCCTTGTTGCGCATTGATTTGCATGTAGGTGAGCAGGCTACGCGTTGCAGATTTATGACTCGTTGGCCCTTATAAGGTGCAGGTTTTCTTTTTTCTTGTGCCTGTTCTAAATTTATCTGTCGATGCCATAAGAACAGGTTTAGACTGCTACTGCTTAAAGTTCTTGCACTGTTATTTTGTAGAGTCTGCCCATGCCCTCATGTTGCAACTACATCCAACTTTAGATCGGAAAGATGTTTTACACAACTTAATCATTATTTGAATTACATATGCCATTGAATATTTAGTATTAACAGACCACACACACACTATATATCACGTGAGACAGCCACTTCAAGAAGATATGCCACCCGTCAAGCAATTGCGCTTTGAGTACATTTTCTTCGCTTACCATGACGTTTGTAGGAAGACGGAGGCTCACCATTCAGAGGAAAAGCGATTTAAGGGCACAAGGTACTCCGCACTAATTTAGAACTCAAAAGCGTATGACTAGTTTACTGACAGCTGGTTCCAGTTGTGCGGCTGATTTTTCATTACTGTATGCATAGGCACTCAACTGAGCAAACGGACACATCATATAGGTCTAGTGTGAAAATTAATTGAAACGAAAATGACGAAATTTTGTTAGACTATCCACAATGGACTCTGTACCCTCAACAAGAACTCCCCCATGACGTTAAAAACTTTTGTTTGAAACAATTTTTCATTTGGCGTACCAGATAGTTATTTTTGGTGAGCAACATAAATCGGACATCCTATATATAACATATACTGAAGCGACCAATAGTAAGCCACTTTTTTTTTTTTAATCAGAAAAGGCTCATAATAATTAGCCATTATCGATAATTCGTCATTCTGAAATATGCGTACATATTATAAAATTCACTCTCTCATTAGGGTTATCAGTGCAAAGCATAAGGCAGGACTGCACTGAAATTATGGTTAACTGTATTTATAATTTTCGATTTAATTTACTTTTTCATGACATTAAATAACTTCAATATGCAGTGGTAAGAAAAGCTTTTGGTTGACACTTCCTTAAGCCGTAACATAGGAATTGAAATCTACGCTCAATTGTTTAGGATTTTCCCCCTCCCCACTTTTTCATCTCCAAGCGATGAATTTTTTAAATAAATGATGCACATATTTTTCATTAGAAATGCTTAATTCTAATAGAGCTGATTGCAATGAAATATGCAGTAACACAGCTCTAATTCCATACAGCTTAAATATTCCCAATAATGATAAATATATAGAAAATTATGCTTTCATAATTAAGAGCTAATTGCATAACTGTAACATGTGCCCATCTTTAAAATATCCGCCTTTAATGCCTGAGTAATAAAAACGGGCGTTAACCACTATTCAAACAAAAATCTTTAAAATATGTTGATTTATTTTATTTACGGATGCTCTTAACATCTCAGGTCATCAGCGACCCATTCAATTCAGGGCGTGAAACGGCCGATAAATTTTGCTCAGAGGCCTCTTCTTTCAAGTTTGAGGCACTTTTTACATACTGTAAATCTACGACACCCATGGCTTTACTTCCCTTTCTAAGTATGTCCGAAAAATCCATCCTGGTCGGGGTTGAAACCGCTATCTTGGGTTTAGGAGGCAAGTACGGTTGCCACTACACCACCAGGACCGACATCTTTAAAACCAACACAAAATTTAAGAATTTAGCGATTTTAAATTTTCATTGTAATGAATAAATTTGAGTTTTGAATGAAGCGATTTTTCTAAAATAATGTTAGTTATATTGCAAAAACAGAATTTGGGCTAAATACTGCTATATATTGCCAAAAGGTATAAATTTAACGAACTTGGACCTTCGAAGTTTGCTAACTGGACTGGCGATTTACATTTGTGCTATAAAGGGAACGAGGGAATAATATTGTAATACAGTTAGAAATGAAACAAGTAATGTTAATTTACGAACCGCCCCACCATTCTCTCCCTCCCTCCCTCCAGGAGCTATATCTATATTGGCACACACATGAGGTTAATGTAATTCAAACTTTTATTCACAGTGTCCATCTCCCCATTGTGAAAGTTGAGAATGTTTCACACCCCGCTGGAGCAAGTTACACAAATGCTTCTTTCCTCGGCCGTCTACATCAACGGAGACTAGTAAACATGAATTTTGATATTCCAAGTACAGGCGAAGTAAGCACGATTCTAAAAAGAGTTAACTAATTTATATGAAAACGAGATGACTGGTACGTTTATTCTGTAGAAGGTCGCTTGTTCGGGTCCCACTTGAACGTGTTAATCTCGTATGCAGTGAAGAGATGTCGCACTTGGTATGACGTCAGTTACACATTGTGAAAAGGTCTGACTCATCACATTGCGTCATGATGCAGGGACTGCGAAGGCTGTTTACTTTTCGGTTGTCTGCAGGGCAGCCAGCGGTAGTTCGACATATGGGCATCTTTTAGAGTTGCTGAATGCCGACCACATGCAGAGAGAAAAATAAGCCATACAAGAGACCATTCAAAAATAACGAAACCAGATTTTGACATCTTCTGCATACTGTAAAATAAACTTGCAATAGACAGAAGCTAGAAAATGCTTAAACATTTTACGTGGATATTCCAGTTTGGTTTTAAGGCTGACACATAATACGTCCTCAATGAAGAAGTTTTGCTATATTACAGAACGCATTTTTTCCAGTGCATGCTGAATGGGAAACCCACTTATTTTTGTCTGGATTATAAAAATATTTTTTATGAGAGGCAGGGGAAATTGTTGTAAGAGAAAAGTGAAAATGTAAATAAAAGCTTCATCAGTTGTTTTAGTTTATACCGAAACACTTGAACTAAGAACATATTAACACGAGTGCCATTTATCAATAATTGTACTGAATATTAATTTGTACAATGCTGTATAAAATTGGTGGTTCTTAAAATTGAGAAAACAAAACTAGATGATTAAATAAAGTAATTAATTTTAAATAAGTAGGCATTAAAATATTGATATGGGATAAAACGTGTTACACCATAAAATGACTTTTGCAATAGAAGTAAAAATGATTTTTTGCAATGCAATGCTTTAGCAGAAACTTGGACACTGACGGAGAAAGAGAAGGAAATTAAACACATTGGGAATCAGATGACTAGGTAGCTGAATGTAAGAGGAAAACCATGAAAATATAGCACCTACAGGAACAAATGAATGAAGATGATCCCAAGAGGTGGAATAATTCTTCGGAAAAAAAAAAAAGATATCAGCATAAGCCTAACATAACCTCAGAGGCGACGTTAGAGTTTGTAACTGCATGCTGAAAACTTGAAGTTTACATTGGAACGCTAGGCTGTTGCACTATATGGTTTATGCTAAGGCAACTTAGCGTCCACGATAGAAACTTTTCCATCATTAGCAATTGTCCTACATGTTGAAAAAGGAACAGAAGTTCAATAGGAAAAGGAGTGAGGCACAGGACTCAATGATGACCGAAAACTTGGGAATGAAAAAAATCCAAAAAAGAGAAATATGAGAAAGCAATGACGATTCTGCTTTTTCAAAGAATGTTGCAATTATTGGCGGCAATAATGTACACGGGGTTGAAAATTAGTGAAATTCCTTACAGTATAATGCTCGCCACGTACATTTTGCTGTGTTGAATTATTCATTACTAAATGTACTGAAATAAAACTAATTCAATTATGTTGTAATAGTTTTAATTTATAATAAATTAATTCACTAACTGTAGATTGTGTAATAACCCTCTTTGTTAGTTTCAAAGGAATTTACAAAGATGAAAGGAAACAAGTACATAAACGCTTTGTTACAAAAGTCATTATTTGATGCCTAAATGCCAAAATTAATAAGCATGATATACTGTTAAATGACAATATTCGATTTTAACATAAGATTTAAATGTGATCTTTTCAATTCAAATTCAGATTGTTGTTTTTCTTTTTCTTTTTGGGTATATCAACACGTTCTTCTAAGTTTATTTGACTAGTAATGCCAGATGTGAAACGTTCCTGTTTTGTTGTGTTCCTTGAATAGTTTCCTGCTATTCTGAGAATTGTGAAAGATCGTTCTGCTGCTGAAGCTGTAGACAAAAACTTTTGAAAACAATTTAGAGTTTCAAAATACATATTTGTATGTACAATTTGATTGTGAGAATGTTCAGATTTAATCATCCCAATCTGAAAATTAAAGTGCGATCATCTTTTAATATTGTTTCCTAGAGAATACACAAATGTCTGCAAATAAGCAATCGCATAAACTTCTATAGCAGATCCAGCTTCTTTGAAATCTCCGTTGCTAATGGTCACGTCTAAACGAAGTAGCCAGTACAATTTCCATTAGGTTTTTGTCGAAGCGCCACTTTGTTTTCAATAATATTGTCAAGAAATGAGCAGTATGCCATTTTTAAGCAGTGTGTTTGAACATTTATTTGCTCCACTAATTTTCGGTAGAACTTTGCGCATATGTGGAATGACCGGCCTTTCACAAAACATTTTCACCTCAGATTAGTTTCTTTTTATTTAACAAATGCCACATACAATTTAGCACATAATGCCATTAGTACACGGACTCTCCAGTATTTAATGCCGAGCACACGGCCGTCATAGGTTGGCGAGAATCACAAAGGGTATAATTTGCAGAACGAGGTGAGACCTCAGAAAGTCATGTTCCGTCAACAATCGAAAGCGAGCGACATCAGCCGTCAGGTACACAAGGAGTGTGCTCATCATTCACCTCACCTCAAATTAAAGCATGTCAAATTTATTGAAAAATCTGCAATAGCTGTTACAACCCATTGTCAATCTACAGCTAAATGTAGTGTCATTCAGTGCTTTAAGAGAGAACTTTGTTCTAGATTCTGTTGTCTTACCTTTGCCTAGACCCCCATCCTTTATCTTAATGAGTCAAACAAAAGTTGCTGAACTATGTATACTTAGTAAATTTAAAGAATTCATATATTGCGTGTGAATTGCTGGCAAACCGTTTTATACTCATGACCTATTTGTTGCCCCGTCATAGCACGCGATACAGTACCCCATCAGTGTGGCCATCTTGTGAAAACCAACTTCTTTTTTCTGTTTTTAAATAATTGTTACACATCTGAATGAGGTAGTCAGCTGTTCACGCTTCACTACATGTGAGCTTTAGTCACATATAATAGAGAAATGCTTGCGTTTCTTGACTTTCAGTTATGCCGAATTTTTGACTGGCCTCGTCATCGTAATAAACATTCTAAAAACATGTTCATAAGGTATTATCCTAGGATTCATCTTCAAATAGCCTCTTAGTGCTAAGTCTTGTCTCTCAAGAAAAAGTAATAGTTTAAATAGGACCGCTTCTTCCTTGTGATACGAAGACTTCTGTTTTCTGCTGCACTCCCTTTAGTCCTTAAATATTCATGGCAGCGTTGCAAATCACTCATGAGAAGTATATTAAATGTTGGGAAATATTTTGCATCTCTAATTAATGCCTCATTATGACTAGATACCAATTTTGTCAAATGATCAATTAGGAATTATTCCTTGAATCTCTGGGAATTATAACATAGCAGTATCAGGTTAGACTGATACTGGTTGCAACTTCAGCAGGTTTCCTAACCTGCCTTTCACTGTCACAAAAAGAAGCCGATGAACAGTCAGTAGCTTCCGATGTAGCGGCCGTTTTCAGTTCAGTGCTTTCTTGTTTGACTTTCTGTTTTGTGCTAAAAATATCTAGTAACTTTTTTCTGCAACTTTCATTTTGACGCTGACGGGAGAACGAGCAGTCCACAATACTTTCGCATTAGTACGCCAGCTTATTGGCAAGTCTCGGGTTCCAATGCCCTACGGTTACTTGTCTTAAGCTTTTTCTGGCGTTTTTCCTTACACTGAAAAGGCGAATGCCAGGTAACTAGAGCGTTGCTGGTTCTGAACTGATTTACGCACTCATTTCAATATGAATTAATTGATTCATCGTTTGTTTACACCTTCGTTATTATTAAGGGACGTTAAACTGGGAAAGGGAAGAAATCCTCATTATGACTGAAGAGGGGCAAGTGTTCCTTAAATAAATACTCACGTTCTAGAAGCTTCCTTTCACATTATTCCAAATGATCGCAAATGTAATAACGTTGGCTATACAAATAATAGAAATTGCAGGCATGGAGAATTGCAGATAAACATGGCAACTGCAACAGTTTACGAGTAATAGAGGCGGTGGGCGAACACTGATTGATTGCTAAGTGACGGGCTGCAGTCGTGTCCACCAAATACGAGGTAACCTCGCCTACACAAAATCCTTATCTGCTGTCATGCCTTAGCTGTGTTCAGTTGTTCAGATATAGTTGCATAAAGAAGACTATGTGTAGGAGTTTGTGACATGTTCAAAAAGAAGTATCGAGCTCTAATTAATTTCTTCACAAAAGAATGACTTACTCAAAATAAAGTTAAACAGCGATTGGACGGTGTACATGGGGAAGTATCCCCCTCATATTATACTGTAAAAGAATGGGCCGAACTTTTTCAAATGGGTCGAGAAAGCATTTAAGATGAAGAACGTGCAGGTCGGCCCTTGGAGGTGCTCACTCCTGAAAACATCGCTCTTGTGGAAGGAGAAATTATGGATGACCGGCGGCTCAAAGTTACAGACATAGCAGCAAGATTGGGGCTTTCTAAAACAACATTCCTTCTAATTGTTCATGTACATTTAAACATGAATAAGGTTAGTGCAAAATGGATGCCTACACTTCTTTCCTCAGTTCAAAAGCAGCAACGAGTCATCTGCTGTCGGGCATTTTGGAGCTCTGCCGTGGCAACGATAGAGAAGTTCTGCTAACCATTGTTACAGGAGATAACTAGTGTCCTCTACTATGATCCCTTGTCCAAAAGAGAATCAATGGACTGGCGTAAATCTGGTGAAGCACCGCCTCTAAAGGTCAAGGTCACTCAGTCAACCAAGAAGATCATGGCCACAATCTTTTAGGACTGTCAGGGAATACTCTTCATTGACTTCAAGGAGAGGAACAACACTGTAAATAGGAAGTACTATGCTGGCCTACTGCACAGACTTCGCGCTTCCATCAAAGAGAAAAGGAGAGGAAAGCTGAGTTGTGGTGTGCGCCTTCTTCACGACAACGCGCCTGTGCACACAGCTCTTGTTGCAAAGGAACCTGTGAAGAAATGTGACTTCAAGAAGATCTAACATCAACCCTACAGTCCAGATCTAGCTCCCAGTGACTATTTCCTCTTCTCAAAACTCAGGAAGGACCTTCGAGAAAGGAATTTTAAGTGTGACTAAGAAGTGATGGATACTGTTTATGCCCGTTTTGCAGACAAGACTTCTTACTATTTGGGGGGGGGGGGGAAGATTGAAATGTTAATTCAAAGATGTGAGAAGTGTATTGCAATAAAGGGTAACTATATTGAAAAGTGAAATATAGTTTTTGTCTTTATCATATCTAGAAAATGGTTAGGCCGGAAACTTATGGACCTACCCTCGTAATTCTCACGAAACATTAATCTATGCATTTATGATAAGCGATAACATTATTTCAATTTGTTAATATTTTGATGAAATTTAATGAAAAATGTGTACAAAAATTACATATTAGTTAATTTTAAAACCCACTTAGTATTCAATAAATACATTTAAAAATAAATAAAATATTAACTACCCCATACCTCTGTAATCGCTGCTACTGGTCTTTTGGTACTCTGTTTCTTAGTACAATAAGCAGCATCAATTTTCGTTACAACTTTAAAATATCCGTGTTGAGAAAATGGGAAACGTATTTAAAGTGAGAATTTCAACTGAACACTATGTTTATCATGCGCTTTTTCTAACCTGCTTTACTGTTTCAAACGAGCATGTTAATTGTGAGAATAAGATCGTACGGAAGGAACTAACTCGCTTGCTGCTGATATTTCACTGACAGTTATCTGCTTTATGGTCATTTTAATAAAGTTAAACTGGTATCTCATATCGCATATATAAACCATAGATGGGAATCCAGTAATAACAACCTGGCAACAACGAGTGGTAGTGAAAAAGCATGGCACAGAAACTTTGTGATTTCTTAGTGTACAAATGCAAGGATAGCATAATAATAATAATAATAATAATAATAATAATAATAATAATAAAGAAGAAGAAGCAGTAACTTGAGCTCTTGTGGAGAAATGCCAATAAAATGTTTGATAGTGTAGTTTCTCCTGTTTGTCAGATTTATATTTTGAAACCACATAGCACTAAAGCTTATAACTAGCAAAATGATATACAACTTTCAACATTTGTTCCATTTTTATACCTACATATGCAGTTGAATATTAAAGGTTTTTAAAAGTACCCCTTCCGTGGATACGCATGTGTTGAGGTAACAGTGATCCAGGCAGGAAACACTATTGGAAGAATTAAAAAACAAATTGTGATATATTAAGAGGGACTAAAATATGCATGCTAAATAAGTTAGGCTTTGATAAAATAATGCAACAGTGGTATGAACACCAGATATGCATAAACATGGTTCATTAATCATAATCAACACCTTTATCTTTTCCTTATTAGGCCAGGTGGCCTGTTACAGTTTTGCTTCAATGATTTTCCGGTTTAAGACATCTTATAAAACATATAATTTAAAAATTTTCGTGCAGATTTTGTTTGTTAGCTTTGAGCTAAATTGAACCCCATAATAAATAACTGATCTGCTAGTGCTTTATATATTTTTATTTCTTCAACCTATTTTTAATTACCAAGTAATAATTAAAATCTCAGTGTATTTATCTTGTAGTTCATATTGTCCTTATTTCTCTGTTATGCCATCAAGAGACCTGTAGCCTTGAAATTCTTACCTTGTCATTAATTCAGATTTTTTTATACTTTCTACGGTGGATATGATTACATCATTTTGAGTTGTAATCTCCATGTTAATTGTTGTAAAGATTTAATGTAGGTTATAGTCATCGGATATTTTCTATTATGATTTTTGTGAATAAATGGCATGTTGAACATTTAAATTCAAACAATATTCAGGTAATATATACGTGAGGCATTTATAGTGTTGTGGCCAATTTACTCTGAAGCGAAGGGGAAAATCAAAAAATGCTTCGGACAAAATTTAAAGTACTCTTAAGGGGACATAAAACAGCGACCTTAACTCGTTCTTGAAATGCCATTCTCAAGGTCATCTCAATTTTTTTTTTAATGGATTTTTTTTTTTCCAAGAGATGGAAAGAGCATTTAATATAAAAATTCTAGTAGTAGAACTAGGTGGTGGGTGGTGGTGGTGAGATATTCTCAAGATCATTTGAAGGTCTTTTTTTCCAAATGAAATGGTGTATTTTTGTCCCTGGGAATGGAAAGAGCACCGAATTTGAAGCAGGTTTTCGGAAATGCATCGAAGTTAATGGTCATACTTTCGAGCATTTACTGAATCGAAATTGCTTGTAATGTGAACGTGACATCGTTTCAATTATGATTAGATGTACTGTACGTAAATTGGTGCCAGTAAAGTGATAGTGAGCGAAAAGCATTTGTTGTCTCAGTTGTCCAGTATATCATCTATCAGGCTGATAGATATACTAGAACGTTTATACTGAAAATTGAATGCTTTTTTCCATTCCAGGGGAAAAAATACACAATTCCATTTGAAAAAAACAAAGTTGATCTTGGGATGACCTTGATAATGGCATTTCAAGGACGAGTTAAGTTCGCTATTTTATGTCCCCCTAAGAGTACTTCAAATTTTGTCTGAAATATTTTTTTTATTTTACTCTTCGTTTCGGAGTAAAATGGCCGCCACACTATAAATGCTTCACCTGTACATTGTTTAAATTTATTGTTGTAGACTGTGAATTAGATAGGTGTAAAGGCAGTTTTATTGAAAACCCACATTTATAGCTGTGATAATATTGTCTTTGTAATAAGTCTTGTGACAACGTGGCATAAAATTATACCCATTTCCTTGATTGTAGCGTAATAACATTTGGGACACTCATTGTGGCTATGCCAAATTATTTCTGCAAAGTTATACATAAGTAATGTTATAACATTTTGGAAATGCATTTCGCACAACACTCAGCAGTGCTCACACATTGATTTTATGTATATAAATCTGCATCTGCTATATTTTTATAAAACAAGCAGTAAACATTCTATATTATGAAATTTGTATTTCTAATTGAGACTTTCGTTCTGTTAGGCCTCCACCATTGATGGGCGAAGAAAAGGAGCATGCCTGTTCTGCCAGGAGTACTTTATGGACTTGTATCTTTTGGCCGAGTTGAAAACCATCAGCCTGAAAGTTACCACAGTGGACATGCAGAAGCCCCCTCCAGATTTCAGGTAAGTAAACAGTATCTTTTACACTGTACAGAAACAGCAGTTTATTGTTCTTGAGACATGTTGCCGAAATAAAATTCTTTGCATGAATTGATAAAACTGGTAAGAAACATTTTAATTTGTTAACCAATAATATCCTAAATTGCATTAAATGATAGACTGGGGATACCAAGAGTTTTTGTGCTAATGTTTAGGAATAAATAGGTTAAACCTTAATGATAAAATCTGCAAAGCAATACATTTTTTGATTTTTCCTAATCCTGCTAATGTATTTTTTCATTTTATTATTATTATTATTATTATTATTATTATTATTATTATTATTATTATTATTATTATTATTATTATTGCATTATTTAATTTTGTTAATTTTTCAATGAAAATTAACGAAAGATGTGTACGGAAAGTGTACATAGTACCTTAATTTAAAAACCGCTTAACATTCATTACATTTAAAAATACATAGTCAACTGTTGGTGCTGCTCTGACGACCAGGTTATACAAATAGAGAACTATACCACGCTGATTGGAATTGCTCACAACCCATAAGGGCAAAGGGCTTAAATTTATGCATGTGGCGAGTTAATCTACGAAAATGCTGTATAAATTAAAACAGTCTTTTAATTTCACCATGATTAAATTGCAAAACTGTATATTACTGAAGTATAATTTTCACTTTTAAAGTCACTATACTGAAAACTAAGTTTCAAATATTCTCTCCAGATAATCTTTCACAGTGATCCTTGGAGCACCATGGGTGCACAGATTGCAGCCTAGTAGAATAAGCCAGTCTTAGTACTTGTGCACTCCGTTACCACTGCAGTTCCAAATATAACGTACACAAAAATCACCTACTTTCTTAGTATAAAATGTTGTAGGCAATGTATGTATGAACTTGTAAGACAGCCATTCAAACTTGAATTGGGTAGTAAATATATAAAATATAATACAATTTTAATAACATCTCTCATGCATATTTTATAACTTTAAAACTGTTTAAATGAACAATGCAACACACTAAAAAAATAATTAATTAGAAAATCTTTCAGATTAGAAGTGTTTGCATGCTTTCTGAGTAGCTAATAAATTGATTTAAACAACCATGTTTAACAATTCAAGCTGTAATAAATATACATTAATGGGGTTCAAAATTAAAACGAGTTTAATATTGGGTACCAAGAAATGTGCCCCTACATACATCAGCAGCTATCTGTTGTGTCTGTGGATATATCATCTCTCCATATTGCGGAAAAAGGCTAGCTTTGAATTGAGTGAGGAAAAGAAGAAGAAGAAGAAGAAAGAAAAACAAACATTCATTTAGTCATACATACTGTGGTGAACTATTCACCTTAACACACTTGGCAAAAGCAGATTAGTATAACTTGAAAAATGTAACGTTAACCATTGAAACCTACCTGTTGTGTTGATGCTTGCACTAATGCTAACCGCGACAGTATTTTCTATGCTAGTTAGGAAAAAATGATTGAGCGCGGTAAAAATGTCTTAAGAATCGCTTCGGCCTCACGGAAAACAAATTTTGTGTGCGGGCAGTACCAGGACAATGAATTAGAAATTCATTGTAATAACAGGGCACAAAGTTTGAACCGAATTATTTTTATTAATGGCATTAATATAATCACTGTGCCCCTATTCACGAAGATTATGTTTTATGAATATATGTTAAATGTATGATGCATGTGAGCTATTTATTAAGTGTTGTCGTTAAAATAAATAAATTCATACCTAGAAACCTAAATTCCTGCTCCCCCAAGAGGGAGAGAGAAGCAAAACAAAATGGTCAATATTTTGTTGATTCCTTTGATTTTCTGTCACCACTGTTATCCTTCAGATCATGGAATCCACTAACTTTCTAAAGTAATTGAAATCCTCTGCTGGTAACTCCAAGTGCGCCAGAGCTGGCAGTATATTTAACCGGAAGCCTCGAGAAAACTTTTCCTCAATTTTTTACCAAAACATCTATTGGGTTCATATCGGGTGATTTTGGATTCCAGGGTATGTTTGTGTGCTTGGAAAACCATTTCTGTACCATGGCGGAAGTATGGACCAAATGGTTATCCTGCTGAAATGTAATCAATCCTTCGGGATATTGTCTAGGAAGTCAGAACTGGCTCTACTGTTCAGCATTCTTTGAAAACGTACAAGTATGCTGCTCCACCCCGAGATATCAAGGCTCAACAGTAATGCTCATTTGGCCACTTCTTGCACGTGTGACCACAAAGCATTTGTTGTAGCGAATCCTAATCAATCTTTCCATTGCTAGAAATGGAATAAGTGCGATTTTGTGGGGTAAGACGAGCTATGGTAATAAATGAAACAGCATTAATCTGTAAATATTACAAAAAGAAAGAAAGACAAACATTGACAGAGTAATCAGGTCTTAACGCCTATATTCGCGGCGTTGGCTATGATCGAGGAATAAATCATTTAATCATGACAACTATTTTTTTTTTCCTCGCGAACTAGGGACAACAGGAAAAATGAAAGATACGATTGAAAACATATGGAATTTACTTTACCAACGGAAAGCTGGATGTTAGCGGCCCTCTTAGTGAAGAAGCAAAACATATGCAGCCGGACAAGATTGATTTATTATGGCATGAGCAAAATTACGCACAACTATTTACATAGGGGCGGCAAATTCATCACAGGACGGGTCTCGGGTATTCCACGGTGTTGAGCAATCTTCGAAGTAGTCTCCGAGTACATTGACGATTCGTTGACAGCAATGGGGAGGTCCTCTGTCCACCTCGCCACTTTACGCTGATGACCTGAGATGTTAAAGAGCGTCTTTAAATAAACAAAAACCTCGCCACTGTTGGGATGGCTCGCCACTGTTGGATGGCAAGAGTACGTGCACCCAGTGTGTGGCATTCTTGTGCATTACTGTCGCGGACAAATGCTATTTTCCCTTACAAATTTGACCCTGTCGCTCAGCAACTATATTTCGGGGCGTGCTGAAACAGGCAGCTCTGCTCATATACGGCATCTGGTGGCTTATTTGAAACTATATTCCATACACTTTCAATCATGTATCTTAGATTTTCGTGTTGTCTTTTGTTCGCGAGAAAAAAAAAGTTGTTTACATGACTAATGGCTTGACATCGGATTTGTATGCAAATGAATATTTAGTTTTTTTTTTTTTTTTTTTTTTTTTTTTTTTTTTTGATATGGAATTAAGTTTAGCAATATGTTTAATATTTTCTATGCTTGTAAGTGAATTTTTATAATGCATGTAATTGCATATTTCCGATGTTGGTGCACATTTCGTCATTATTCTGTGCATCGAGCCTATAATGTACGTATTTTTTAAATTTTAAAATTAATATTTTATATATTAGTGACAAAATAATAAATTCCTTACTATGAAGAAACCCATAAGGAGTCTCTCCAGTGCGGATGATACAAAATCACGTAATTTTACTGGGTAATTCCTCATTCCATTTTCCTTATCTATAGTGCATCATCATGCTGATCTGGTGCTGTTCAGACTTGACGTTACAAACAGGGCTGAAAGCACTAGGAATCGTATGGAATCTCCTGCTGCAGTGGAATCATGGAATCTGCGACTAGGTCAGTCCCAAGCGACAGCGGAGTTCACTCCATGCGCTTGTGTCTCAAGTTGAATTTATTTTTGTAAAAAATAATGTAACCTCTGTGTTGCACTGTGAAAAATGAATTATTACTGCATTGGTTCGCTCGCCTCCTTTTCGTAATTATAAATTGATAGAGCGGGTAAGTCGCTGTAATGAGGGCATTGTTAGGTGGGTGAGGTATTGTAACAATGGAAAATGTGCTCTTATTTCAATTCGCAACTGATTTTATATATACACACATATACATATGCTTGTGTACATATACGCGCCCGCACGCACACTAATCCTAACGCTAACCTCGGGTAAATCCTAGAACCCAGTGATTTACTGTGACTCGCTACGGCCCGACGTCGTGCACTCGCCTCCTTTTCGTAAATATAAATTGATAGCGGCGGACAAAACACTGTAATGCTGGCAAATCTCCTTTGATTGCAGCAGAAAAAAAATGGTCAACTTCAATTTATAGGCAATTCTGTGCGTGATACTATGTTACCAACTAAATCAATATAATTGTACCAAATCTTTATCCAATAGAAAAAGGGGGGGAAGCATCGGGATGGTAGGATTCGAAAGCACTATCTTCACAACTATAGCATGACGCTCTAGCCCCCTGAGGTATCATCCAACGATTGTGTATCTATATTACCTAGCTAAAACTGTACCTTCGGCTCTCTCCGCTGATGATTCCTAGTGCTTGTAACGACAAATGCTGCTCAGTGTTCTGTAAGGTAAGGTCGTATTTTAATGCCGAAAGAAAAGTCTTCTTGAAGTTTGCTTTTAAAATAGTGATTTAAAGAATATAGAGTTGGATTTCACTATAGACAATAACATTTTCTGTGTTGTGTGCAATAAACAAGTTGCAGATGATTAAAATTTCAGTTAACTCTCACATATCTACCAACCAGCACATTGAAACAAACACTACTAATACAAATTCCTTCAACTTCACGAAAGAATGAATTTTCCAGTGATTTATGTGAAGCTAATTTAGCCAAAAACATATCCTGTCATTCACTCAGTATCCATAAGTTCCGCAGTTTCTTGGGAAAATATTGTTGTAACGCCATTCCTGACGAATCTACCCCGAGAAAAAATTATCTAGACAGCTGTAGCAACTTCGAATTGTGGGACCATTTCAAAGATTCTCTTGTGTATATGAAACTACAGATGGCTGTGGAAAATTTTCTTATAAGGAAATTACAATAAGATGTGCAAGGAAACCCGTTTTTGATAGCATTCTTAGGGTTTAAAAAAAATAAATAAATAATTCTGAAAATACTTAGGCCAGAAGGAGACAGTGAATGCAAATTTCGGGTTCTGCATTTAGATGCTACAACTCATGTTACAAGCTCTTCTTCTCTCTTCTATTCAGATAGTTTCAATGCTGAAGCGGTTTAGTTGGAGGTTGTGGGCCCCGAGTTGTACGTCAAATTATGAAACGGTCTTGTTGATAGTGATGATAGACTCGGTTGTTGTCTACGCTTCAACATCATCTTTTTTTTCCCCCTATTTCCCCCTATTTTGCTGAGCCTCTGCTCATCAAAACAGGGCAGGATATTAGTTGTTACAACAATCACATGACATCATAGCATATTCAGTGATTTATTGATCGTAATGTTCTTTTAAAACGTCTGGTGTTTCTGAGAATAATTGAAATCGGTATTATAATCTTGACCTACTTTCAATCTGAACAAGTTTACTGTGCCGTGGAGACGGTAGTTGGAATCAAGTTTGGGTGGGGACCTCTCATGGGCCCTGTTTCATAAAAATATGGTCTAATACATTACAAGTGTATGGACGTGTAACTTGTAGTTCTTAGTAAAATTTTGTTCCACAAAGGTTTATTTCTGCTACTCTTGTTCTTTACTACTCCATATTTACAAATGTGCAAGTGATATTTCGTTGCTCTGTTCCACAGACGTATTTGTATTATTCGGGCACTGGTAATTTGTATAAATTTCTCTGTAAGTGTAGGAACATTGGTATCTTAAAATAGTAGCACAAAATGTATTATCTTTTTAATGATTTTGGGAACCAGTTGACTTAATGCGCTAAGTATTAGTGAAAGTGGGCAGAAATATGTATAAAGAAAAAATAATTATTTGTGTATAATGATAAAGTTAGATTAAGTGCAAATAAAGCACGGCTTGATATTGGTGTAACCTGTTCCAAATGCATATTCCAGACTAGCATCTTAGTTAATGTATTTTAAGGTTCTTGCTACATGCCACGAAAATATTTTGTTTTCATTCATTGTTTTTTAAAATAATCTCTTTTGACTTAATTCTCCCAGTTTTTATGCTTTTAGAACGTGATTGTCAAGCAATATAAACAAATATAAAGGTCAATTAATGGACTAATAAAATAAATGACTGCGCAATCGGGAAGCTCGATTATTCTGCCATCTCTCGACGGCTGAAATTGATGCTCCTAATGTAGCCTTATGGGACCTTCGTCTCAAATTGGATTATTGCCGTTGAATATTGATAAATACATAATAAAATGTTTAAATTGCACTGGTCAATATTGATTCTGCGGTATAAAGGAACCTTTGTGGCTAATAAAAATTATTGCCCTGATTTCGAAAATGAAGTGCGTTTTTGGCTATCAAATCCAGTTTTTATATGTGTCGTGCTAAATTCATTCAGCTTCAACAGCTTACTGCTACATTTCATTATGTTATTCCATATCTGTTGTTGATTTTCTTCCTAATCAGCTCACTTCCGCCCTCCCTATCACTCACATATTTATGTTTCTATTCCCAGCACTTATCTGTTTTGTTCTATGGGTCAAGTCTGTCTTCTTGTGAGGTATTTATATTACTTGACGTTACAAGTGGGATCGAATGCTAGTGCTGCAATCTGGCGAGCTGCTGAAAATAATCTCTTGCTGCTAGTCTCCTTGCCCGAGCGCCGGCGGAGAGAGCCGAAGGTACCTTAATAATAGCACGACGTTACAAGGAGGAACAAATGCAGCACTGCTGGGAAGAATGTCACTGCTGCTGTTGGAGCATTATGTTGCCGTGAGGAAATAAGGTGGTGTGTGACAGCTATTAGCTAGATAACAGCTTTAAAATCAATGGCGTAGTAGCATAGATGGTTAAAGCACTGCGCTCTACGTGTGAAGTTTCATATCGGGTTCAAACACTACCATGTCTGTCTCTGTCTCTCTCTCTGCACGAGTTAAGGTTAGCCTTAGGTTAGTGTGTGTGTACATGTGAATTAGTTGCGAATTGGAATAGGAGCACATTTCCCACCGTATTACGTGCTAACTCGACTCTTTCAACTGCGTAACACGGTGAGAAATGTGCTCTTATTCCTATTCGCAACTAATTCACATATACACACTAACCTCGGGCAAATCCTAGAAGTGGCGAACTGCTCTAATTCCAATTCGCAGCTAATTCAGGAGTAAATCATTGTAATGTGGCAAATCTGCTTTAACTCGTGCGAGAGAGAGATGGTAGTATTTGAACCCGACATGAAACTTCACACGTAGAGCGCAGTGCCTTAACCATCTACGCTACTACGCCGTTGATTTTGAAGCGTTATTATCTAGCTAATAGCTGTCACACCACAGCAACATAATGCTCCAGCAGCAGCAGCGACATACTTCGCAGGCAGAGTATTTTGCTACACTTGTGAAGACAGAATAGAGGATTCAAACACTACCACCTCATGCTTTTTTTTTTCTGCAAACAATTGCCACAAATACAATGATTTACTCTTGAATTAGTTGCAATTTGTAATTAGACCAGTTTGCCACAATTACAATGATTTACACCCTAAGTCACTGTGTCCATCGGTTTCTAGGATTTGCCCCAGGTTAGGCAACAGATTAGGTTAGTGTGTGTATATATGAACTGTTGCGAGTTGGAATAACAATACATTTCCCACCGTTATAATATCTCACTCGCCTAATAATGGAGACTAGCAGCAAGAGATTCTTTTCAGTAGCTCGATTCGATCCAGCTTGTAACGCCAAGTTTTATATTTACATTTACAGCTATCATAGATCTCAACTTTCGTTGAGCTCAAAACTTTGTGTTAATACACACATTTGCCTTCTATATATGTAGTGCTAAAATAAAAGTTCGAGTATGACTTCTGCATCAGGATTACACAGGACACAGTGTCTACAAAGTCCTCAGAAATTTTGTTACATTTGCGGGTGTTACGTGTTTGACGGGAAGGTACGTAAAATAGACTCACAAACAAAGAAACTATTACTCATATTTCAAACAGAGATTACGTTATTGGTAGGAAGGAAAACGAAAGCAAAGCCGACCAATGATATGGAGAGAGCAGCAGAATCACCATGACGGTTGTTACTTTTGCATGTGCATAGTTGCTGGCTAAATAAATAAAAAGGAAAAAAGAAAGGCAGGAATTAAATATCCAAGTCTGAGCTCAACCACACGGCCTATTCCTCATATGCCAGAAGTATCCATACCTACACCACCAGCAGACCTCAATTTAGTGAATATGAAAGCAGCTCCGTGACTTCCGACAATGAGTTGGTTTCTGATTCAGAAGAATTTAACAATTCATCAATCACCTGGCGTTACATTTTCGTGGTATAGGAATCGCGAAATACAGTTCCGCAATCACTACACTGAAAAAGATCAACTTGTGCTTTGTGTGGATGTGTGTAATCTTATTCAACAGTTGGGCAGGGAAGCATATGAGCCAAGTAACTGGCGTCTTTTTATTGATTCTTCCAAACGAAGTCTTAAGGCAACAAGTTAGCTGCAATACTGATTGCACATTCTGCAAAGCTAAGAAAGTCTTTTGAAGTTCTTAAGCTTGTTCTTGAGAAAATTAAGTACCGCGACCGTGTGTGGCAAATATGTGGTGACTTGAAGGTCATTAGTCTGTTACTAGGACAACAGTGAAGATACACACAATTCCATCGTTTTCTTTGCGAATGGGATAGTAGGGCGAGGGACAAACATTGCGAAACTGACCAATGGCCTGAGAGGCAGCAACTGGAACCTGGATCAAAAAAGTTATTAATGTGTCTCTAGTTGATCGTAAAAAAAAAAAAAAAAAAAAAAAAAAAAACATACTCCCTCCATTACACATAAGACGTGGCATGATGAAAAAATTCGTGAAAGCACTTGACAAAAGTTACCCTTGCTTCCAGTACTTTGCACAAGGTTTCCATCATAGCCACCGACTGAAATCAGAGAGGGAATATCTGATGAACCACAGATAAGGAAATTGATGAACGATTTTAACTTTACCAGCTCTATGAATGAAATTGAAAAAGAAGCTTGGAATGGATTCAGAGAGGTTGTTAAGAAAGTTCTGGGGAATGTGAAAGACCTTCAATACAAAGAAATTGTCAGAAATATGCTGGAAAATTTCAACTGCTTGTCTGTAATATGAGTTTGAAGCTTCATTTCCTCAAGTCACATCTTGGCTACTTTTCATCGAATCAGTGAAGAGCAAGGTGAAAGGTTTCACCAGGACTTGGAAGATGTTGAACGACGTTATCGGGGACGTTGGAACGTACATATGATGGCCGATTACTGCTGGTGTCTTGCACGCGACGAATCTACCAGAGAACACTCGAGAAAATCACGTACATTGCAGTTCCGTGGGAAAAGAAAAAGGGATACAGATAACTAACGTACATTCTCAAATTCAGGTACGTTTTCATCATATTATCCTTCTAGGTTTTTTTTTTTTTTTTTTTTTTTTTTTAAGTTGTATATCAGTGTGTAATATTTTTGCAAATTTTACAATTGTATTTTCATTAAACATTGTCATATTGCCAAAAAGTGGATGTGCTACGGAAAAACGGAATGCATGTTTGAATTCTGCGCACCGATTGGTAAAACACCTATTTTTAATCGTATCACAGAAGAGAGAGAGAGACCCATTTTGCAGGAATGACATTGATTCACTCTGTGCATTAAAAACCCCTAAAGAGTGGACATAGCCCAATTCACCCAATTCACCATACATCACCATTCAAAGTATGGTGACGTATAGCAAACAGCTGTTCCTCCATCTTGCTTTTATATGATGCCACATGTAACTTTTTACTAAACACTTTACCACTGTAGCATTTTTTCGTGGAACACAAAGTTACAAG
This sequence comes from Metallyticus violacea, assembly GCA_030762175.1. Taxonomy (NCBI): domain Eukaryota; kingdom Metazoa; phylum Arthropoda; class Insecta; order Mantodea; family Metallyticidae; genus Metallyticus; species Metallyticus violacea. Next base: position 379,417,521 of record CM060846.1, read on the forward strand.
ACCATACTTTACAAGAACCTACACTAATATACTTGTATTAGACCATACTTTTGTGGAACAGGGGCCCTGGGTGTTAAGATCACTGGCTTGCACACGCGCGCGCGCACACACACACACACACACACACACACACACACACCACACTCGCTCGTTTGCGCGACCCACGCGCTACTTGAAGTGTAGACTTTGTACGCGAGCGCGCCATGAACAAGCTTGAGAAAATACATGTAGTACACTCGTAGACTAAAGACTTGAGATAAGTATTCCCGCACGTAATATGAGAACTGCGTAGATTCGTGCGTGATGATACTTGAAAAGTGAGCCTAACACCAATATGTAATAACTTGGAGGCGTGAGCATTGTACGTGGAAAATCGAGCAGAGTAAATGTCTCTATATCCTTTTTCAATCTTAAGCACTTGGCTTAACCACGCCACCTGGGTCTACAAATATAAGTGAACGCTACCCGCTACATTTTAAAAATTAAATGTAAATGTATTTGGCTAGCTTAAAGTCTTTGCGTCATAACGGCGCAAGGATACGGCGCCCCTAGGGGATAACAAGGTCAGGTTCTAACACTTATCCCTTGTGAACGCAACGGCTGCTGAAGTCATGCCTACTTTCACAAACAAGTGTGGAGGGCAGCTGAGAAAACCAAATGCATCCTCCAGTTTAAATCGCCTCCTTAGTTTAGTTTTGTAGTTGGAAAGTTATCGCATCTACATCATCCCTGTTGCAAACCAATCTTTCTTTTTCGCGCCTATGTTATAGTGTCTGTTCTAAAAATATTCCTTTCTTTTTGCGTGTAGTGTTAGGTGTTTTTGAGAGAATCAAATCAAGTCGTATGCGTGGGATGTGGGAGGATATACGAGTACAATAGAAATGTAAGACAACATGTTTCTAAAGTATATCCGGAAAAGTTAGATGTTATCGCACCTGTTCTAAAAATCAATGATGCACTCAACTTCAAATGCCATCAGCGATATTACCATGGTGAAAGATCAGCTAGAAAGCAAACAATGACGTGTAGCTTATGTAGGTATGAAGCAACAACAACGGAGTTTCTTTTCTTTGAGCATATACGATCAGTACATGAAATAAAATTAAAATCGGAAGAAACTCATTTCTCATTTTGATGATTTTAAAAACTGGAAGTAGTGCATTGAGGAAACAATGGGGTGGAAGTTTGTAAAATATAGTGGTTCTTGCACTGTTTCTGGTAAAGAAGCCATTAGCCCCATCTCAAATTGGGAAATATCTGGCTTGTATAGTTCGGAATACATGCAACATTTTTTTGTGTTAAAAACGCATGCCTTTTACCGTGTAATTACCATTTCCCTTAATTACTGCATTGAAGCAGTACAGTTTCTCACTTGATTTCGCTGTACTTACTTTTGATGTTACAGTAAATAATGAAGAAGAAAGTGTGCAGTTAAGTTGGCAGGCCGAAATAAAATATCAATATGGGCAATAACTAAATGTATTACACTTCCTACAAAGTTTCTTGATTGCTTTCCCTGCGTTACTAGTATTATTTCGCCTGCTTTTGTTGTAGTCACTACACTTCTACAACTGCCGTCTGTTGATATCAAAGTAGTCTACCTACTCCGCAATGGTGCAGTCATGATGCTCGGTTTTCTCCTTCAACTGCCGTTTCTGATGTCACACAAGTCAACCTCCGCACTGGTGCAGTCATGATGCTCGGTTTTCTCCTTCAACTGCTGTTTCTGATGTCACACAAGTCCACCTCCGCACTGGTGCAGTCATGATGCTCGGTTTTCTCCTTCAATTGCCGTTTCTGATGTCACACAAGTTCACCTCCGCACTGGTGCTGTCATGATGCAAGGTTTTCTCCTTAACTGCCGTTTCTGATGTCACACAAGTTCACCTCCGCACTGGTGCTGTCATGATGCACGGTTTTCTCCGCAGCACAACGCACTTGTTCGTGAAAATAGGTGTGACTACAGCAGCCGTTGCGTTCACTAGGTACCTCCTCAGATGTTTGGGTCGTTAAGAAAACACATAAAACTTGTCTCTCGGTTTCCCCCTTTTATTAAAACAACGATTAATTATTTCCGTTACTTCCTCTTAGCTATGGGCTATTGCAAACCGTTAACACCAGATAGATTCTCATTCTAAAATGAAACAATTCTTGTACTAAAATGATACCTTAAAATATATATACTAAAAATTCAATGGAGGCCAGCCACAAATACTGTTTCAATGCTGTTAATGAATTTGTTGATATGTTAAATCCAACTGACCATTTGTCAATTCAAGGTTCTAAGAATATTTTTAATAGTGAGTGTTTTCAAGGGGACTTCAGTGTAATCAATGCACATTTCAAAGTGGACTTGGCTGTAATCAAGCACATTTCAAAGTTACAGCTGAAGCCACTGAAAAATTCCAAAAATCTGGTTTGTCTTTATATGAATCTTTAGCAATTTTCAATGAGGTTCAAAGTAAACTTGAGGGTGATCCTTTAAAGTATGTAAGAAAATTAAGCTGTAAGTTGTGCAGTGTTTTAGAGTGAAATCCTGACATTAAAGTTTGGTGTTTTGTGAATAAATTGTGCTTCCTGAAGAACTTTTCCCAGAGTTAGTAAGTGCTTTCAAATTATGCTCAACATTTGTACAGGTGGAAAAATCTTCTTAGCATATAAACTTGTGTTAACCGATAAACATCATAAGCTTCACCTGAGCATTTAGAGAAAATGATCATTGTACACTGCAAATCAAATTACAATGACCAGAATGTTGTCGAAGGAAGAATGTGCATTGTAAGTAGCAAAAAGTATAAGCTTAAAGTATACAATTTTACTGCATTTTTAGTGGATATGTTGGAAATTACAGAGCATATTTTAAATATTATGACAGCATAAATATATGCACATTTTAGATACTTTTTAGTGCATACAAATCCGACATCTACTTATGACTTAGCTCTCATATATATTCACAGTATATATGCCTCTGTATATGCAATCTGTAACCAAAAACATTAAAAATCTGTATTAGTTTAATGTAAGAATGGATTTGTGTGATTCACGCCTGAAAATGAAGGGGTTAATGCACTCAGAGTGCACTCAATAATTTTTTCCAGAACACTAGCTTCCTTTAGTTTGGGGAATGGCCAGATTAGAAGCTCATTCAGACTAGTTTTAAACCTAGCAAAATTAATAACATGACTTTAGTCACTCGGAACGACTGTAACATTGAAGTCACAGTTTCTTTTGCTATTACCAACTCTTGGTTATTTTTAATTTTTGCACTTGTTGCATCACTTTTTTCTCCCTATGGTTCTGATAATTATGGATGTTGACAGTATAACTGGGTATTTATGCAATATTTTCCAAGCTGATCTGAAAAAGTGGAGCACAGGGTAACAAATTTTAACAAACATTAGAAATGATATGGGTACCTTTTCCTTATGCTTCAGACCTCATGACCTCACTGAATGATAAGTGCTGCAGTTTTACTGGAGGTTCAAAGGGGCAGAGTTCAGGTACATTTATTTGTGGTAACTGAGCCAGGAAACCTCTGTGTTACATTATGTTTTGTTTGGAAATTACAGCACATTCCATTCCCACAAGTAATATTGAAATAGTGTTAATAATAATATGTAAGCATTAGATCAGATTGATTTTTTCTTTCTTTCATTTTTTCCCCCATCCCCACCTATTACAATTTAAAATGAGAAATAATGGAATTAGATTTTGATGTAGAAAAGAGAAGTGCGCTAAGTGTATTTTAGCATAAACATCAGAAAATTCCTTAAATCTCAAAAGAGCTAATAGAGATAGTTTTTTGGATTTATAGTATTATGTAGTGTATTGTAAGCTTATTATATTTATTCAGGGGCACAGTTGCATAATTCTTGTTAATAATAATAATAATAATAATAATAATAATAATAATGATACTGATACTGATACTGTTAATAGCCTTGGTACAAGTTTCTGACATTATCATTTTATATTTACATAATTAAAATTTGTTCAGCTTATAAATATATTTATTAATTAGATAGTTCTTCAGATTAAGCTTAAAACTACTACCTTTACAATTTTTTGTGTATAAATTATTTTTTATACAATATTAATCCATTAATTTAGAATTTTTGTCTATAGATTTCAAATTTAGAATTATTCTATGACAATTTTCCTTTCCTCTTGTATTACAAGAATATAAATAATCAATGGTTAAGTTGTGTTCATCTTTTGAAATTGCAATTAAACTATATACATAAAACTGTAAATATCCTGTTAATTATAACAGGAGTGTGTCGGTTTTAACCCATACATTCACCTTAAACACCTCTTTTGTAGTAACAAAATTCTATTCATATTATTTATACTGCAGCTTCCCCATAATTCAATACTGAATGATAAAATTGGATATACAGTTCCATGGTATACAGTTTCTAGAATTTAATGGTCTAAATAGAATGTTAGATGCCTTAAAAATATATTTAAACCAATCTTTTTGCATATAAATGCTACATGTAAGTTGCAGGACAAATTATATTGTACATAAACTGCTAAAATTTTGTAACAATCTTATCTTTTAAATTTTTATATTATTTAACATAATATACAATCAACCCATCAACAATTAAACTATTATATTAGCATTGTACTTATTCTTGACCTTAATTGCAATCATAAAAATCATTTACAGCAATAAAGGACCTTTACAACATACTTCAAATGAATAAACCCATATAAAAAAGTAACTTTTTAATTAAAATTTCAAACAATGCACTCATCATGCCCACTATTTAATAATGATCAAACCTATTAGCTTACTTTGTTTGGATTGAACTTTAAATTCACATCATGTAAATAAACAGATACTGCTTTTAAAAATGTAGTGACAATCATAACATATATGAGAAAGAGCAAGGGTTCCAAAACTGAACTCTGTAGCACAACTGCAGTTATAGATTTAGGTTCAGGGAAGTGTTAGGTAAGTTAGGACCCCCTTTCCCCTTGGGTCCTCCATTTTCTTCTTTCTTCATCTTTAAATTGGTTGTTTGTGATATAGTGGAACTTAAGCAATGTTAATATTTTTTCAAGACTACTCTTGCCTGCTCTCTCTCTGTCTCTGTCTCTGTCTCTCTCTCATAATAGCCAATGTGTGAATCCCCCTCACTATTGGTTTCTTCATTTCTTCATATGGAAAATATTAAATTTCTGTGTGTCCTTGAAAGGCTGCGAGGAGGGTATACTATAGAACTCCTGCACTAATACTATTAAAGAGTTTCATCTTTGTAGAGGTGTGTGAGCTTGATATTTACATAAACATTTCAAGATGGTCTATTCATCAAACACACAAATGCAATGCTCCAGCAGCTTATGCACAAAAATACAATAAAATTTCCCTTTATACTCCATTTTTGGATAATTTCAGCACGAAACTTAAATATCATTTCCTCATCTCATAAAAACTTGCTATGGAATTTTAGTTGGCTCCTGCCACAATCAAAAAGTCAATGTTCGAACTTCAGCTCAGATTAAAGGAATGAAGACCCTACCATAGAAGATATATTGTATGTAGTGAAATAACAGGGATTGGTGTGCTCTATCTTTGGTATTGTCATCAAGCCTTCATGAATAATGCTCCAAAAACTGCTATCAGTGCAATTAAAACTAGTAAATCAGTGCTTTTTCCAGCAATTATTAACTACTGAGGATTCTAGTAAAAGCACCGCTTTGAGTAAATGATCATTTTTACACTCTCAGGTGCATAAAAACTTTATCTTAAAACTCCATGAACAAGAACAGTTTGAATGGGCTTGCTTTTCATAATATTCAGAAACATTAGTGTGTTTGTAGTGGTTGTAGCAGACTTTGTTAAAGAACAATTGGAAAAGGGGAAAAGGGGGGGAAAGGGGATTAATTTTTGATTAGTAATTTTTTATCTTTTACATAATGGCTGTAGATTGTATTTCACTTTTAGTTATATTAAATAATGTAAAATTGCATTTCTTTTGTGTAGCAATTATATGTTGTAATGTTAAGCATATCATATTGTTTAAAATATAACAGCTAGTTCTAATTCTGTATTTCTAATATTAAATTACCCATTTTATAAAATTAGTAAGTAAGTAGTTGTCATTTTTTTGTTTCTTTTTTTTTTTTAATGCCCATTCCCACTTTTTTGTCTCCTAGTTATTCCAAATACAAAATTGAAAATCTCCCCTCCTTAATAAAATTATGGCTATTTTATGGCAGAGCCATAATGGTATTTCTTTGCAACCAGTAATCAAGACTCATTATTGGTTTAAGAATATTGCAGTAATAGTAAATTCTAGCTGATATTGTCTCTATATGAACTCCTGTTCACAGAGATCAATGTTGGGAGAGATAGGGATAAAGTTTTGGCATTTTTATTATACATGTATTGTGAGAACTGAGCAAGGTAAATGTTTTGCAGGACAAACTTTGAAGCTACACCTCCACCTATACTCATTGATAATGGCCTTGCTGTACTTGAAAATGAGAAGATTGAACGTCACATCATGAAGAACGTCCCAGGTGGTCACAATCTCTTTGTGCAGGATAAGGAAGTTGCTACACTTATTGAAAATCTTTACAGTGTAAGTTAATGTTTAATATTTTGAGGATTGAAAAAATCTTTAGTAACAGTGTGAATTCTTATCAATGCTATTTTTTAGGAAACTACATTTTGTCATAATGTGTATAATGATGGTAAAGTTTGGAATGTAAGTTCCAACTTTAGCATAGGTCCAGTGGCCTATGGAGTCAGGATTGTAAGGCAGGAAGGTAACGAGATTAGCAGTATAATCTGGCCAACTTCACTCCTTAAGGAATTTTGTGTGCCTGAATGTAATTTACTGTTGTACCCACCAAAAGTTAGTTTGGCTAAGGTTCAAAGAAAATGATGCATCATAGTTGTATGTTATAGTTAATTTATGTAATACTGTAACAAAGCAAGTGGTTTCTCTAATGTTTCACGCTGATTTTGTATTGTCATGGTTGGTATCACTTGAGAATAATTTCACCTAAACCATCCCACCCCAATTTTATAAAGGTGTTAATATTCCAGCATTGTATGATTTATTATTTTGATAATAAATAACTTTGGTTTTAGAAGCATGAGAAGCTGCAAGTGATGTCATTTGCTGCACAATGCTGCTAAAATATTACAATTAAGTTTGCAGATCAAGAGCTATAAAAAGCATATTGTAATATGCCTAGAGAATATTTATTTCTTAATTAAATTGTACTTATAAAGTTGTGAACATCAAGAATGGTAAAATATTCTATAAGAATGTGTTAAATATTTCCATACTAACTGCACTTACTCATAAAACATTAGGACATGTTTTGAGAGCAAACCATCAGATGTTTGAGTAGGAACTTGCTGAGTTCTCATCATGGATGAATTTTGATATTCCACCCATGGATGAACTCAGCAAGTTCTTATTTTTAGCCATCGGAGACTATCACAGAAGCAACTTGGGATCCAGTCACCAAATTGAGTAGTTGATCAACAGCAGATGATGGGAGCAATTGCTCCCCTAAACATGTCCTAATGTTTTATAAGTAAGTGGAGTTAATACATTCTTATAGAATATTTATTCCATTACTGTAAGGTACAACCTGACTGAGGAACTCATATCTCATGTTTCTTATATTTGCTACTACCCTGTACATGATAGCTGGTGAAATGCCCAGAAATGATATACAGATCACAGCAAGATAGAGGCTGTTATATCAGCTCTTAACTGTCTGAGGAATTGGGATGTATGTTACTTAAGGATTTTTACACACAGAAATGGTAGATGTTGCAACAAAGTATTAATAAGATGCCAAAGAATAACAGTTTTCTTGTTACAGGGAATATATATTATATGTATATCTATTTTAACTTAATACTTTATTAGCCGATAATTTTTCTCATCTATCTCTTGCCTTCTCACTATCAATGAACAGAGCTGCCAATAATCCAGACTGACACAAGTGACTGAGTTTGCTAAGATCTGGGAAATCTGTAGTTCAGCTCATGCTAGAACAATTTTTCCTGACTGAGGTTATTCCAAGTTTTCCTCAGTCCTCATTAATTGCAAATTCTGGAGAGATATTCTAAACAATGGCTTGAAATGCTTCTCTCCACAAAAATCCCTTTTCCTATTTATCATATCATCTTATGTATCATTAGTGTTCCCCACTGTGATGTTTTATTAGTGAAAACAGGTGTTAAGAACTATTAAATAAAATTCCAAATTGTCTGTGTATTCCAGCTTTTATGGCATAATGGTTAAAGGAAAGATCATCATGGAAATGAAAATTTGTCAGCACAAACGTTTTTTTCTGCAAATTTAAAATAAAAAAAAAATAAGAAAAAAGAAAAGGGGGGGTCAACAATGCTTTCTTTTCTATGCACCAATCATCAAACAATCTATTATGCTTACTACAGTACTGATTTAACAACTTTGTGCTGATGTTATAGTATATGGTGGTAGTACTGTTTAAATGAAGTTCGTTGTGTGTCTATTACATGGACAAGTGACTGTTGTTGGTTTGGTGTATTCATGGACGCTCTTAACATTTCAGGTCACCAGCTTCCCATTCAATTCAGGACATAAAATGGCCAGTCAATTTTGTTCAGATGCCTCTTCTTTTAGGCTTGTTCTTTTTCGTGCCTTAAATCTAAGATATGGAACCCACAGCTTTACTTCCCATCTGAAGGATTTTTATGCCTCAAATAATCCATCAACCCTGGTCGGGATTGAACCCATGATCTTGGGTCTACAAAGCAAGTATGGTTAACACTAGACCACTAGGACTGACTAAGTGACTGTAATTAAGAGTACTTTAATTGCAAGTGAATGGTTGTCTAAAATGAAGCACACCATTGCTGATATTGCAATTTGGCCAATTTAATGTATATAAAAATTAATTAATAATGTGCAATAACTCACTTGTTTCCACATGTAGAAGTATAAGTTTAGGACCACTTATTTGATTATTTTAGATATTTCCATCATGCTTTCCAGTTAACTTGACTAAATACCACTAAACCCATATATTGCCATTGCTCAGATTTACATGTTTAATTAATGAGTCACATATTCCACCCACTTCCTCTGTAGGGTAACTGAATTCCTTATTTATATATATATGGGTGGCCAAGGACGTTAAGGCACGGACTTGTGAGCTGGAGGTCTGGGGGTTCGAATCCCGCCAGGACCGTCCTCCCTTACTGAGGATTTTTCCAGGTTTTCCTCAGTCCTCGTAAATGGCAAATGCTGGGGAGGAACCCTGAACTTAGGCCTGGAATGTTTCCTTCCTTAAAAATAAATCCTTTCCCAATATATAATTTCATCTTATGTATCATCGGTGTTCATCGCCTGTTGTGCCTCTGTAGCAAACAGGAGCATTAAACACCATTCATTCATTCATTCTCATTTATTCTTTCTTCATAACATGTTCTCTGGAGTTCCATTTCATGAGCAAAACTTTTGACTCCACTGAGATTAAACTATTAATATTTAAGCTTAGAGCATTAAATTTATAAGAATATAGGCCTTATGGTTCATCCCTTACCTTCATAATTGCCAACAATACATTTTATCATACAACATTTCCTCCTGGTGAAATGTAAAGGTGGAAGTTGCAGAGGGTTCAGTGTTGTGCCCCTTCTTTTCTCAATTTTTATAAATATTTTAGATTCACTATAACACTGCAGATATCGCCTCTATGCTGCTGATCTACAAATCTGTATGCGTTGTTATACTGATGGAATTGACAAGAGCTGTAGCAACACTCAACGAAAACCTGTTTTCATTACTATCGCATACAAAAAAATTTGGACTTGAAATGAATCCAGGAAAGTCGCAGACAAATGTATTGGGAAATCAGTCATTGTTAAAAACATACAAAATTTATCTTGAGTAAAAAGTTGCAATGGTAATAATCCCCTTACTGAATCAGTACCAGGCATACATTTTGATAGAAATGTAACCTGGAATATTTACATTGTAGAAACATGCAAGAAAATATTTTCAGTTATATAAGCATTAAAAAGACTAAACACTTTCCTTCCACTTTTCTTGGGAAAGATTCATGTAAAAACACTTTTAATGCCTCACTTTGACTATTGCTACTTTTTGTTTACTGACCTCAGTGTGACTTAATCCAAAAGCTTCAGTGTGTTTAATGTTTGCATATGCTATATTTGCAACATTCATTGATTCAAACATATCACTACATCTCTTGAACTATTATCCTGGCTCTTGTTTAAGAAACAAGGAAATCTCCAATCTCTAACCTTACTTTATCAGATCCTTCACATCTCTACCCTGAGCTATGTAGTATATCATTTTTATAAACTATTTTCACATATTAGCCTCAATACCAAATCACAACATTACTCTTTACTAATGACAACATTACATCAAACAACTTTCATATCACAGTTTCTCTTGCTCGTCTTTGGAATACTGTACCTTGCAATATCAGGGGCTGTCGGGCCATTTCACAGTTTAAAATTAAATTAAAACAATATATTACTGTTAATAATCAATTAAACAGTGATTATAGCGTATTTTTTATTATTTTTAATTTACCATATTAAGTTGCTTGCTTCACATGTCTTAAGTGTATGTTTCTAATTTGTATGTATAAAATAATTCTTGCAGAATCATTTTGTTAATTTCAATTGTCAATATTTTTGTTAGTGGCTAGGGTATTATTTTGTGTAACATGTACTATAAGTGTACTAGTAGTTTGGAAGAGAAGACCCAAACGGTCTTAGCTTTACCATTTAAATAAGTTAGTAATCTAATTTAATTTCTTCAGAGTCTTTAATTTCGATTTAAAATTTTGGAATTTTGGAATTTTGGAATTACATTCTTTCTTCTTGGGCATATATTCTTTCTTCAATTTGGTAGTGTACTTGAACTTTTAATTATTAATTTTCTTACTTTAACTCTTAAGTTTTATTTACCTTTTTAAAACCTTACGATATCTATAAATGTTTGTAACAAAGCTGTCCTTTTCTTTTCCCTTGTTTAGGCTGTCCTTTATTTTCCTGTTTTCTGTTTTGTTCATTCCTGCTATTTTATTCATCCATTATTCTTTATTTATTTTTCTCTTTAACCAATTTTTTTTTATCTCATTTCCCCCCTTTTCTTTTCCACTTTCTTCACCTAATTTGAGAGATGTACTCTGAATCTGTACACTACAAGCTCTGTTCTTGAAGTATCATAGGTCAAGTTAAAAGAATTCTGGTGCAAAACTTTAAGGTGATTTGTTATATTATCTGCAGTTGAATCAGATTTTTGAAGCACTCTTGTCAAGAAGAAATTTCTCTGAAGTGCTAGCTTATTTGCAGATGTTACCTCATAAGCTGCTGCACCATGCACCAAGAAGTGTCTGATGTTAAATAACTGAAGAAGGCTTAAGCAAGCCTGTTGTCATTCTTGTTTAGTCCTTTTTTTTTTTTTTTTTTATTTTATTTTATTTGTTATATTTATGGACGCTCTTTAACATCTCAGGTCATCAGCGTCCCATTCAATTCAGGGAGTGAAACAGCCGACAAATTTTGCTCAGAGGCCTCTTTCAGGCTTGAGGTTCTTTTTCGTGCCGTAAATGTATGACACGGGACCTACTTGTTTTGTCTGCTACGTAATATTGGAGGTATTAGCTGATAATGAAATAAATAAATAAATGCAGTTATTTTTTCTTACATATTTTTTATTTTGGTGCTGTTACAAGTATTTTAGCATGGTCCATACTTTTATCTATTGATAACTTAAAGAGTTCAATTTTAATTTTGGATCATGTCAAACTTGTGCAATAAATGCTGTTCGAGGTTAAAACTGTAAATTAATTTTATCATACACTGTATTATTGTGCACATAAAATGTAGGGATACTGAAATTAAAATTCTATTGCTCTTTTGTTATAAATATAACATGATCATGGAAGGTTGCCACACTTAAGCACAGACAAACTTGTGTGCTAATGACTTGGCAGAAAATGGTGGGTAGAAAGCATCATTGTGAGATTGTGGTATCTGTGGGTACAGTTACAAGCAACAGATAACCACTAATAACATAAAAATTTAGAATTTGTTGCATTGGTACATCACTCAACTTTCTGATGCCAAGTGTTCAGTGTTGCAAACAGGTTCTTATCATGATCTCATGTGCAGGGCACATATCCAGCTGCATAAGAATGATCACCAGACAGTGAACACAGAAATGCCAATATGGAACAGGTCAAGAATTGAAAAAAGTAATAACTCCAAAAGGGAGAAGTATGCAAAAAGGAATATAAATAATGAAAATTTTGCACTAAAATGTTAACATAAAGCACATGGACATGTATTGAAAGAATTACATCAAATAGCTCTCAATGCCAGAAAATTGTATAAGCTCTGCCTGGCTGTGATAAATGGGAATGGGTAGTTTTACTCTGAATGAAGTCTTTGTATACCTGGATGACACCACCAAACCCTGTGCCATTTATTGCTACCCAAAAAGAAACATTCCAACTTCATCCAGAATTACAAAGAAAAGTCCTCCAGGGGACTCATGGTCGCAAGTCACTGTGTTAATTAAAAGCTCTGGATCACCAGAGTAGGAAATAGCATAAAATCAATGAACTTATTTCCAGAGGAATGTCATGGATCCCATTTTTTGATGAGATTTCTTTCTTGTATGGTCTCACAATGTCAAAAGGTGTGGATGCACATAGATAAGGCATCCAGGCACACTGCCAAATCATACCTCATGTATTACTACCAGAAAGAAGCTGAGATAAATGTCTATAAGATCTCTCTTAATGCAATCTCTGTCAAATCACCAGATGCTTCACTAATTGAATTCTGTGCCTCAGATGTCCATCCACCACTGAGGACAGTTTGCTAGAATGTTTAAACTAATTTTTTTCTTCTGCAATAGAAACTACAGTGTAGCGCAATAGTCCATGCTCTAAACCATCATGTAGAATACTTTAAATGGTGACAGAAGTGAGTCTCACTTTGACAGAATGTAAATTCATCTGAGCTTAACTGGGCAACACATATTTATGGAAATTACCAGTAATTGCTGGTAACAGAGATAATAGATTGTGCATTTCTAAATTTGCAGCATAGTGAAAGTAGATGAAAATGTACTGTAAATCATCAAATACTTATTTTCTCATGTAAGATGGTTTGATTCTAATATACTAAATACTTAATAAAAATAATGAAATGCAGTAATTTGTGTTCAGTTCTATGCACAATGCTCATTTGTTATTTTTGTGATATTACTTTGTTGAGATGTTTGCCTGAAGTTTACCAAATGTAATGAAGTGTTAAAAGCAATAAAATGGATTAGCAGGTTAATTGCTATTATAAAAAGCTATGTAGTTTTAAGTGTGTACAAATTTGTGACATTATTTAGCAGGCAATCTGATTTCTGTTATGTTTATGCATTATTATGCAATTTTTTGTACTAAATAAAAGTCATTCTTATTTCAGAAACTGAAACTGATGCTGTTAAAGAAGGATGATTCAAAAACAAATGCTCTGATGTCACATCTGCGCAAAATAAATGAACATTTGGGAAGAAAGGGAACACGCTTCCTTACTGGTGATACTATGTGCTGCTTTGATTGTGAACTAATGCCGCGCCTGCAACATATCAGAGTTGCTGGTAAGTATATTTGGTTGAATTCTTGAGGCATTAAATTAAATATGCAAAACATATTTGCATGAATAAATGTTCTCTTATATGTTTCTGTGTAGAAGATAATTGTAATGTTGGAATGATTTAGGTTTTTTATGACAAGAGTAAAGCAAAAATTGGTAAAAAGGTGCAAGTGCATTATAAAATAAAGGATGTTTATAATGCAACTTTAGAAGTAAATTTGTGAGATATATAAAGGATGATCAGAGCAGAAATATAAAAAGTGGGAAGTTTAAATAGAGGAAGCAGGAATAATTCATGGAATTATTGATTACCAGTGTACTCTGGGCACTTTCATTTTTGATTCAAAATTTTGTAGGGTCCTGTGTATCTAAATACAGTTATCCACTAGTGTCAGAATATTTCAAAAGTTTGTACCAAATGGGTCTCTGAAAACTAAGTGTAAAATTGAATTTTCAACCCAGATTTATATTTGAGTTATGTAGAGATGTAAGCTTCTGTTGCTCATTTCCATAGTTAAAATCTTAACTTCCAGGTGCTGCTACATCTGATAGTAAAATTGGTCATATCTGATGTTTCATACAGGCTGAGCTGTACTTACCACCACGGGTGGCCCAGGTCATTAAAGCTCTCCTCGTGAGTGGGAGGTCTGGAGTTTGAATCCCGCCAGGACCGTCCTCCCTGACTGAGGTTTTTCCCAGGTTTTCCTCAGTCCTCATAACTGGCAAATGCCAGGGAGGTACCCTAAACTTAGGCCTGGAACGTTTCCTTCCTTAAAAAATCCTTTCCCAATATATCATTTCATCTCATGTATCATCAATGTTCACCGCCTGTGGTGCCTCAGTAGTAAAAATGGTCATTAAATGCCATTAAAAAAAAAATTAGCTGTGCTTTGTTCAAATATTGGTGCCTGATGGAGGCATATTTGCTGAGTCCAGCTCGGCAAGAATACCTCTGCCAGGCACCAAAGCTTCGACAATGTACAGTCTAGCCTGTACAAAATGTCATCAGTTACCAATTTTATCACCAAGAATGGCAGGACCCAGATGGCAAGAAAATAACTATATTTGTGTTATTTAAAAAATGTTTGAATTAGAATGTTCCAATGTGAATGATACAGGAAACTGACAAATTGAATAATCACACATATAAGAAAAGATGGAGAAGGAAAGGTGTTAAGAGTTAGCATAGCTTTCCATTTGAAAGATGTAAACTGTTGTCATTAGAAATACTTTCTATTTAGATTGAAATACAATATGATTTGAAGTGTATATTATTTTAATTTAATTATTATTGCTACATTTATATTTCTTATATCTACAGAAAGCATGAAAAATTGGGTAGTCACCAAGAGCAAATTTTACAGGAGAGAGAAAACAAAGTTTGGAACTGCCCCGAAAATCATGAATTAATGTTTAAAAAAATGGCTTTCTGGGATATAGCATTTTGAACAAAATCTTTCAAATAGATAATGTTTATAGCTCATTATGTCCTGTAGTTTTTGATCTAAATCGTTTTTTCTCTGTTGTTGTACAGCTGTTTTGGTGACTTATCTATTTCTGATCATAATAAACAGCACACTTTGAGTCAAACATTAACCATTTATTTTATTTCTTGTTAGAACATGTTCAAATATGTAAGCAGGGGAGTATTAAAGCATATTTAATTGCACATATTTCGTTATAGCCAACTTTATGATATACACATCAAAGAACATACTTTAATCATATCAAAAAAATTGAAAAATTGCACATAAATAGATTTACAAGTATTTAATTTCACATGTTTCCTAAGATTCAGCTGTTTTTAACTTGAGCATTAAACATGTATTTATTTTAATTTTATTGCGAAATTTAAAAAACAAGATGATTAGCTATTTTAATTTAATTACATGTTACAGTTTGCATTACATGCATCTTCATTTAGTTCCTCCAAGTATTGGTCAGTATTGGGAATATTGCCAACTCTTAAACTTTCATAGTAGTCATGGAAAACACTGTCGATCAGTGGTAACAGGTCCAAGATATCTTTCTTCTTTTCAGCACTTACAGTAACAGGATCATGAATCACCAGTATTAATGGGAGCAACAAATTTTTTCCATGCCTTCTGATGGAAAGTTCACAAAAATGTTCTTCCCGACAGAGGAAATACTTGAACCTGGACTCTTGGGTATCTAGTTTCCAAAGAAATTTTTTAACTTTGGTATCCTTTTTCTTTATCAGGCTGGTTTATGTCAACGAGCTGAAGCCTAAAAATGTTTTCTTTCCATCACAAAAACTTGGAATGGATTCTTGGGTTTACATGATCGTACTGATTGGTAGCAGTCATTAGGGTGATTAACTTTCATTCCCATTATCTTTTTCTTCCTTTCGATGACAGCATGATCAGTGTCGCTTTCCATATGGGTATGTCCACTCACTAAAAACTTGGGATGAATTGCGTAATGTTGTGCCTCTTCTCAATAAAGAAGATGAACATAGCAGCCACAATATTGTTTCTATTCTGCCCTCCGCAAGCATTAAAATATATATTATCTCTTCTACAGCTTCTGGCAACTGAAGAATGATTTTATAGGGACAAGAAGCAATTTCATTACCACCTCTTCCAGATATTCTTTCGTTCTACATAAAGCAAGTAGCTTTGGTGACTAAATTATGGATTGTTAGATAGAATGTCAACAGCTATCTTTTATAGAAGGAGACAGGTGTAATAAGATAAGGTGTTGGCAGGCACTGTTGTAGATCAAAGGTAAATACAACCATCTTATCATTGTTCTGTACTATTTGTTTATCACGTCTCTTGACTTTGTATGATTCTTTGGCAGCCTTGTGATGTGCTTATTGTTCCTGTGTTGCCAAATTTCTGGCTTCTCTCACCAAAGTGTTGATCTCCATTTTCAGTATGTTACATTTGTGGCAAGTGTCTTGTTTTGGCTTCTTGAATGCCAGGTCAAGATAATGGAGGCATCTGGAATAAATTTTCAATGAAACAGGGTTTTCTGTATACATTCTTTATACAAATCACAAATCTTTGATAGACAAAGTTCAGATGACAGAAACCGCTTAGAAGTTGTGTTTTGGCAACAATGACTCTTAAGCTAGGGAATAAGAGAATGTTACATTTTACAATCTGTAATTTTTCCTCAGATGTTTTATTTGCAGGAGATCTTCATTTACCATTAGGTTCTATTATTATTCCAGTAAGTAAATTTTTATTGTTTAAAACTGCACATTCAATAAATCTAGTTTTTTCAGCACATGTGCTGCAAAAGCATTCTCTGCAGATTGGCTGGTTGTTGCTATTAATAATAAGCTCATATTTACAAATGGCTTCCCTTAATTTAGTGCTGTCTTCAACTACACAATGGTTTTTTGTTTACTCTTCGTTATTAACGAAGATATGTATGTAATCCTCTTATTATGGTCGCCAATAGCTCAGTGATCTTCAAAACATTTTTTACGGTATCCTCCTTAAATTTGCCAAGCATTTCATTCAGCATGATTTTAGAGGAATAATTTCTCTTGCTTTCTCCTGTTCCCCTTTTTCTGATATGTAAGATTTGCCTTTATTTCTGAGTCCTTATTAACTTCTCTTCCTTCTGGCTCCTTTTCCTCTGACCAGGACTACTTGGTTCACAATTTTCAGACTGGTGTTTTCCATTATTATTCAGCATGCTGGAGTCTTCCATAGCTTCATTTCCATCGATTGCAGAGTAGCATTGAGGGAGTTTGATTTTTCTTATATACTTCTGTTGTTCTGGTTGATGGTCAGGATCTTTGAAACTGTCATCAGAATCAAAATGTGCAAATGCATCAATTTTGTTGAAATGCACTCCATACCAAAGTAATGGTAGTTCTGAGGAGTGTCTAAACAAATGACGACTGTATTTCCACAAGAAACATACTTCTCAGAACTACCACTACTTTGACTTTTTTGCAGAGCAAGCTCAACTAGAAGATGTGCACAACGTGACATTTTGTCACACTTGAACTGAGCACCTTTGCTTCTGCTTTCTCTATGGCACCAACAAAGTTGAGTATAAAAAGGCACGGTAATCAGATGGTGGGCTATGCATTGTTAACTGCATGATTTGGTGGGCTCCTTTATTGTGCAAAAACCGAATTGTTCGCCTCCATGCCAAAACAGAGAAAATAACAGCTTTTGATTAAATTGTATTGATTTGTTTATGGGTATCACTCTTAACATTAATAGTGCCAAAAATAGTTTTCATCATAATAAAATATTGCCTGTGGTGCCTCAGTAATAAAAATGGATGTTAAACAAAAAAACAAAAATCGTTAAGAAGTGATCACAATGTTTGGTAACTTAATGCTGGCATAAAAGTGCAGATATGGAAAAGAGAACTAAACAACTTCACTGCTTCCATCATTTCCTTAGGCAGAGGGAAAGACCTGCAGTAAACAGGTAAATCCACTTATCCAGGTTTTCACGCAACCAAAAATGAAGAACAAGGAGGCAATGTTTAAGTAACTGGACTTGCATGATTTTTCCCCTCCGCATCATGTTGGTGAAAAATAAGCTTAGTGGATATACCTACAATGTTACTGCAAATTGTCTTCCTCACATTTCTTCACAGTTCCATATCTCCACAATTAATTGGAATTAGACTTAACCCATTTGTCACAATGTAAAACTCCTCAAGGAGAATCGCTAGATGACAGTAACTTATTTTTGACCAAAATTGAACTTGACCAGTTTTTCATGCTTTCTGTGGATATAGTATTGAACTCTGTATGTGTGATGTATAGCAATGTACATTAATGTAGATCCAATCATCAATGAGACGCATTTAAAGCTGTCCATTTGCATATCAGCTGCTTACCTAAGAGACCCTTTCCACTGTCATTGGCATCACCAGAATTAATGGTGCCACAACACTTTGCCTTTTTAAATCTCGTAAATAAAATGAATTTTGTACTCATCCTTCTTACAGAAGAAGCTGGAAATGTTGCACATTTTGCATAACATACAGTCCAAATATTAAGAAACTACCAATTATAACCTCAACTCATGTATTCACATTTCTTAAACTATATTCCATTCACTTACATAAAACGCGAACACTTCTCTCCCGAAACGCGTCTTACTTTTATGTAAGTGAATGGAGTATAGTGTAAGAAATGTGAATACATGAGTTGAGGTTAGATTGCCACTCCATTGTCAACAGCTTCGTAAGTACAATATTTAACTACCAATTATACTCATCAGTTCCTCAGTTCTTCTGCACTAATGGAAATAATTAGACCCATTCATTCATCTTCCAGCATCTTCTGTTTGAAAGGGTGATTACATAGTTCGTTTATTTTATTTGTGACATCTTAAGTTTTCAAAATGTGAAGTGTTCCATGAGAGTTTACAGCATAAGGGGGGGGGGGGATATGTAAGGGTAGGCAGCAAAATTGCAAAGGGATGGTTTTAAATGTGCCTCGCTGTATTTAGTATATTTATAGATTAGGAAAATATATTTTGAAAATATAACATTTGTATCCTCCTCATTGTCAGGATACTTCTGACTTCTGATTCAATGCATTTGCACAGTTTTGAGTATACTGACTCGGGAACTGCTAACCAGATTTTGCCCTATTATATGACTCATCCCTTGGAAGGGAATTTATGTGATTTCTCAATCTCTAAATGTTATCACATTTTTGAAGAATATGAGCTCTTCTGTAACCTCTATAGTGTATTTTCCATTATATTTTTGAGATGAAAACTTTTTCATTGTTTTCCCCTGCATAATAAATAATAATTTTTTTATATACATGTAGTAATTTTCTGTACTATTTTGGACATTATAAGCAACAGCAACCAGACATCTACTGGCAACTTATAGATTTTCTCACTTTTTCACACGAGTAATTTGTTGCAATACATAATTTTAATGACTTTGCTAATCTCCTGGAAGAAATGTTGTTTTCCCAACAGTGTCACTTACCACATTGAAAACTGCACTTTATGGCTTGTGCATAAATAAGTTTCCAAAATTTAAGTATGAAATAATTTAATAAAACATAATACATTATAAACAATGTATACAGTTTTTTTCACACTAACTCCATTCACTTACATAAATTTACCACTCCATAAATTTACCACTCACCACTTACCACTCCATTGTCAACAGCTTCGTAAGTACACTTATTTGAGTTATATAATACATTAATTTGTTTTCTTACTGTTTTTGCTGGAAGGCATTTTGTTTCTCTTTTTGACAACAGTAGATATTTTCAATAGTGATGGAACAAATCCCAGGAAAAATGTAGGTATTACAGACCTTTGGTATTTCCAAATAAATTTTCTATGGGACTGAATATTTCTTTTCCCAAACAATAACTCACTTTTCTACTCAAATGATGCATATCATTTTTCAATGGAAAGGGACACTTCTGTGATCTTTGGTTATTTTTTGAACTTAAAGAATGTTATTTATCACATAGTACTTTTAAATGTAAGATGATCTTGACTCTTTAGCAGCTTGGAGAAGAAGAATGTTGAAATTAAACATTTTGGCATATAAAACCTTTGATGTTTCACTCTACAATTTGAACCACAAACAAAAAGGAAGCATCATTTATTAGAGTTAAAGTGCCTTCCTCACCTCTCCTTACAGATGCAATCTGCAGAAGATCTGATGAAGGCAAAGTTGAAACCATGGTATGAAGTTGGTTAAAGATGCAAAAGCAATATATTCACATAACTTATTATCAAGTGTGTAGAGCCTGTTTTGTGTAAAAAAGTGTTTAGTGAATGCTTTATGAATGTTTAATGAATATGTACATGTATCCATTCATTTCTTAACAGATAGAGGTTATGAGATTGAGCTGCTGACGAAAACATTTGTCACTTGGTATTTATTTGTGTGTTAATAGGTAAATATTTCCTGGATTTTGAGATTCCTGTGGAACTGAATCATTTGTGGCGTTACATGTATCACATGTATCAGTTGGATGCCTTCACCCAGAGCTGCCCAGCCGACCAGGACATCATTAACCATTACAAGCTGCAGCAGGTGGGGGTCAGTACTCCACCTACTAACATAACTAACTATCACATATTTAGATGTAGGCCTGAATGTAGAACTCCCATTGCATAAGTATTCTGCTCAAAGCATTAAGAAAACTTAAAGGGTTCTGTAGTCTTATACACAGAAGAACAAAATCAGCATTAGAAGCATTTTATCTAAAGCCCAATTAAATAACGAAAAACACAAAATCCAAGTGTTAGACAAATGTAGGGAAAAATACAGAGGGTTAAGCTGGTTAAAATTGAGGAGACAAAACCATCTTCTATCTCCCGAAATTTATGTACCAGCTTAAATATATGGGTATAAGGTGAACGAGAAAAATTTGCTCTAAACTGTATCAAAACTTCTCACACCAACTCTGTGAACACATAAACCACATATGAAAGTTCTTTTTAGGATGCAATATTTAAAGAGAACCTTATTGTTTTGTTCACAACACATTGATGCCCCCCCCCCCCAAAAAGTTGCAAGACCATTGCCAAGATTTAAAAACTTCTATAATTATAGTGATTCAAGAACTTTGGCATGATAATTTGGCTGACAAAAATTTAGTGAAATTTTACATTCTAAAGGTGAAGTCATCAGAATTCTTTCTCAAGAGTTTTATTTGGATTTTTTTATATTTTAAATTTTCCATATCACAAGATGTCCCTGTAATGTGTACATATGTTAGAACATAAATAACATGAAAAGACAAAGTAACAAATCCTTGCATTCAAGACAAGTTAAAGCATTTTCATCCATCATAAGATACCATCCATTTCTCTCTCCGGTTCATAGATTTTGTGAATCTCTCACTTCATCACTGTCAACATGGAACATTCACTAAAAGCAGTAGTGCTATAGTAGTAACATAAAATGGATAATTATGTACTTCAACCTTTAATTATGTTCAAAACTTTAGGCTGGTTGAAGACGAAGAAATTGTCATCCTGTTTAATGATATATTATACTTGCATAATCTTCATTTTATCAATCTGTGTTAAACATTGATTTTTCTGCCATTAATTTTCAAGAAGTTCAGTGTCAGTTTTATATATAGAGACGTTTGTTGATGGCTATGGATACAAGCAAATATGGAGAGCTCATGCTTGAATTCTGCTTTGCAAGGGGTATATCATGAAGTTTCTCTTACTCTGGAAAGCTGAATGCCTAGCAACTACCAGGGCTTCAAACTCATTTCCTATTAATTATCATCTTATATGGAATGTTAAATACTGGCTTCTCCAAAGATGCCTGACATACTGTTTTGTAATGATTATTTGGAAATTTATTTTTCATTATGATTATTTTAAATCTCTGTTAATCGAGCACATGTATTAGGATTTCATAGGCATACTTTCCCAAATTAATATTGTATCTCACATGGTTGTGTTAATAGGACCATGAATAAAATAGGTAGATATTTCTTAATAATTGTATTAATAACCTTTATCAGTAAAAATATAAACAATTGAATAAGTTTTGTTAAAGTATTTTTCTGGGGGGGGGGGGGGATGAACCTACAGGAAAGAGGAATGCTTTATCTTTTAGCCTATGTAATTCACTTAATATCGACACTATCTTCACTGAGGACCAAATTGTAATTTCACTTATTTCATTACCTTGGCTTATAATTTTCAACGTTAGTTTAATTATGTGAAAATTGATTATTTGAATCATTTTCTTATTATTATACACAAAAGGTCAATAACTAGTGACACTGTACTTCACTTCATAAATTCATAACATGTTTTGAGAGCCATTGCTTTTCATCATCAGCATTGACTAGGATTGTTGTTGGATGATCTCGAGACATCTGGTGGATCGAATAAGAGTTTACACAAATTGTCCATTGGTGGGATTTCAAAGTTCAATATTTGATCTCAATTTTCTAGACTGAGAATACTCTCCCAAATTGCTAACTTCATCTTGTTCCCTACAGATTTTAATAATTTAACTTAAGTCTGTAGGGAGTTCAATGGGATTAACAGTTTGGAAAAGATAACGATCAAGCAATGATCTTTGGAATCCCCTAATAGACGACTTGTGTCAACTATTTTTGGAACCTCCAGATGTCTCTAGATCATCCTCAAAAATACTAGTTAGTCTACTGCTCATGATGGGAGTAAGAGCTCTCAAAACATGTTCTGAATTTTAAATTTGTGTTTGTGTATAATTGTTTTACTTCATGATTTTCAATTACTAAGTATTTTACTAATACTTTTATTTAGTGTCCTTTTTAACTTTTGTCATTTTTAATTATGCTGTCTGCTTCCTTTCCTGGGCATGAATGCAACAATTTGTGCCATCCTAAATGCCCATGTCACTTACAATTTTATATACCTGTGCGGTAGTATCTTTATACAAGTGCCTAAAGAAGTGTCCCTTCAGCTTCCTTGTCATTACTGTAAATTATCTGATATTACTTTCACCATAGTTACTTTAACTTGGATCGTACAATGATACTATAAGCAATATTACCAATTGGTACATAGGCTTTCTAAAGGTGATGCTAGGCACATGGAATGCGTTTGCAGTACATTCAGCATTTCTCCATGAAGAAGCTACTAATTACTTTAACTTGGATCGTACAATGATACTATAAGCAGTATTACCAATTGGTACATAGGCTTTCTAAAGGTGATGCTAGGCAGATGGAATGCGTTTGCAGTACATTCAGCATTTCTCCATGAAGAAGCTTCTAAATAATTTTATAAACCTCTTGCATTTGTCCCAAGGCATAAAATTACTGTTTTATTTGTTATCTCTGTTGATCAGTGAAATAGAATTTAGAATTTCATAGTTCAGTGCTCATTTCTATGTACTATTTTATTTTGTGTAATTATTTTTTAACATTTTGCTCTTGTATGTGTTTACAGCAACAATCAGTTGTGGTTCTAACATTATGGTTTAAAATAATTAAACATTCCCCTTACAATAATTTAAAATACCTGAAATTAATGGCAAAATAAATCTATTTACTGCATATCATGAACTTTTAATGCTTCCCAACTTCCATGTAAACTGCAGCAATTTTTAAGAAAGATTAAGAGTTGCCAGTGGAGAGATTAATTTGGGAATTCATGAACAATGCTGTTTGACATTTACATTATCAGAGTACAGGAAGAAACCTGTTGCACAGAGCACTAATTGCAGCTGGAAATCAGTCTTGGATGTGGTAGTCGATGAATCTGAACTACAGCATTTGCCACAACTGGTATTATTTCTGCTGTAAATGTATTCACTAATATGAAATAAATGTATGGGAGGTATCTTATATAGTTTTACGTGTTGTCACACACCTTCTAGCTAACACATGGTTATCAAGGCAATAATAAATTGGATATATGCAAGTAAAATGTGTTTTTCTGGGAACATTAGATTTAAAAGTTTTGTCTTTTCCTTTCGGATAATTAGGTATATTTATGGTCCTTCCACTAAGAAAGCTTCTAATGCTCTATGGTTGGGTTACCAGGATCTTAAAAACAGTTTAGATTTGCATGTTAACAATGCACTTTTAACACAAAAGCAAATTAATGCTACAATTGTAAGAATTGCTTTATTATTTTCTCATTCCTGTGCTTTTATCTATGATGAAATTGTCTGTTTTCAGAGCACATCACAATTTTAGCTATTTATAAAGGGCATATATTCTCATTTTGTGTGTGCACGTGTGCATGAATGCCTGCATGAGGGAGTGTTGTTATATTTTAAATACACTCTTATCTCCTTTATTGACCAATGTAGCTACCATGCAGTTGCTAGCCATCTTTCTTTTTATGTCTTATTTTATTTCAGATTTTTTTGGTCAAAGCTCATATAAATAGATTACGTGCAGGGAGTAGCTAGAGTATATATTGAAGGGAATCTCATACTTTTATGATCTATGGTACTTCCTTGTATAAAAATTTAATTTAAAACTATTTTTATATTATGGGTTGACATTTCCTGGTCAAACTCAGCAGCAGAAATATCACTTCATTTCAGTTTAGCTTTTGTGTTCTCAGATATGACACTTCTCACCAAAAGTATGTGTATGAAAAGATACTTTTTTTTATTATTAGCATATCTGCCGTACTCTGCATTTGCTCTATTTGCAAAAATTTCTCAAAAATAGAAACTTTCTCAATTTTACGTATGTTAACAGTTATAAAATTTGTTTTTAAGTTTTAGGTATCATATATTTTCTGGTCATAAGATGTATGTCCTCAGCACTCACACATTTAAATTCTTATTTGCTACATCATTTAAGTACTTTCCCTTTAATTTGTCACATTTTTGCATAATAGGGAAAGACTTGATGAAAATCTTTCATGTATCACTAGAAGTTTGTACCATGTGTAATGGTTTAGCTATGATTAGTCGTTACTAAGATAGCAGTGCTTTAATGTCAATCTGCCTGCTTTTTCTTGAATGTGAGTGCTTCTGCTGCAGTCATATGAAGCTAAATGTACACATCAGTCATTTACAGCACATTTAATTTTTTTTTCTTTATGTCTGAACCCTATTATATAATGTATTTTAAATGGTTGATATTTTCTCAGTTATGCTCGTCATTTCTTTAATGTAGCAAACAATTTAATTTGCAGATATAGTTTAAGCAAAGTTGTGGTTGATTGACTACTAATTTTGCTGTCCAGTTGCTGAGTAAGCACCATGTTACGTAAGGAAATTAACAGTGCAGTGCACGAAACAGAATCATGCAGAACTTTGCTCACTTGGTACTGCATGCTTTGCTTTTGAAAACAAATTTGTGATACTGTGAAGCTTGCAAGGAAGATATCAAAGTGGTCATGCCGAGACTTAATGAAATAATGGATGTGGTATAACAATAATGCAAAAGTTAGCTACCAGTTTCAAAATTGCAATGTATTACTCATATTAATTATAAGGTAATACTAATAGAAAGTGCAAGTTGGATTAAACAACCTTGACAATCCCAATGCAAATTGATTAGGAAGCATGTGCAAGTCAATTGTAAGGATGATTTGCATGCGCCAGCAATTTAAGACTTTTGTATAATGTAAGACTTGAATCTTTCACAACATTGATTACTAATTATGGCTTCATGGGTTATCAGCCCTGTTGAAGACTTTTGTTACCTTGTTAGATTGATTTGTTTATTTACAGACGCTCTTTAACATCACAGGTCATCAGCGTCCCAGTCAATTCAGGGCGTGAAAAGGCCGACAAATTTTGCTCAGAGGCTGCTTCTTTCAGACTTGAGGTTCATTATCGTGCCATAAATGTACAACACGGGACCCATGGCTTTACTTCCCTTCCAAAGGAAGTCATACTTACAGTGTTTACACTCTGAAAAAAATCCATCAGTCCTGGCTGGGTTTGAACCCGTGATCTTGGGTTTAGAAGATAAGTATGGTTACTACTAGACCACCAGGACTGACCCTTGTTAGATAAAACAGTGGTTGAAAGAAGGCATCTTCACATTGTGTAGTGAGAACTCTATTCAGATTATCTATCTCTTTACCAGGTACAGTAGAATATCTTAAAAGACATTTCTCTGGAGGGAACCATCAAACTGTTCCAAATTTCTTTGAGTACTGTGGGAAACTCTAGTTACTGGATATGATATTCAAGTTAAGGTCTTCCACAAAGAGGAACTTCTTAAACTATAATATTTTAATTATTTTCATTTCAACTCCTCAATTCTAAGATAAATGTTATTTATTTGCAGTTATAATATACAATGGAATAACTTATTGGAGATTGTAGTACCAATGAAATTCTTTTTACAAGAAATGAAAGACAAATGTACAAAATCTGTGACATTAAATGTTTGTTTATACGCATGGTGCCAAAAATTAATAAACAAATTTATGCTTTTAATACTAAATTGACACCAATCACTTTTAAATTACAGTTGTATGGAAGTAACGTCTGCTATTTTTTCCTTTCATACCTGATGCTCCATCATATTATGTGTACTAGATGGCCACTAAATGTGTCTGGCTTCACCATATCAAGTGACAATATGATAAATTTCAAAATGGCTAATGTATTATAATACACTTAAAACAGAGAGTCATGAAAGAGTTCATCATAGCAGAAAAAATTAATTCAATTGAAATCCACACTTTACTCCAAAATGTATATAGTGACAATATCATTGACAATAATACAATCAGAAGATGGTGAAGCACTTTGAGCTGAGGAAACAAACATTGTTCTTAAATCTGGAAGCAGCTGGTCAGTGACTGCAGTGGCAGAAGATAACAAGAAAGGCTAAGATGAGCTGTTCTTCCTCATCCAGCTTATTGGTTGGGATCTGGCACTTTCAAATGATCATATCTTTGGTTCCTTGAAGGATGCGCTTCCTGGTTTCCATTATGCCGATCTCTGGAACTGCAGCAAGGAATTAAATCAGGTCAGGATACAGGATTCTGTTCACGGGTGGCACAAGTGCATAGAAACTGATGGCTACTTTATAGAAATTTAACAATATATGTGAAAAATGGAAGAATATTTTGACTGAATGCCATAAGATAAGCTATTAACAAAATAGGAGGCATTACTTTTGTACTGCCCTTATTATGTTTGTATGTGTGTGTGTATATCTGAAACCATTCACATTAAATTCATACTTAAAACTAAATTGGATAAAATACCATCTAGGTCATTAAGAATAATAACAGGTGCCATAAAAACAAGTATTACTGCATTGCAGAGCGTAACTAACAGTCAATTAAAAAAAGAGGTAAATATTAAAATGGCAATGCTGGGATAGAAATTAAAAAGTAATATATATATATGAATAAGCTACTTCATATACCTGACAGTGCACAAGGATTAAAAACACAAGTGACATTAAAAATTCCATATGGAAAGAAGATTTAGACAAAATATTGATATCAGCATGAAACTAAATTTGTATAGTGTGTATCAGAAATCAATAAGGATGGTGCAGTTGCTGTAGTCTTTAACATCGCACAATATGCTCAGCTAGTTCAGGGTTTGGTATTGTAGCTGGACTTCTCAGATTGATATTTCTGGGGTGAATGTGATTTTAGATATAACAAAATCACAATGGATAGAAATCTATGGAGTTTATTAATGTTTTGTTATTACCACACAACAGTATATTTTTCTGATTATGATATGCTCTAAGAATATTATTAGATGCTGACTGAATATGAGACGTATGTGTTGTAATTTATATTTCTCTCTGGAAAACTGTGCTTTTTGTCCTGTTGTAACTTGTATACTATTTTCCTATATGGATATTAATCCAAACTTGTAACTCCTATCATTCACCACAATAATAATTTTGTAATTTCTACCAAGAAATATTAATTGCCACTTATCTATACCTAATGTTAAAATGCTGCTTCACTATAGAGAGTACAAACCATGATTTCTGCAAGTGGAATTTAAAACATACTTCTCTGGATGGAATCCAATGCATCATTGACAAATTTTGAGATATAAAGCATCACTTATTAAAATAGGATTGTAATAATAATATACATTACAATGCATTATATTTTCAACATACATATACTAAGCGAATGAAATTTGATTATTTCTATTTAGTCACAATAAAGCTGTGTGTCTTGTGTTTCATTCTTGGTACACATTATTAATGTTGTTATGCTTGCCATTAGTTGATTCACATAATATTACAATTTTCTGATCTGTAGTTTTAATCTTTTCACATACTTGGCTATGTGAAAAGATTGAACCACCACATTTTTATACTATAAGTATTGTCATAAAGACTAACAAACAAATATCAAGACATACATTGTAATATCCCTTATCTGATGCATGAAATCTGTACAAATGAGCTTGATAAATTTATATGATTATGAATGAATATTTCTTATTTGAATTGAAAATTGAAGTCCTTACCTAACATAAAAACATGTGCAAATGAACTTATTAAGTTTATATAATTAAAAATATACTATCAATGAATGTTTGGAGCTTTAAATTGAATATTATGGCCTTTATCTTACATAATAACATATGGAAATGAACTTCTTAAATTAACATAACTAATTAGCTATTACCATTAAAAGTTTGTGACTTTGTATTGAGTTATATACTTCACATAATATAAAAACATTTGCAATTGAACTTATTAAATTAATATAACTAAAAACATATTATCAATGAATGTTTTGAGTTTCAAATAAAATATTATAGCCTTTACCTTATGCAATAACATACTTAAATGAAGTTCCTAAATTAACATAGCTAAATAGCTATTATAATTAAATGTTTGTGGTTTTATATTGAGCATTGTAGCCTTTACATAATATACAAACATGTGTAAATGAGCTTATTAAAATAATATAGTTAAAAAACTGCTATCAATGAGTGTTTAGGGCCTAAAATTGAATATTTTGCATTTTAAATGGTCTCCAAGTAGAATAACCTACCTCAAGTGTCAAGATTGACTGCACAGCTATTATTATACTGATACATGGTGTATAGTATATACAGATGGATCAATAAAAAATGGAGAAGCAGGTTTTGGAATATACTGTGAAGAATTCTCTCATTACACACATCTGGGACAGTATGCTAACAATTTTGATGGTGAATTAACGGGCATTAGGACAGCTTCAGAAAATCTACTGTATAGACCTAACATAAATAAAAGAACTGTTATCTTAAGTGACTATAAAGCAGCATTACATGGTACAATGAATTACAGTTACTCACCAGCATATACTATAAATGAAATGAGAAAGCTATATCATGCAATCCAGATCAGAAGTTCAGAAATAGTTTCAATGAATTTCAAATCATGTGGGATCAAAGGGAATCAAGATTACTGATACTTTAGCAAAAGAAGGAACCACCATAAAATTAAAACTATCTTTTGAACTAGAACTTCCTTCTAAGTTGAAACTCATAAAAGATTAATAATTGAACAAGGACAACAAAATATCCAACAAAAACTTAAAAGGAAAACCATATCAAGATATAAAGACTTTCAAACATCTTTTATTGAAACAAAAAAAAATAAAAAAAAAAAAAAATGGAGTTGGCCATTGGAGTTGGCCAATTCTGCATAATTGTCTGACTTGATTCCTATCAAAACATCTCTTTAGAATAATGTTAAGGACAGTTACTGCCCATTGTGTAAGGACGTGAATATGATTCTAAACTAAGAACATCTACTGAAATGCAGCCAACTTGATAGAAACAAACAAATGAAAAATAATTTGGAAGCTCTTTATTGCAAAATTAGGGAAATAATGATGAATATCAGCATCCTGAATGGCCAATAGCAACCAACCAGCCAGCCAACCATTCATCTTGATATTAAATGTTGGTGAGATATATTACTGGTATTTATTTTGATCACCTAAAATTCTCTGAAAACATAGACAGTAGTCCAACAATTCCCAATTTAAAAAATTGAATAAAAATTAAAGTAAATTTTAGTGTACTGTATGTTTACTTACAAAAATCAAATTATTAAAAAGTCCCTTTCACTTGTCACAAGTACAACAACTTTTATGATACAGAATAAAATAAATAAGTATAATCAAAATCGTGCTATATAAAACCCCACTATATACAATTTGTTCTAACACAAAGATTTTTGACATGATCACACCGATAGCTCTATGTTAGTGTTATATAACACTACACATTGTACCCCGATGATGAAATTATGCTTACTAAATATGAATTTTCAGGTAGTGATTGTTTCTTGTATGACTCAAGTACGCAGTTTTTTGCCCCTTGAAAAATATGCTAATGCAGTAAGTTTTCAATCATTTATTTTTCCATAGTTTAGCCATGACTCAAAATATTTTCATTTATATTTTCCAGGGAATGAAGATGAAAAAACATGAGGAACTGGAGACCCCAACATTCACTACTTCCATTCCAGTCTCTATTGCCACTGAAGACTAATTCGGCTATTCTCCTACAATGTGTCATGCAGTTGATTAAGTGCATAAGTTAGACGATGAACGTCAGAACTAATGTTTTTATGAGTGAAAAGATTGACTGAAAGAAACTTCCAACATAAATTGATAAAGTATTGTTCAGATGATTTCAGAATCAAACATCTTTTCACTGAAGCCCTATTTAGACATTTTGTTTTGTAAATGTATACTGCCAGAAAGAGAAAACTGTGCCATGTCTTCATGTCTGATGATTGATTCTGAAGTCTGAATAAAATCTTAAGTACTTGTGGAAGGGTTTTTGGGGTTGTCCCTAAACATTACTAAGATTGTGTGTTCTAATTTTAAAGAGGATTGTACTAATAATCCTAAGTTGAAGCAAACAGTGAGCCAAAGTTAGAATGGGATGGAAATTTGTAACATCCTGTTATGAATACCAAGTAAGTAGTTTGTAATTTTCTTCCATTTCTTGACTGACTGCACTTCGTATTCTTGCATGATACATATACAGCACAATCCTTATAAAACAAGTTTGTTTAAAATGCCATTGCAGAGGCTTTGGTGTCAGCAAGAAAGTTTGATGTTTCAATAACTACTACTATTTAAAGCATTTGTTAATATTTCAAATACATTTCCTGATTTAAGCATTTTATTAAATATGATTATAATATCCATATGTTGTCATATTGTTTTGATTTAAATAATTTAATTTTGGTACCACCTGTTTTATCTGTAGATCTTTCATCAAATTAATTCTGTTAATGTTATAAAGCAAAGGAAATGGAATTGCAACTGGCATGCATTTATACTTATTATTAAGAACTGAGTGTTAATTCTTTACTATCTGTTTGTTGCATTGATGAGTTTTTGAAATACTGTTGTGGCGTATTAACAAACTGTGGTCTTGAAAACTGAAAGGAGTAACATACAATGAATATTTTAATTAAGTAGAAAGCAAGGTTAACAGCAAGCATGTAAATATTGTGGTAGTGAATTATCAGGCAGTGGTGGAAAAATTTGTAAGTAAATATTTTAGCTGCAATTTCAATTGGCAGTCTTAAGTAATGTTAACTAAGCATAGACATTGCTTGATAAAAATTAACACATAAATATTTAAATAATTGGCCATATTTCATTATAAAAACTAAGCACATATTTGAGCTTTATTTTTCTCACCCGCTTTGTGTACTTGCCTGTTACTTGTCCCCTCCCCATAATTTGTAATCAGACATTAAATTTGCGATACCACTTCATTTAAGAAAGTAGCATCATATTTCATTTTTTAAATCTTGATCATAGATCTGCAATTTTAAGTGTTCTTAAAATTGATTGAGAAGAGGAAGTTTATTATTAAAAATAATTTCCTAAATAGTTAAATGATAATTCTATAACAAATTACGGAATGTATGTAACTTGGTTAATAAAAATCACAAAACTCCAGAATTAGATGGCTAAAGTAACAAAAGAAGACTACATTAAGAATAATTTCTGTCTTGATTTCATACACGGAGGGGAATACCTTGCATAGTTAATACAATATTCTGAATGCCTTTCAGTAGAGGCTTTATTTGTTCAATATAAGCTGTT
The DNA here is from genome assembly GCA_030762175.1 of Metallyticus violacea. Classification (NCBI taxonomy): domain Eukaryota; kingdom Metazoa; phylum Arthropoda; class Insecta; order Mantodea; family Metallyticidae; genus Metallyticus; species Metallyticus violacea. Next base: position 379,449,690 of record CM060846.1, read on the forward strand.
AATGCAGAGTGGGCTGTGACTCAAGTGGCTTACATTCATTTTATTGTACATTAATGAGAATCTATATTGCAATATTTACAATTTAAAGAATGATGGAAATGATGCCAGCTGATAAACTTGTATATTTGGTTCTGCACTAACATTTACAGTTAAACAGATGCTTTCCCATATGGATACAATGAAGAGATGGTGATTAGGCATAAAAGAACAGCACATATTTCTGACATTAAGGTTCTGTAATTCTATAGTAAAATATTTAGCATTTGAAAGAGCAGGCAAAGTAAAGAACTGAAATTCATACTTCAGTATTCGAATGCCAATGTACAGAAACTAATCTGGGCTTTGGTAGAATCCCCCCACAAGTATTAGTATTATTGTTTCTTCTATATTATATTTGGTTATAACATTAATGATAAGAGTAAGAATAATTAATATATTAAACTAATTCACTTTTGAGTTGCTATAGTATAAAGGAATAATTTTTTTTTGTGCATATATTCAGATGTTCTAATTAACACCAGGAATTCTCTTGAATGCACAAAGAACACGATTGTGTTGAACATAAAGATATTCAAAATTAGGAAAGGGTTTACCTTTGAACTTATAAGTTTATTAAATGTGCAGTTTATGCTGTTTTCTTTTTCTTTCTTTTGTAGATTAATGTGTACATTTAAATTTGTTACCCAAAGTTTTTTCAATGGATTTTATTTGCGACTATTACCTATCTCAAAAATGTCAGAAAAATCACTGGTCAGTGGGTAAGTTATACTAATAAATAAGCAGTAATGCTTGTTATCTTGCCCAAATTTATTTTCATTTGTGCAATAAATTGTGAAGCTTTAAAATATGATCATGCATATTATTAGAGAGTTCAGATTTGTATGTAATATGTATATAAAATATAACAAAACACCTTAAAATATGTATTAAATATTCATATCAGAATTGCACAGGAACTTATCAATTGTTCCAGAATTGGTTCATTTAATGAAAGATTACAAAAGATTAATTTGAGACAAATTGCACATTTAAATATATCACATTAGCTTTTGATGCAATCCTAAAATCAAAGTATGAAATACAATCTATCACAAGTTATATCTGCATATTTTTAAGGGATAGGTTCTGTTGATAATTGGAAAGTATGTTCCTGTACATTGAAAATAATCTCTCAACATCATTCGACGTCACTGGTGCATAGTTAAACAAAATATGGCTGGTAGCAAAGTCTTCTGGAGGATCATAAATTACTCTGCGAAAAATCTGGAAGAAAACAGTAGATAAGTTGGTGTAAGTTGAATTCCTTTCAAGTACTTTGATAAACTTTTTCACTACTTACCAGTTGACTCAGAGACAGCACTGATGATGTCAATTGACTGCATGCGTTTGACAGTTTCTAACTTTTTGAGAATCTCACGAATCTAGCTGAAGTTTAGTTATATGGCACTTGACACATAATTGTAGGATTCTGTAATACAATTTGTATGTTCTTCACTGATATGACATACAGCAGGAAGGAGTTGACAAAAGTTTTCATAACTTAAAGATGTTCATTGTAGAAATTAACTGCCTTTATGTAAGTACTTCATCATATGCAGTAAGTGTCTAATCCTAATAAGCCTGCACAGATAAGGGTGTGTTTACAAATGCCTTGGTTAAAGAAGTGTGTTCATTGACTTAGGAAAAGTGACCATACCTTCTCTGCAACTTGATGGATACCATGAGCCAAATTGGTGAAATAGATGAGTCGGGAATAGAATAATAGAAGGCTGCAATTGCAACCTTCAACATGTAGTACACTAAAATAAATTTTTCTTTTTGTATGCCCCAGGGCACATCATCTTATAGCTCATCATTAATGAAGCAAAGCAATTGTTGCTTGAGCTGTGTGTTGTAGAACTCTGCTACAGATGTAAGTTTTGATGCAGTATCCAAGCTTAAATCTTCCTATGAGACCAAATTTGCAATATATCAAGCCAAAACATTGTTGAATTCATTCACAGCAATGCAAATTTAGGAAGGGTCTCTCCATTATAATGTATTTTATAGCTTTCTTGTAGCAAACATCATGATATCTCTTTCAAAGTGTATATTCACCAATAACTTAATGACCAAGCTTTTCAACCCCTAGTAAAGCATGACATTTTGGTATCTGGAGTAAATTTGTTGGGTCATGGCTACACACGTTTATTTATAAAACTTGTTTAGAGAGCAATCTTTATGTATCTGCCTTAACAAAGTCTGCTTTTTAACTAAATGCAAATAAAATATTTATTTTTGTTGTGAAGCTCACTTCGTCGCTGTTTCAACAGAGGTTTCGTAGTGCAGTCTTTTGTCACACATTTGACACAACACCACTTTTCCATATTCGTGGTTAAAGCGTCGTCCATAGTTATTCAGAATCACAGTTTTGCAGATAAGGAACTTGTGACTGGAGCCATCCTGGTAGAAAATTGGCATTGTTTACTCCTACAAAATTGAACTAGTGTCAAATAAGAGTACAGTATACTATGAATGCACTATAACAATTAACTATTCATATTGGAAGAGAAAGGTATTAAAATATGCCTGCTCTATTTAAAGGAAATACCTAGGTACACTTATTTCTATCTTATTGTAAACATCAGCAGCTAACAAAAGAGAACAATAAAAGCTCAATTGCCTTCAAGCAGTAGAATGATGTGCTTATTATGTAGTGAGGCCTGTTACTCACCTAGTTTTTTCCAGGGTTGTAAGGGATGTGCAAGATTACAGTTTAAGTAGGAAAATACCGGGTTATATCTGGGTGATGACCCCATCATAAAAGCTGACATATGTACAGACAATATTAAATTATATATCTAAACTATTATTTATAATTTTCTATAATCACTGCAGTTAATTATACAGCATTTGGAATGGGTGTTAGTTTTATGTAATTTGTATCTTAAAAATATGCAGTACTTTTGAAATATGTAAAATGTTTAACGTTTATATTAAATATAATTATCCTAGAATTTTAATTTGTCAGCATTTTAATTGTGTGTATACGTAATTACATACAAATATGGACTCTATAATCAGCATATGTGTTTGTTTGTAAATGCTAGGGTTATATCTTTTTTCATTGGTGACATAAATTGTTCCTTGTTAATGTTATTGCAATTAAAAGGTTGAATTATTAACATCCAGATTGCTTGCAGAGTAGACAATGATAAAATACTTGACTTCTATCCATTGAAAATTCTTTATATTATTTACATCCATTTAATGCTACTAAAACGGTTATTAAGAACATGCATTTTGGAAATGTCCCATGTTTCTTTACAGCTAATGAGAAAACATTCCGCAAAGAACCTCTATAAAATGTAACAATTTGGAATAAGCCAAGGGTCACAGACTGTTAAGGGTGCACCAGTTCATTAATATCGTAAACTTTAGACTGTTTTGCAGTAGCTCCTATGAAATATTTTGTCATTCCTTACATGCCAACAGAATGTATTCATATACTCTATTACAAAAACATAAATCCCCTAATATCCCTTTGAGCCACCTATCTCTCTTTTCTTTAAAAAAAAACCTGAGACACTTATATTCATTCTAATATGCAAATGCTTTTGAATGGAAATTTGTTCATGTCTATCTTGAAATTAGTTTCTGCCATTTCTTTACTATCATTTCCATGCTTAGTCTTTTCCCTTTCCTGCAAATATTTCAATTTTTCATTTAGCTGAACTTCTCTTATGTTTCATGGAATTTTTAAGTACTTTTCAATTTCAGAACCATTATCATATAACCAACAAAACATAATTGCCAAATTCTCAAAGTTTCTGGTATAAAATCTGGTTGGATTACAGCAAATTCATGAAAAGAAATCTTTTTAAGTGGATTAGATTTTGTATTACTGATATATTAAAGAATCCCATCTATGCACTCTTTCACTTTGTTGTTTGCAGAACATCTGGTGGTTATCATGGAAACTTTACAAAAATTTCACAAAATAAAATTTTAGAACAGTAATATTATTCTACATAAAACAAACTATCACTGGCAGAAATCTCACCAAAACAAATATCAGTATTTCCTAAGTGTGTATTTCTTTCAAAAATATATGGTAGTTATATTTCATTCCCATTATTCATGCATTTTATCAATTGGAAAATTTGTTTCTGCTGCAGTCTTTTGCTATCCAGTAAACATTAGCCTGATATTAATTCTTAATCTGCACTCTTTTTATGAGATATTCTTTAAAATTCAACATAAAATTATAGTGATTACTGTAGAGAACTATGGGACAAATTAAATTTTTCACTGTTTAATATCCACCCTGAAAGATTTAGTTTTGAATCCATGAAGATATAAAATGGTGACTATGGGAAAAATTGCATTGGTTCTAAATGAATAATATTTATTTTTTATCATCTGACTTTATTTCATTGTTAAGCATTTAAAATGAGCTAATTATCAGCAGTGTTGAAAAATAAATTTTTAGTACAGTATTTGATTATATTTGGAAAAAGTGTAAAATAAAAACTGAAATGTACAGTGTGCCATATTTTTTACCAATATGACCCGAGCATGTGATTACAGTATGTAAAAAGGGAACATTAAATGAAAACAGGTGTGATTCCATTAAACTGAATGTAGGAATCAACACAGTAAAACTATCATAAAATCTGGTTTAAACTAAAAGTAAAACTACTTAAAATCATGTCAACACAGTAAAACTGATGTTCCACTTTTTAAAAAGTAAACTAAAAGAAAAAAGGAGATATAAAATAGCAGATGTTTGGTTTATAAAGATGTATTTAAAAAAAAAAAAAAAAAAAAAAAAAAAAGTAAAATGCATCAGGAAAACAATGAAAACAACGAAGACAGTTATATACAAAAAGCGGCCGATAAAAAGGGCACTAAGATTAGAAAAATGTAAACACTGTGTGTATATAGCAACTATAGATCTAGAATTATATGATTTACATATGAAATTAGTAAAGTCCTCAGGCGCCGTTGTATGGGAAAACAGAAAGGAATACATTACAAGCCATCAGCTTCAGAGTTAGACAAAAAAACCACACGTCAAAAGAAAAAATTAAAAAAATTACATAAAATACCGGAGAAATAAAATTAATACCATTATGAAACCTAACCTCAAAATAATCAACCTTTCAAAAGAAAAATTTAATTTAAATGAAAAAGAACTATTAAACAATGGGATTAACACATGCTTTACTTTTTCATTTGACATGGAAGACTACATAGCTCATATTGAGTCAAACATTGATAAACTAAATCATATAGATAAAAATTTCATCAGAAAAATTGCGCCAAGGATATTACAAAAAATTACAAAAAGTAATCAAGGTTCCATTTCACATCAAAAAACCATCAAATCTTAGAATAAAAAGGAAGTTGATATATTAGGGCATATAAGGGAAACCAAACAGTAATTTTGGACAAGGAGGATTACAAGCAAAGAGTGCTAGATATGTTAAACAGCTAGGAATATCTTGAACTAGAAACAAACACACTTGGTAGATACAAAAAATTAACAGAAGATATATTGAAAGAAAGCACTTGGTTCACAAAATCTGAACTTTATAAAATTAAAGTACTAAATCCATCAATAGCCAAGATTATTGGGTTAATACTCCTTGTTACCCTCTAGCAAAATGGTTAGCTATATAATTCAATACATTACCAAAATTTCTTAGCTTAAGCCCGAGAAATTCTTTAGATCTCATTAATTGATATCATTGTATGATTCAGTTGAACTACACGCACTTAAAGCTTCTTCTTCTTCTTCTTCTTCTTCTTCTTCTTCTTCTTCTTCTTCTTCTTCTTCTTCTTCTTCTTCTCCTTCTCCTTCTCCTCCTTCTCCTTCTCCTTCTCCTTCTCCTTCTCCTCCTTCTCCTTCTCCTTCTCCTTCTCCTCCTCCTCCTCCTCCTCCTCCTCCTCCTCTCTTTCTGCTCCTCCTCCTCCTCTCTTTCTGCTCCTCCTCCTCCTCTCTTTCTGCTCCTGCTCCTCCTGCTCCTCCTCCTCCTTCTTCTTCTTCTTCTTCTTCTTCTTCTTCTTCTTCTTTTTCTTCTTGCAATTTACATTTTAAGTCTTTAGATCTTGTTAAAAAAATTAAAGATTATAAGTTATCTTCAAATGAAAGAATGATATCCTTCGATGTAAAAGCTCCTTTTTCCTAGTATTCCAAAGAAGAAAACCGTAACTCATCTAAAAAAAATGGTTGCTATCCACACAACTTACAGAAACACACATTAACAAAATATGTCAAACTCACAGAATTATACTTAAATCAGACCTTCATATTCGAAGGAAAGTTCTTCAAACAAAAATCAGGCTTAGTAATGGGCAGCCATCTCTCTCCATTTTTACCGGATTTATTCATGAGTTTTTTCAAAATACATATAACCAAAGCTTTCCCATACATATTCAACATATGGTATAGTGTGGATGATGTTTTTGCCATAGTGCAAAACAGATATGCAGAAGATGCACTTAAACTCTTAAATTTACAGGAACCAACAATAAAATCCAACATAGAAATTGAAGCTAACATCTTACCCTTCTTGGGTTTGAAGATAATGGAACAAACAATAGCGAATTTGAGTTTGGCATATATAAAAAGGATGCACATACTGACAATTACATAAAAGCTCATAGTTTCAATCCTATACATAAGGAGGCAGCATTTAATAGCATGACTTATAGATTGATCAATATACCACTTAAAAAGGAAGAATACAGGACACATAATAGACAAAGCAAAAATTAATGGGTTTAACAAGCAAATGATAAGGTCAAAAAATAGAAAGAAAAAAAGAAAATTAAACAAATCACTACACTCAGTGCTTTAGTTAATGAAAAGATTTATCAAAAATTCACTTACCACCCTTACCTTAGTTATAAATTTCAAAAAATATTCAAGCAATATAGGCATCACTTTGGCACCCATAAATAGATATAGTGTAGGCAAACTAGTGTAGTTAAAAAATAAAACAGAACCCAGACCAAAAGATTAAAATTCAAACATATATAGATATAATTGCAGAGATTGTTATAAGATATATATAGGAAAAACAAAAAGGAATTTAAGTATTAGACTAAAGGAACATTGGAGAAATATAAAATACAAACAGATAGAGAAGTCAGCAGTAGCAGCACACTTTTGGAAGGAAAACCACGAAATAAAAAAATACATATTATTAAAGGCAATTCAGCACTCAAATGAACTCGGTATAAAGGAAAAGATTTATACAAAAAAATATGAACATAGACTCATGAATTTTGACATACCAGAAGCAGACAATATATTATATAAGTTCATCAACAGACCACTAGAGTGAGCACAATTACATTTCCCACCTGATTAGATCTGACATGATTGAATGGTTAACAATGTGAGCGAGTGCCTCACAAAACATGTCCCAGTTTCCAGTTTACTTTTAAATAAGTTTTTAAAAAATGGAACATCAAGAGAGTTTTAATGTGTTGACATGATTTTAAGTAGTTTTACTTTTAGTCTAAACCAGATGGGATTTTTATTATACCAGTACTATATACTAACAGAACATTTGCATTATAGTTTGAATATTTGGGATATTTATCATTTTTATTATAGCAGGCTTGCTAAACTTTGACACGTGGCAAATTCCCCTTGTATCCAAATTTTTTAAAAAAAGAAAATTGGCAAAAGTTTATTTGGTGTTTTTTAAAAAATAATAATTTACATCATTAGCTTGTATTCTTTTAAATGAAAAAATATAACATTAAAGATCTGAAGAAGAAATCAATGAGAGAGACATAATTACATTATGACATCGTTAACATGAAATTAAAATTAATTAATATCATAGTATGATTCAGTTGAACTACACACTCTTAAAGCTTCACTTACTTTTCATAAATGTATGGAACCAGTTTCGAGAACATTTAGTTCCCATCTTCAGCCAGGCTAAAGCTCAACTGTCAGATCATTCGTTGAGCTGTGGGAATGTATATTCTGCTCTGGTGGCGGTGTGATAAACTTGTAGTTTATGTTTTCATCCCCGACAATGTCGAAGTTCATTATGCTGTCTTTGTATTTGTAGATGGTTCCAATTTACATTTAAGTATGAAATTAAAAGTTTTAACTCTTTTTGTAAACCTTAATGTGAGGAGCATCATTTCATCAAGCAGTAAGTACATCTTGGAACAAATTTTATATTGTTGCACATTGTACTCTTAATGATGCCTTGCATGATACAGCAGTGTTTTTGTTTCAAAACAAGTTCTTCCAGTTCTTACTGCATATTCAGTGAAAAATCATTTCACTTGCTGTGTCCGAACAAAATACACTTAGTCTGAGAAATGTTTTTACCATGCTTTCTTTTTGTATGAAACAAATGTTAGAAAATTTAACAGGGCAAGCCAATTGCCTAATCATTATAAGCAAAGCTCTTTGTGTTTTCACATGTAAATTCTGTATGATATAAGAAAAGGAAGAATGGTGTTCTTGTTGGAGAGAAGACCTCTGCTGTCACTAATTTTCATGTTAACTTCCAATTTGGTCCTTTTACTACCTACAAATGTAAAACTTTTTTCTGATGAGTGTGGTGGGCACCATTGGAATTGTCATTGCCCATGCCTTTTATGGTCCCTTCTAAAATACTTCCCTCCAATATTGTCACAACTAAGGTTGTAATTTAAGGGGTAGCTACTTATGAGGGTGATGGTAAAGACAAACCCCAGTGTGCATTGCCAACTCAATTTATTGTAGAGGAGACGTGCCCCCAATCTGAATTATAATTACAAATGATAGCCCTGCTTGGGTCCTTACCTTTTAGGAATCTATTGCAGTAATGCTGAGGGTGTACGTCCACAGGCTGTCCTCCAAAGACAAAAGACCCTGGGCCGTGGCTCTGTTTCTTCATATGATTTTAGGTTTGCCTAGGGGGGTCTCTATATTGTGAAACAAACTATATCAAATATGGTGTGCCACCGCCTTAGATTTGAATTATATTAACCAATAAGAAAGTAGTGCATAGGTGTTTAAACCTTTCTGACACCAAGTGACAGATTTAAGCTCAGTATGTTTTTGCTTGTTAATAACCAGAAACTAATGTCACTATAATATACTTTGTAAGCAGCTACTGAAGTGACTGACCTCTATGCCTTTAAACATGCTGAAATTCTCTAAGACAACCATGTTAACGCGAGATAAGAAATATAAAACCAAATGAATTTAATTTCCAAAAATGATAATTTGCTACACCCTTCAGCAGTACACGCGACATATTCCCTGGGTAAAGATCACCACCCTCTGCAATAAATGGAAATGGTAATGACCATAAAGTGAACTGGCCTGTTAGTGGAATAAAACATATAATCATAAAACCTAAAACTGCATGTCAAAGTGTAGGTATACAGACATATCAAAATAAAAAAATATATATATAACAGCACTGCAGGAAGGTAATAAAAGAGCAGAGAAGGGGTTGGGAAGAAAGGAGCAGGAGACGAAAGGAAATGGAAGGACATTGTCCTCTATATGTCACCATCTGAAGATTAATTTGGAGCATACCATAGGCTGTGACATGTGATTCAGCCAAGTACACACCACAAATGCACCTAATATGCACTGCACTTCAAATACAGGAAGGTTCTGCAGAAGATAAGATATAGACTAGAGAGCTGCCACTTGCACAGGCACCATGCAGTGAATGCACACCGAATGTTTGATAAGGCATCACAAGTTTGCATACTATTTGATGGTAGCTGCCAGGCTGAAAGCACATAACTGCTGGTCTTGTGCCCGAACAGCAGAGGAGAGAGTTGAAATTAGTGTGGCACAGTGATTAGCTAGTGCTGTTTGCCTTCAGGCTGCAAGCATTTAACTGCTGCTCTTGTCCCCGAGCTGCAGAGAGAGCGAAACTTATCCACATGCACTTCACTATGCAGTTTGTAAATATAAACGGATAGGGACGGGTAAATCATTATAATGAGGGAATTACCAGGTGGGTGAAATGTTGTAATGTTGGGAACGAAAACTCTAAATATAAATGAATATATATGCATATTCATATTATACACACACTAACCTAATCTGTTGGCTAACCTCAGGCTAATCCTAGAAACTAGTTGACCCATTGGTTTAGCGATTAATCATTATAAATGTGGCAAACAAATATTAGGTGGACCTAGCAGTTTAGCGAGTTACTCGTAATTGTGGCAAGTTGCTCTTATTCCAACTCAGAACTAATTCAGCGAGTAAACCATGATGCCATAATCATGCATGAAAAGGAGAAAAGCGACAGAATACATCAGGTGCAGCTGAACTGAAGATGGTGAAAATAGCTTAATATGGTGGGCCTTATCACATTACACTAATCGGTCTCCTGGTGGGGTAGTGGTAAATATACTCGCCTAAACCCAAGATCACAGGTTCGATCCTGGCTAGGACGGATGGATTTTTTCAGGAATAAAAACCTCAAGCATGGTTTCCTTGAAAAGGGAAGTATGGGTCCCGTTTTGTACATTTACAGCATGATAACCTCAAGCCTGAAAAAAAAGGCTTTGAGTAAAATTTATCAACCATTTCACACTCTCAATTGAAAGGGACCTGATGACCAGAGATGTTAAACAGCATCCGTAAATAACCAAATCAACATTACACTAAAACAGGAAGTAGTTGCACTTATGGTGAATGCTAAATAATAAAGCAAAAAAAAAGTTTCGTAAAGGAAGTAAACAGTACAATTCTGAATATACTCATTTACTATTGATTAACTAAATGCCATATCCTGAAATTCCTGAAAAACCAGGCCAACAAGACAAAGAGGGAAAGATTAGGTAATTTGTCTCATACCAAACAATTTACTACTGCAGAATCACATCTGGGAAAGTAATCACCGAGATCAAAAGGTATGCTGGGGTATTTGACAGTAAATGAGAGTTTTACTGCAATGGAATAAAACATTTAAGAACTGAAACAGTGACAAAACATGGAAATAATTGATGAAATTGAATTTAGCGTATTGTTGCCTACATCTAACTTTAAGAATCATTGATAAAACTGAGTGTAGAAGGGGGGAAGGCAGGAAAGTATGATGGTCATTAAAAATCAAATTTAAAAGTCACTCTACTAATGAAATATATTGACTTAAATCTTAAACTTCCTATGAAAATAAATGTTAATGTACAAAAGAAAGTACCTTTTACATATTATCAACATGTGTATTGCAACTAAACTCTTTCTTTTCAAGTTATATAAAATTAAACCTAAGCGAAAAAGAGTGACTTCACAATATCATTTCTGGCATTGTAAGGGGATGGTATTTTGCTTGCCATTCATGATGGGACAACTTGCCATGCATTTTATGCATCTGTGTGAGTAACACTCTGATGATATTGTCTATATCTTTATGTGAACTTCCTTCAAAGAAGACTGGTAAAGGATTTTCCATTAAGCCTTCTCTCTCTCTCTCTACATAGACACAGATAGAATCAATGCTACTAAAGGATGAATGAGCAAATTCATAATGACACTGAAGCACTCACTTCTACTGCTGATACAACTTGAAAGATGCATTGACAGTATATTACATCCTGAAAGATGGAAAGTGCAGCAATAGCAATACTAAACAAACTTGTTTCATCAGAGTACACTCTTTTGTGAAATACCCAACAATGCAACATGAATATAAAATTAAAGAAAGGATCCATGACTGCTTCTACGGGTGCTAATAGTAATATATTAATCTAAGGTAAATTAACCATATTTTTGGGATTTGTACTCAAAATTCGGCATTTCCACCATATATTACACTAAACAAGAGAGATGACAAAGAGAGAACAGAGAAATAACCGAACAGGAATGACGTCACATCTCATTATGAAAAACACTTTACACAATATAAAGTTAAATTTGTAATTTTAATGGACTTAACAAAAAATTTCCCTCTTAAACACCTTCTTGCAAATTAAAAACATGATTACTGGGAATTGATAAGCATGATTGTTCAGTAATAAGAACAGAATATCAAAAACAAGTCTAATAGGTTAATAATGGTAATCATGTGATTTCCACAAAAAGAGTTTGATTTATTGATTAAACTATTGGGCATATCCATCACATGTTACATTACTGGGAAAGGTATGGAATGGAACCATATCCCTTGTAAAAATGGCTACAAAGGTTGACGTTTCCACCACATACCAGTTTAACAGTAGAGGTCCGGGATTGTAAAAGCTTTTGATACTAGCTCAAGAGCTGGCACTTCCACCACATCATGACTAAGGTTGTAACTAAAGGGGTAGCTACTTAGGAGGGTGATGGTAGAGAAAAACCCCAGTGTGCTATGGCAACTCAATTTATTGTAGAGGAGACATGTCCCCAATCTGAATTATAATTACAAACTATAGTCCTGATGGCCCTTATCTTTTATGAATATATCTGAGTAATGCTGAAGGTGTATGTTGGCAGGTTGTCCTCCAAAATCAAAAGGCAGAAGACGAAGACCAAAGGCAAAAGTCCCCGAACCGTGGCTATATTTCCTCTTATACCATTTTATGATTGCCTAGGGGGTTCTCTACATTGTGACACTAATTATATCAAATATGGTGTGCCACCACCCTAGATTTGAATTATGTTAACCAAAGAGAAAGTAGCGTGTAGGTGTCTAAACCTTTCCGACACCAAGTGACAGATTTAAGTTCAGCATGTTTTTGCTTGTTACTAGGCAGAGATTAATGTCACCATAAAATACTGTGTAAGTAGCCACTGAAGTGACTGACCTCTATGCCTTTAAACATACTGAAATTCCTTAAGGCGCTCATGTTGAGGCAAGATAGGAAATATAAAACCAAATGAATTTAATTTTCAAAAATGTTAATTTGCTACACCCTTCAGCAGTATGTGCACCAATATGAAGAACATTTCAATGATATTTTCAGTCCAGGAGCCTTCATTTCCTCCTCCACATAGGAATGTTTAAAGTTATAGAAAATATTTTAAACCTGTTTCAATTAACAACACCCAAAGAAAATCATGAAATTTATAGAAATGGATTAACAGTCCATGTCTTGGATAATGATTGGATCATTCAGGATTTTAAAACTTAACTAACTCGGTAAAAATGCCAGATATCATTAGGAATAAGAATAGGAAAAGGATAATGTTTTAGAAATTGGAAAAGTCAGCAAAGACTAATGTTGTTATAAAAAGGGGATATCGGAAAATATTCTGATCAACACATTTTGTCACTGGTATGCCAAACTAAATGTTCCAAAAGAAATGACATAGATAATTTGCTGGAGCAAAATTCCATTTTTGAATATGATGATTGCATAAAATGTGATTGCCTTGAAGAGGAAAGATTGGGAATGTTGTGGATCGTGAAAAAAAGTAAACAAAATAAAACTTGTCATAAAATATACTTATAAAAAATTCAGTAGAATTAATTAACTAATAAAATAAAATTTTCCAGAGCAATTGATGTGTATTGTTCCAAGCCTTGATAAGTTTATATGTTTGGTGCAAAAGCAACTTCAATAGATTTTTTAGGATAGTGAGGGTCATTATAACAATGATTTGTTTTTTCAACATTATAGCCTCATAAGGACTTGATCTATAATGTCACATTTTCAATTATTGTTGATCCTCTTTAATTTACTCAATGAGTTTTTCTGTTTTCTTGAAAGTTTGTATTTGTGGGCAATCTTCTTTTTGAAACAATGTTGCTCATATGTAAAAAATGAAAGTAGGCCTGTAAGTTTAACTTAAACTTTGTTGTAAACCAGCTCAATTCTCTGATCATTGTCAGGATACATGTTAATGACTCCCAATAAGAATCTGAATGTCTAAAAGACAGTTTTACGCTCTGTTTTTTGATGGCTTATGTGGAAAGGTTGGAGTCGATCATTCACCATAGAGTTTATCAATTTATTCATTTTTTTTCCCATGAATGAATTCTCCCATGAGTTTCTGCAATTTTTTTTAATATCTTTAGGATGTTTTGGATCATTTTGCAATTAATGCATTTCAGACCAGAATTGGTGTGAAATTGTTGATTTTTCAGTGAGTTGTAAATATTTGACTCCACTTGTGCATTTCTTAAAATGAAAAGTTGTGTTTCTTTTGGTTTTAGCCATTTATTTTTTTGTGACAGTCTTCACAATTGATTTCATAAATTCCTGGTTATTTGCTTTCTTCTTTGTGTTGGTGTTTCGAAGGTTAAGCTGTATTTGTTTACTGGGGTCAAAATAATTTTTCCTATCTATGAGTGTTTCTTGAAATTTTTTATATGCTCATTAATGGAATATTAATTTCTTAGAGTATGTTCATCTTTGTATTTTTTAAGGGTGTGATATGCTTTAGTTGTTTTCATTTTTTTAATTTTTCTATTTTCTTGTTCACTAGGTCCATTGTGCAGCCATTTTTTTGCACCATATCTGATTTAATGGTATTCTGATTTGTATTCAGTCCCTCTTGTAGGTAGTTTTCTTTAGTTTTAATAGTGCTCATAACCCTTTAACAGTAGACTGATGTAGCTGCAATTTCTTTTGGTAGGGAAGTAAGCCATGGGTCCTATGTCATAGATTAAGTCACGTAAAGTAATATCAAGCCTGAAATAAGAAGCCTTTGAGCAAAATTTATTGGCCATTGAATGGAATGCTGATGACCTGAGATATTAAATAGTTTCCATAAATAAACCAAATAAATGAAGTGATTACTTAAAATAAAGCATTACTTAGAATAAAAGAGAGAAATATAACAATCTGAAATATGTCTTTCATACCAGTGTTTATGGTTCAACGAATGCTTAAATGACAATTGTTAATCCTCACTTCTAAAAATGAGCTTTAGTTCCCCTTTATTTTTTAATTTTTTTATTTCGTATTTATTTATTTTAGTGAAATATGGGTCATCTTGTGTCAATCTTTGACTTCTGGGAACTGTTGTAGCTGGCTATATTTTTTAAATACCACTATCCGCAAATTCAAAACAATCTATATTTTTGAAATTTTTTAACTGAAAGTCCAAGCTCACAATCACAGGGTTCCTTCTGCACACATTTATGTTGAATCTACACTGGATTTCAGCGTTCATCAAATGACGGCTTAGTGTAACTTTTGATTGACCACTGCCATAGTCAAGCAGTAGCATTTGTACTGCCTTTGTGGGTTTAACTCTAACATATTCATATATATTATTTCTCCCTCTTGTTGCTTGTTTAATCTGTTTCCAAGCATTGTTACCTTTGAGATTCAAATTTATTTTCATCAACTTCATTTGTCCTCTGCCTTTGAAGAAGAACAGATTTGTTCAAAATATAGCAAAAATTGTGTGATTATTTAAGTGTTTGACCTATTTCTGCTTCTCTAGTTCTTGTTATTTTAGTTCCATTGTTCCAAGAGTTACTTTATTTTTATATGTTTGTATGTATGCTAAAGAAGCCCAAGGAGAAACAGAAAATGAAGCAAAATAAAAATTAATGCAATACAGAAATTGAATTAAGTATAGAGCAAACAATACAGCTGTACAAAAGGTGGCTATCAGCACAATACCATTAAGATAGGAAGGCTTAGAGAAAAATAGAGTTAGAGAGATATATTGAAATTAATAATTATATAGTAAGAACTCTAAGTGTGGAAATTAATAAGAAGATTATGAACAGAAAGCAAAGGGAAGGTGAATCTTATAAAAATCAATGAATGGTACAAATACCATGGTGGCCCATGAAAAACCAACTTCCTATGGTATAAGCTGTATGCATTCTTCAGGCTGGGCTGGTGTTTCATGGGCTATCCAGTATGAATCCTTTTGACAAAGTAGAAAGGAATATAATAAACAGCGTGAGCACGACACAGAAAAATCAGAATGAACTTCTAAATAAGTCTAATTAAATTAGATGATAGGGAAGTTCAGGTTAAGGAAATATTTTCTCTAGAGGTTCGTAGATCAACACCTTCAACAGCATCAGTTATCTTAGCAAAACTGTTTATTAAATGCCTACTAGGTGAATCAGTTCTGCAAGAACAGGAAAGAGTATATATTCTACACACAAGAATGACTATAATTATTAAGAGTATTAAGCTCAATTGGTAGAGTTATGAAAATATTAGAAAAAGAAATAACAGGAAGAGAAAATGTGGATTCAGGGCAGGGAGATCTTGAGAGTCAAAAGTTTCCAGACATCTTGTAAAAATGTAGTTATGTGCACTTGTGTTATGTTAAGAGTTAACATATGCCTGTATCATCATGTTGCAAACATGTGTCAGCATTACAACCAATATCTTACCTTAATCTGCTCTTTACCAATGATGCAATATATAGTTCTCTGTGGAGTGCCATGTTCGTGCCATAAATACTGTACTGTTTTTTGACTTAAGAGTATCTTTTAAAGTCATTGCTTCCTCCATCCAACAAAGGGTTGCTGAATACCATATATTCATTATTACATCACATATTGTTTCAAAAGTAACCTTGGGTTTTTAAGCAATTTTTATATAATTTCACAAAAGAAAGTATTACTTAAATTTAATTTTAGGAAATGAGCTATAAGCAAACATTATGTATTGCTAAGTGCTGTGCAGTGAATTTCAGAAATAAAAAAAAGAAACAAAGAAAGTCCCCAAGATGGCAGTTGCTGATGCAAAAGAGATTAAAGAAAACAGCCAAATATCAGCAAAAAATGATGCAGTCGGTACATTACAACTTTATTGTTACCTTATATTTACAATGGTGAGCAATAAGCTTTTAAATAGGTGACTGTTCTCATACTCGTGATAGTGTAATAATATTAAATTATGACATTATACAAAAATAGATATATATAATAGATACATACAAAATATTACATATTTATTATTGAAATATACAAAGGTAAGGGATGTGTCTAGATCTCTGCCTACTCTCTTTTTTTAATTTCACTTGCAAGGAGTCGAAACATGTTATAACAGCCTGCTCACACCATTCATTAAAACTTTTCATCTCTCTCTATAACCAGCTTCATTCTACCTTCTGAATCTTTCCTTTCATTGCTAAACAATATTGTCACATACGTAAATTAGTGAAAATAACACAAGAAAAATGCCCTCCCTGCCGACAAGTTTTGGTACAAAATGTTTATAATACACACTACAGTTTTATCATTAACTTCAAAATTTGCACGGTGGATACTCTTAACCACCTCACCTTTAATGACTCCTCTTTAGGAAATTTAAATATGGTGGTATGGGGTGCACTGCCCTAATTTGAAGTACAACCTGATATATAACAAGAGTGACCCATGTTGTACTAAACACTTTCTATTACATAACTTCCTGGTGTAACTTCACTAAATCAAAAACACATAAGCCCGAGATTAGCCGACAGAGTAGGTTAGTGTGTGTGTGTATATATGAATTAGTTGCAAATTGGAATAAGGGAACATTCCCCGCCATTACAATATTTCACCCGTCTAATAATGACTTCGTTACAGTGATTTACCCATCCCTATCTATTTATATTTACAAAGTAAAGCGTGTGTGGATAAGTTCCGCTCTCTCCGCTGTCGCTTATGTCTGGCTAGCTGCTCGGGCACTAGCAGAACAAGTGCAATTAACAGCAATGCTTTCAGCCCTACGTGTAAAGTCAAGTACTTTATTTACTTCTAGCTATAAATCACGTACTTAATAACAGCACGTGCTCGAACTATAATAACCGCCATTTTATTCACTATCGATACCGGATTTGGGGTCAGGGTGGTGAAGTCGATCTAGCCTGAGCCATCATGCCTGGTATAGCATGATCAGTTCGGGTAAGATCTCAGTTATTCCATAACATCACTCGATTGCCGTTAGCGAATACACGAGGAATACAAAGTCTCAAAACTCCTTAGTAATGATAACTGGGTCTTCCGGGCTGTAAGGCGGCAGTTCAATGTAGTTCTTCATCTTCCCAGACCTTTTCTTCACAAGGCTTCCAGTCACCATCCGAAGCCAAAATGCGCTATGATTAAAACTCTCCTAGTTGAAGCCTCCTGGATTTGTGAACTAAAGCTCCTGGAACGAGAGAGTTAACGGGTAGGAGCCAAGGAAGGGAGAAGAGCCTTACATCCTAGAAAGAACACGAAACAAATTGACACACTGTCCAAGAAGCCTTTCTTCCGTTTCTGAAAAACCACTGGCAGCATTTCCAAGTTACTTAGACGACAAAACGTACAGACAGTCTTTTTTTTTTTTTTTTTTTTTTTTAACCCACAAAAGAATTAAGAAATGCATTCCGCTCCATCAAGAACACAGGAAACCACTTGCCTCGCACAGTATCTACTGAATATCATGATCGTGTGGTGCGGTTTACGTAGATACCACACAGCGCAAAATGAATACCCGCCTTTCAAAACACAAGAGACGCTGCCGCCTAGGTCGGAAGAATAAATCAGCCGTCACTGAGCATGCCTTCCTAGCTGACGGAGAGCATAAAATAAGTTTTGAAGACACTAACATATTAGCGTCAACATCTATGGCAAGCAGGCAGGCAGGTTTCGGGCCGGGTCCCCCTTCGTGCATAGTTACACTGTGACTTTATGTGTCTTTCTTTCTCGGTGGGTTCTACTGATTGAGTTGTGTCGGGATCACCATGTTTTTTTTTTTTTTTTTTTCCCATGTCAAATTTTCAGGGATGAGGGCAAAAAGGGGACATTACGGAACGTGTGCTGATATACCAGCTTGTCAAAGAGTGCCGAGTTTGGTACAAAGTCCTCTAACACGGAGGTTCTATATGCTCATTGGTTTAGTCCAGTACCTCCCGTGCAGTGGATGAGCCAAATGTTTGCGCCCTCGTTTGGAGTGTCATGCTTATCAAGGGCGCGGATGAGGCGATTTGGATACCTAGTAATATTTTGATAGACTTTGCTGGCCTGTTTTCTAATTATGTCTGCGACATACTCGTGGTTCGAGTTTTTGTGCAGTAATACTTAAAGAAACATGCAGTTAGTACCATAAATAGTGAGCAGAGTAATCCTTTGTACTTTCGGTGTGATAGCGCTGCGTAGTCCCACACTTCGCTCGTATACATCATAATGGACGGGATAATGGTTCGGTAAATATGCAATTTTGTCAGAATAAGAACAGGGTTTGCCCTGAATATTAGGAACAGCTTGCTGGCAGCGAGCTTTCGTTCGGAGATGTCGGATAGGGATATGCCGCACCATACCACACACATAAACTGCAAACTTTCCAAAACAAAGTATTAAGCATGATAACAAAAAAGCCAAGTCTAACTTCAGGGCGCCCTCTCAATCGCAAAATAAATATGCACAAAATAATGCAATTCATAAGGAAACTTGCCCATGGAACATGTGAAAATACCAAATACCATACAAATCCACTAATTTGCAGTGTAGGTCAATAGGATCCTCTTATCGGCCTTCAAAAACGCCCATTGTATATCGTCCATAGACCCTCTGAGCAGGACACCATGGACAGCAAAACTCAGGAATATCTTAATTGCTTAATTCCTTACATACGCCACCTCAGCATCTAAAAATTATTCCGCTCACTATTAGACTTAACTACCAAAATTTCCACCTTAAACTATCACCTTTTCGTTTGCTCTCATCAACTTTAGCAACCTCCATACAGTCCACACATATGCCCTCTCCTCAGATCCTAAATGTCAATATTCCATGCAATTGCTAATGAACGTGAACAAGGCTACGTTTAGTAATATGACTTTGGCTCCTAAGGAACTTTTAACACTAATCATGATACTCTCTAACTGCATGCTATACATCATGACACCTGAAACTAACCTTAACTACCAGAAATAACACCACTAAAGAATCACTTTTATGAGCCATCAACTAACAGCATGAATTAGCTCATAGACTCGACTCGGGCTTCCATCGGAACTCTCAACACTCATACTAACATCTACTAACTGCATGTCGGTCCTGGTGATGTAGTGGTAACCATACAGGCCTTCTAAAGCCAAGATCGCGGGTTCGAACCCGGCCAAGATCGATTGATTTTTGGGCGTAAAAATTCTGAGTCCTTCGGAAGAAAAGTAAAGTCGTGGGCCCCGTGTCATTGATTTACGGCACGAAAGAAAACCTCAAGCCTGAAAAAAGATGCCTCTGAGCAAAATTTGTCGGACGTTTCACGCCCTGAATGGATGGGCACGCTGATGATCTGAGGTATTAAAGAGCGTCAGTAAATAAACCAATTCAACAACTTCTAACTGCATGCTATGCTTCAAACCCAAATACAGATCTTAACTACCAGTAAAGAGCACTAAGGTAGAATATCTCATGAAACTGTCAACTAACAACATGAATTAGTACATAAACAATACGCCTAATCTGACTAACTAGAAACCTCTCCAAGTTTCTTATACATATACAAATTAGCCTTTTCTAGATACAACCGCACGTTCCTCACTAATATATAGCACGCCAAACCACTTCCATCTGGTACTTGTGCACCACATAGAAACCCTACGCCTCTAGATTCCTCTGCATAAGAGTGCATTGTTAACTTCACTAACCTAGGGTACTTTACAGACCTGACTAACTAGCATCCCTCTGCATGGTTATACTAACTGTTTGGGGAGGCGATGTAGACTGCATGTCCGCATGTCGAGGGTTCGCCACTTAAGGTGACGGGCGTAAGGCCCCCCTTTAAAAATAAAGCGAGTTTGGCCTAATATTGACTAGTTAACTAGCAGCAATCTCCTGCGGTCAGCAGATTAGCAGGTAAGGTGGGTAAAGCTGCCTGACCGAAGTTACCGCCACGAGTGACCTAGGATGTTAAGGCGCGGACTCGTGAGCGAGAGGTCGGGGGTTGGAATCCCGCCAGGATTGTCCTCCCTGACAGTTTTTTTTCAGGTTTTCCTCTGTCTTCATAAATGGTAAATGCTGTGGAGGTACCCTAAACTTAGGCCTGGAATGCCTCCTTCCTTTAAAAAACGCCTTTTCCCATTTACCATTTCATCCCATGTATCATCAGTGTCCACCGCCTGTGGTGCCTTAGTAGTAAAAACGGGCGTTAAACATTAATAAAAGAAATGACCGAAGTCAACAGTCCTTGACTGATTAACCAGGCTCCACATAGGCAGGTCTTCTGTAGCTCTTCAACGCCCACTGTAAGGCATTTTCTCTTCTCCTATCACTATAATTGCTCCGCCCTATGTGGTTTATTATAGGTGTCTAGGTCTTTCATCTTCTCTCCTTCCACTTTAAGTTTTTTTTTTTTTAAAGTTCACTACACTTAAATCTATTTTACAACATTTTTTGCAACATTACTAACTTCGACATCGGATCTAAATGCAAGACTGTTCCCCAGAAGCCCCCTCTGAACCTTGGCACAAGCACAAAGACGATTATGAACCGAGATCTGACGTAGAGTTTTCACAGACTCCTCCTGCGTTTCTTCCTAAGCCATCCTGCCTCTTAACCTATCCACTCATACATCCGATGCAACGCCAATTCAGGTCACTCCCGAGGCCCCTACTATACCTTCCCAACCTCCTAGCCCTTCTCTATTTCCTTCTTTAAGATTCTCCACTCTTCGTTCTGGTGGTACTTCCTCTCATCCTACATCTCTCACTCCCCTCCCAAGATCGCCCACCCAGTTCTGATGACACTTCCTAATATCCCAGCCCTCCCACTTCCCTCACTACCCCCATGGCGGCACTTCCTCTCATATTAGCTCTTCCATCATCTTCCTAAACTGCCGCAGTCCCCGCCCCGGTGGCAGTTTCTCTCAACCTAGCCGTCCTACTCCCCTTACACGCCGCCCTTCCATTACCCACTCTTGTGGCACTTCCTCTCATTCTAGCCCTCAATTCCCCAAACTCCCCCACTCTCCTTTCTGGTGACGCTTCCTTACCCCGTCCCGCCGCTGGCATTCTGCTCTCCGTGGCGCATCAGACGAACGGACCAAGACCGACGGCGATATATGCAGAGGCTTCTGTAACTAGACTACAACCCGTGTTCTTTATCAGCCATCAGCATTCTACCACTCTCATTGGAGTACTAAGAGAGTTCCCGAACTCACCCCAACGAGGGGTATAGCGTCAATTGATCAGCGGCCACGCGCAATTATCTCTTGCAAACGCTCGGGATGGATTGTATTCCGTCTGCTGCGCTTTCTACAGGAAACCAGCGCGGTTACGTGCCCGATGAGACTAAGAGTTGCAGAGAAGTTATCAAATGGCTCTACGTTGATAGAGGAAGACTTAAAAGAGGAGCTTAAAACCTCTCAGATTAAGGTGCTTAGAGTTGCACAACTTAGAAGATTTAATAGGGAACACTCCCCTCCCTATGTATCTGATGGAAATAGCCAGCACAGAAGACTTAGGTATGCTTAGGGCCTTAAATTGTGATCCGCATTTCAGTATCACCATCGAGGGTTATAGTGGGCTGCCTGTATAGATGCAGTGCAACAAAGGCCAACAATTTCGGCACACTGCCCAACAGTGTAGGGTTAGTGAACTGGTTTGCTCCAGGTATTCAGGCGCCCACGAGTGGTACATTTTTTGAAATTTCTAACCTTCAAAAGAGGTGTGCGGTCTGCTACAACGTGGACCATGGGACATGTAAATGGGGTTACCCAGAGCACCTGAGGCAAAATGTGCTTATGAGAGGAACAGCCTCTTCAAGGTAGCAGACAGTAGCACGTGGATAGTGCGGTACTATTGGGTTGGATTTTCAAACTAATTCGTCGCCCTCCCGTGAGACCAGCGCAAACTGGAGCCGACACCCACCCCCACGCAGCCGAGCAGGCCCAAACCAGGTCTACCCCCCCCCCCGGGCAACACTAACTGCTCTTTGTAGCTCACAGTTGGGGCTTCATAAGGAGAATGGAAAATGCAGTTATACATTATGGCATTGGCATGCCACGGTCGGAGGTTGGCGAAACTGTACTACATGTTCTCAATACTTTGTTGCTTTAGGCCATCGGAGGGACTTGAAGTTCTAAGAGTATATAGGGACTTCTTTGGCCACCTAACGAATACTGAATGCATTTATGACGACATGTCCCTACAAACAAGTACTAATGACAAGAAACGCCCATGGACTATGAAGATGAAAGGCGGAAACCGCTCTCATCACAAAACAACACCTAGAGCCACAGACAAGTTTTCAAATCCCGGTGACGGAGCATGGAGAAAAGACAGGGACGGGCGGAACAGCCATAATAATCAGGAATGATATTCTTCGTAACCATGTACAGTGTCCCCCCTTTTTCAGAGAATGAAAGCCACTGGTGTTCACATTTATATTCATAAACTCCGTGTACTCTTGGTGGCGGCATATAACCCCCAGGGGACATTCATCTGCCCGATTTAGACGAAATATTTCAACAAAATCGTCGCATAAGCTTAGCTGGCGATCTCAATGCGAAATATCAACTTTGGAACTGCATTACCCCAAACACAGCAGGAAATAAAATACTGCGACACGAAAAAGGATCCGATTATATTATTCATAGCAAATATAGTTGAAAACAATTTAAATTAACAATTGAAGCTATCCGTGTACATCACAAGAGTATTTTTGCAGCAATATCAACATATGGCCTAGGAGTCTGGGGAAAAATTCAGAGAAGTGTTCGTCAAGAGTGGGGTAAGAAGGTCACAAAGAAAAATTTAAATTAGATGTTTAGGGGCAATGTCTACAACACCAACACTGGGACTCCTAGTAACTTGGCCATCTGGCCAATAGATGTTCAAATTAGATAAAGGGCAGCGAATTGTTGGCTAAAAAGCAGATTATTGGCAGAAGCTGCACCGACAAATGTCAAATAAAAGAAACATTATAGCAGGAATGGCAAGAGGAGTGGGGCTGGATAGACGAGGGAAGAAGAATTCATAAAATATTTCCACCAATAAAAGAAAGAATAAAATTAAATCACATTCAACCTGCCAAAGGATTAGTACACTTCATTACGGGACACAGTCCTGACCAAATCTATTTAGAAAGAATAAAATTACAACCCAGCAGTAAGTGTGACAATTGCAAAATAGAAACAACGGGGCATACTATATTTGAATCTTGCAGTTACATATAGCTGGTCGGTGAGGAAAGAAAATATATGCAGGAATAAACACAAATAACACAATAAGAAATCAAAACAAGTTCCAAATTGCACAAAAAATAGCCGCAAAATATCTAAGTTAAGGTTGGAAAATTTTAGAAACACACAAAAAAAAAAAAAAAAACTAAAAGAGTGGAAGGAAAATAACAGCAGATGAATCAAAAATGTTTAATTAAGAAGATCACAAAGATTTATAAAAATGAATGCAATCCCAAACGAAATGACAGAAGTGATCAGTACCATCGAAACTATGCAAGAAGAAGAAATAACAATCAGCAGATGAAAATAATTTGGCCTATGATTGGTAGGTAGGAAGAAGCTCAAAGGAGAAGTAGTGAGGGAATATGATACAAAGACTATACGAAAAGAGTTGAAGGAGAACATTATCAGAACACATATTATCTATAGGCAACAGTTAAAGATGCAATTAACAACGAAAGACACTAAGAAGGAAATAAATGAAGAATACACAGAGAGAAATCTGCACTACTAGGAAAAAGAATCAACGATAAAACGTCATAACTTTAGTCCTAACCTTAACCTAAAACTACCACAAATTCCAGTCGAAGCTTGAGATCGGCAGCTATCACCCTGATGTCCAGTGCGCGGTTCCGGTCGGGAGCAGCCAGGATGTTGAGCGGCAGCTAATGCGCATACTGGTGACGAAGAATGCACTTGCACACTGAATGTTATAAAACACAATTTGAAACATTTTAAAATATAATTAAATAATGAACAATGTTGTGTATAGTAAAATTTAAACTACTACTGGTTACAAGTGGTTGTAGTATGTTGATAAGGTTTAGTAAAATAAGTTACGTAATTTTGTATTGTTGTAGTTTTAGATAATTTAGCTATTTAGTAATGCAAAATAAAGTAATAAAGAAACTGGAATAATACACCCTGATATAGGTACCAGATATCAAGTATTGCAGACAACAATTTTAAAAAATGTATATTATTCATGTCCAAGGATCCTCCCTTCTTGCCATAGAGCCGCTTTCAGAGACCCGGTGTCTTCATCATTGTTTTAACACACAATTTAGGTCAATACATGATCTACACACAATTAACTAGCTATCACTGGACCATTTCCCGCTGGTGATGGAACTGAGCGGCTTAATTGACCTAGCTCTGCTCCTCACAGATACAATTGTAAATTATCCTTACACGCAGGGCGAAAATATTTAGGGCTGCTAGTGCAATCATGCTGTAGGCTCGAGTCCCGAGCAACAGCTGAGAGACCCGAAGGAGTGGTTTGCACAGATATAGCTAGATAATCATTGTTCTCAACCGCAAAGGCATGATAGCTCAGATGGTTAGTTGTGAACATAATGGTTTCGATTTCTGACGTCCACGTGCTTTTTTATGTCCGAGATAAAGGGATTTGCCACCATTACAATGAGTTACTCGGTAACATAGTACCACGCACAGAATGCCCTATAAATTGATGTTTATGAATTTTTGTTGTGATACAATCAAAGGAGATTTGCTACCATTACACTGATTTACTCGCCCCTATCAATTTCTATTTACGAAAAGGAGAAAAACACTGTCCACTGGTTTCTAGGATTCACTCAAGGTTAATGTTAGGTTTAGGTTTATTTATATATCGGTGTATATATGAATTAATTGCGAATTCGAATAAGAGCAGATTTCCCGCAGTAACAATATTTTATCCTCCTAACAATGCCCTCGTTGCAGTGATTTACCCGTCCCTAACAATTTATATTTACGAAAAGGAAGCGAGCGTAGTCAGTCAGGCCGTAGTGAACCGCAACAAACCACTGTATCCACCGAATTCTAGGATATATCCGAGATTGGCCTTAGGATTGGTATATATTAATTAATTGCGAATTACAATAAGAACAGATATCTCACTGTTATGATAATTTACCCGCCTACCAATTCCTTTTAACATTTCCGGAGGACAACGCATAGGTTACAATATTTTTAACAAAAAAAAAAAAAAAAAACTTCCAGCATTATTGTTACAAGCGGACACGCAGCAGCGTGCATCCAGCAGCAAGAGTTGCATTAGCAGCCTTGGTGATTTTCGCCCTGCGTATACGGGCAAGTCAACTATAACAAAGCGAACTGGACAATGTTTGTACAGACAGTAGACGAACACCTGCCGAATGCTCTAACATTAAACAGCTGAAGACCTAGAAACTACAGTTAATGCTCTTGAATTGATAATTTAATTTGCCACAATTACTGCAGTCCTAGTGCACACCCAGCACACCTGGGCCGAAATCTCCCCCAAACACTCACGGCTAAAAGCATCAGGGTTTGAGGCAGAATACTCTCATCCTGCTCTTTACAACAGACTTCAACAACTTAATTCCTTATGCCGAGAACGTACTGCCTCAGTTATTGCACAACAATGGAATGAAACGTTAGAAAAACTGAATACTGACCACGGCTCCGTGTAACACATTGCCAAAAATCTGACTCGCGACACCACTCAAATTCTCCCACTTCATTGCCACCTTTGTCGGTCCTGGTGGTGTAGTGGTTACCATACTTGCTTCCTACGCCTAAAACGCGGGTTCGAACCCGGCCATGATCGATGGATTTTTTCGGGCGTAAAAATCCTAAGTATGACTTCCTTCGGAAGGGAAGTAAAGCCGTGGGTCCAATGTCGTACATTTACGGCACGAAAAAGAACCTCAAGCCTGAAAGAGAGGCCTCTGAGCAAAATTTGTCGGCCGTTTCACGCCCTGAGTTGAATGGGACGCTGATGACCTGAGATGTTAAAGAGCGTCCATAAATAAATCAATCAAAAAAATCAATCATTGCCACCACGTACTTTGAAAAAGTCAAAGCCCTAGTTGCCGCAATCGCGAACACTCTCACGCCGAACGCCAACCCTCGTTTGCCACCCACACAGCCGAATTTAAGGCAACAACTCAAATTTTCCACAACCGCCGTACATACAACCTCATTCGCAAAACATGCCCATCGGAAATTAAATGAATCAATAATCACCTCCCTGCACGAAAGGTACCAAACCCGGACCGAATACCTCTCTTAAACAACTACCTACTAACCGATTAACTGCTTAAGTAAAACATTCAATTACGTACTCACTGGTGGCCGCTATCCAAGCAAATGAAAAATAATTCATATTATTCAATTTCCCAAGAGGAAAAAAAATTTCCCAACAATTATAGTTCCACCAGTCTGCTAAATTCTCTCAATAAATTGCTAGAAAATTTATGTAAGACGCATATAAGCACGCATTCACAAACACAATGTATTCATACACAAACAATTCGCCTTCAGGAGTAATATTCAACAAAAATACAACTACTTAGAGCCACGGAACGGGGTCGCTCAAGTCTTCAACATACGAAAATTCACCTTATATTGAGCGATCTTAAATTTTCTGACACCGTGGTTAAACTCATAGCTAATTATATGCGACAGACAATTCAGATCCAATGTGAACTACATACACTCAACTCTCAGGAACACTAGGCTAGGAGTCCCCCAAGGAAGCCCACTTGGCCCAGTACGTTAAACCTATATATCAACGATGTTCCGAAAAGAGCCCAAACCTGGATTTACATGTACGCTGACGACATAAATCAACACAGTCCGGTAGCCCACACTAATACAACAACCCTGAGTACACCGGAAGGTTGGTTTACTAGCTGACGTATCAAAGTTAACATAAAAATGCCAGTCAATCATGTTCACCAAGCATATTAAACATCGCCTCTCAAGGCATAATCTACAGCCACTACAGCTATTTGGTGACAACATTGCATGGTCTAACCGCGTAAGTTATCGCGGAGTAGTTAGGAACCAGGGCCTCACTAGGCATCAGCACATTATCCAATCAAGCAGGAAAGCTCAAGCCCAGCGCTGTAAAATATTTCATCTAGTTAAATATGGCAGTGCACTAAGTCTTAGTATGAGATTTTTATTTTACAAAACGCTCACCATACCCTTATGCTACTCCCGGTGTGGTACTATGCCGCCGCCATACTTATCAACTCTTCAATCTTCTCAAAACAAATCATGTGCATTGTAGCAAAGGTATTTATGATCACACCAGCGGACATTCTCCACCAGGAACTCATCTACACACAATAGAGCAGTTCATTAAGAAACTAACACATGACGGGTGCTAATCTAAGCTTAAAAACGGAAGTTCGCAAATTAATGGACCTGGAACCTACATCACATCAATCAATGCTCACAAACGCCCTCTTTACATTTTAGTTAAGAACCTGAGCAATGCTATCGACGCAATGACATTCCAAAGACATCTTCACTTTATCACTCAACCGATCGACAAGTACTTCATGCACTAAATTTAAAATTTACTATTTTTTGTACCACTATTCTAGGAGAAACAAGAGACCATCGGCAGTGGAGCTCCTGAACACCTCGTCGTCGATGTAATTACAACCGACTTTAGCATAACACGGATTAACTGTAATTCTACATTTTCTACAGTATCACATAACCGGACTAGATACTACATGTTCTAGAATAATAACTTGGATATCATACATCGCTAACCCACATTATCAATGCTTGCAACTAACGTCATAGCAAACTAACATCATTCATATAACCCATTTTTGAAATTGCGTGCCACTAATCTCGGCAGGTATTCAGTCATGAGTATCATCCGGAAATCATCATTGGCGCGCTCGTATACACTGCATACATCCTACTAATCATCACTGACCGGGATACAAAAATGGAACAGGATTAACGATAACGCGGACCGCTCTAACCATCTCTCCATGCATATTAGCATTAATCGCATGGGTAGACGAGGGGCTCCTAAAGTAGATCGCTACCAAGGGCAGCTTGGTAGGACCGCCCCTACAAAAAAAGAAGGAAGAAAAATAAAACGTATAAAATAACATAAACATTCAAACGTGGTGAGCGAAGGAGATCTCTGAGCAACTCTGCTGCTTTCCTTGTTCATAATCGTTGGGCCAAAAGTTCAGGCTGTAGCCGTACCAAGCAACTAGTTTCGAAGACCGATGGTATTTGGGATCTCATGATCACACTCGCTTATATCAGGAGACAATTGAAATTTGCAACCGTAGTAACAAATTTTAAAGAAAGAAGAAGCTGCAATCAGCATGGCATCTGGATAAAGAAACTACACGAACCAATCAATGACCGACACCCCGCTAGAAACACCCACGATCTCCAGTTTAGATCCAACCCCCTTAGCAAAGCGAACCAAACAGAGCTCAGTTCCACAGCCCCACTGTATATACAGTTGCAATTTTGTTATTATTGGCAGAGGTATACAACGACACAGAAAATATGAAAGAATCAAAATGGTCTTGTAAATATGTATGTATGTAAATATCATGACCCCACACCACTGTAAATAAAGATAAATCCCCATCCTTCCCCATCCCATATTTCCTCCTCAACGTTCACCTGTAAATAAATTTTTGATTAAGTTTCAGATAAGCACGTAATAAATGTACGCAATAAGTACATACAAAGCAAAACACCCCACCAAAACAAATTAAAACTATTTCTCGTGCACTCGTACAAAGGAACGTATGGGTTTTTCTCCGGAAACCCAGAATTCTAAATAGGATAAATAACAAACTATAAAACAATGTAAAGTTTTTCCTGAAAGACTCTACAGAACATTTTAATGATTAAAAAATCTCTATCTCAAAAATAAAATGTCTCAGTCACTGCCTCGTCTTCCAGAACATTACGCTGAGCACACAAATGATCATATGCACCACAGTCGTGAACGACACGTATGGGGAAACTAAGGAGAAAAATTCCACCGGACCACAGCCTAACAGCCCAGAGGACTCATTAAAATGTTTGACACCGTCCGTGAAAGCCTACGATGTCCTTAGTGATGTTAATGTTGGAATCAATGGCTGCAATAAACCGTGGAAATGGAACTGTGTCACCGGAGAAAACTACTAACGGCTTTTAATCTTTTCACAAAACTGTTCCTTATGCCTCTACGACTTTATTGATAAAGGTCTTGCCGGATAGACGGACATTTGGGTCTGAATGAGTCTAATTGAGGAGGAGAAATCTCTTCTGAAGTTAATATGAAGCATTTGTTCATAAATGTACATATATTCTGAAAATTATCTTAACATTTCAGGCATATGCTTCGAGATAGTGAAACGATTTTCTCATTTTGTTCCTCTGATTCTAGATGCTTTTCATTTCTTCTAGTTGCGCTCTGTATCTTGTAGAATAAAAAGAAATAATATCTTAAATATTAAGATATTCATTCGTTTAAATATTGTATCCTCCATAGTCTCAAAGACGGCATTTATTAAAATGTCTTACATTATTAAATGCAAAAGGTAATTGAATTGTGTAGAGGAGATAAAACGGCTTATTTTTTCGTTATTAAGAACAAAATATATCCCTCCTTCCAATTAATATGAAGGAAGTTTCTGCTCTTTGAAGAAATCTATGCTTCGTCACTGATGCTGTATAGATGTCACAGTATAATTATAAATTCAGTCTGTTTGTAAAAAGCCAGATTATTTCAGTGTTACATTAGCAATATGAAGTCATTGTTTTACAGTATTCTCGTCACCACAGCAAGTACCGGAACAAATGTCCACTTACCTACATACGATGAGTACATTGACCTGTCATGCTGTGTGATACCCTTTCAAAGACGCCAGGTATTTTCTGCAATTTCAGCTGCAATGCTGACTGTGTGCACTACAAGATTGTCGGAATGAACTACAGACTTCACAATGAGATCAAGTGGGGTGAACGCGGCTGCAGGCAACGGGCCCACCCCAGCCTATCCAACGATAGCCGAATGTAGGGGTAATTCCCAAAATGAGCTGGTGAAACCAGGTTCCTTGTCTGTTATTAAGAGGAAGCAGGTGCTTAGTTCATGAGGAACTTCTTGCAACAATTCCAAAAAATAGTTAGCGCCAAAAATATGGTCCCATTAGGAGGTCATTCACAATCCATAGCCTATATTGACACCAAATTTCGTCTAATGTGATCGGGGAAATGTGGCATAGGGATTTCAATATGGTTTTCTAGAATTAAACAGTAGCTCACAAGAGAAACTTTCTACAACCATGAACTTCACAGGGTTGGGGTAGAGTTTGGTCCAAATACCTACACAAAAAATTGTTGTCACAATGGATAGTCACCGACTTAATAGAGTGAGCCCTTTCAAGATAATAGCGATGCAACATCTACTGCTCCTGCATAATACTCCAGATCGAGCAACGTTTAATGTTCAGTTGATGAGTAATAGTGCGAGTAATCGTCCAAGGTTTGAGTTCTGTACACCGTAACAAGGCTTTCTCAATGTCAGGAGTTCGAACAGAACGTTACCGTCCTTGACCCTCTAATGAGTACAGCTCGCATAGTCTGCGGTCAATGCTGGGAAATGTAACGTAATGAGCAACCGTTCCTGGTAACGCCTCTGAGCCGCTCGACAAGTAGCAAATGCCACTACGTACATAAAATGCATGGCCATCAACTCATTCCCTACTTAACTGTGCTGTATGTATGTAAGGATGATACAGAGTACAAGTAGTGCTCATTGTATCTTTTCCAAGTAGTCTCCATTACATTGTATATAACGTCTCATCCGTTCAAACTATTTTGTAAATGCTGAACGCCATGATTCATTTGATTGGGCGCATATGGCAACTTCAGGTGATTCAAGTCGTTGATCACGAATTTTCTTTTATTTTGGAGAATAGAAATATGTTACATGGAGTCATATCTTGACTGTAGGGTGGATTATGATAATTTTTGTTTCCTGATTCCTGCAGGAATTGAGGTTTTTCGGTGCAGCGTGGGCAGAGCTGTTGTCATGGTGTAACAGGATTGCACATAGATAAGTCTGAGGACGCTTCGTTCTCAGTACATTGATGACTTGGAGCAGGCATTTTGTGGTGCACCATTTGGCGGTGACAGTATTTTATCCCTCAAGTAGAACTGTCACAATATGGCCACGGATCATTTGGCAACATTTCTCGCTCGTCTCATTTTCTTTTGAACAACCTCTTCTGGAAATACCTAGAGCGATGATTGCCTTTTAGTTTCTGGAGTATACTGGCATATCCAACTTTCATCGTCCGTTTTAATGTTAAATATATGTTTTTGATCTTCCTCCATTAAACATTTTCAACATTTAATGGCACCAATCCTTACGTGCTTTTTTCTGCTCATCTTTGGGGTGGGGGGATTAACGATTTTAGGGCTTCCTGAGATGGTTTTTTCTTCGAGGATTGTTTTCTCTTCTGTCGATTCAATACACAAGGCTTTTTGAATTTAATAATATGCACAGATATGATTTTCCCGCAACATACGCTCTGCTTTCATCACCTTTTCATCCGTTGTTGCTGTAGCGGGCCATCCTAAGTGATCTTTTCTTCCTCTACTCAAGTCTGCAAACCATCGTTATGTAGTGCATTACGAAGAGGAAAGATCCCCAAATGTATAATACAATTTTTCAAGTCTCTCTTTCTTTATCTCTCTCTCTCTCTCTCTGCCCTATGATTTACTACTTTAAAGTCGTAGTAAATCATAGCGCTGAAATGCTCTCTTGAGATCAATCCTAGCATTTGGCGCAACAATACTCGCGCACACATACACCGAGGTGCTGACAGCACAGTGTTAAAGAGAGTCCAGAACTTGTAGATGTTGCTATTTAAACTTTAACCTAATGCTAGGAAAACCTGCACTAGCTTTTTACAACTTCTTGTCCATTCTGAAAACTTTGAGAGTGACCCTTGTACCGAGGGCCGCATGGAGTGAACAAGCAAGATGTGTGAAGTATAAATGCAGAAGTGGGCATTACCAAAGTTGCGATCCGATCTTCAGTCGCGTAGACACAAATATCTTATTACATCCAAACAACATGCGGCTGCGTCTGCCTGAGCATAGCAGTCTTAACATGATTGCTCTTGGGCGGACAGGCTATAGCCCACCGCCGTAAGGGTCGACTTATCCAGTAGCTCCATCCTCCTTCCAATCTCATCCCGTTGCTAATGCTGTTGTACAGTTGCACTGAAATGTAGCTTCGCAGCTCATTCTTGACAAAGAGCGTTTTATGAACGGTTACACATGCAATCACAGTTTGTCGCTCTAATTTAGAGACAATTTGAATAAATGAA
This sequence comes from Metallyticus violacea, assembly GCA_030762175.1. NCBI lineage: Eukaryota > Metazoa > Arthropoda > Insecta > Mantodea > Metallyticidae > Metallyticus > Metallyticus violacea. The sequence continues at coordinate 379,482,875 of CM060846.1, forward strand.
CAGTTTGGATTTAGGAAAAACATGTCAATCAATTATGCCACTTTCAAGTTAACTAATGAAGCTCGCAAATTCTTTCATAATAAATTTAATACACTAGGAATATTCTGTAATCTACCAAAAGCTTTTGACCATGCAAATTATATTATGGTATTAATGGATAGCATGTACTTATCAACAGCAAAGATAAAATACATTTTCAGAAAATTACAACGTGTACTCGGAATGGTCAGTAGTAAAGCACAAAGTTCCTCAAGGTTCTATTTTGGGTTTATTATTTTTTTCACTATATATAAATTATCTCCCCTCAGTAATAAACAACCTGCTTATCCAATTCTTTTTGCAGGTGATACTGGTATTTTCACAAAATCAGTCGCCTCTCAGTTTTATCCAAATATATATTCAGTACACTAATTAACTTATTTGACAGTAACAAAATTCATATAAATTTTGAAAAAAAAAAAAAATTCACACACACACACACACACACAAAAGTTGCAAACCTAAATATACAATAGGAAAGTAACGAAACCATTGCATTTCGTAAATAAACTTTCTTGGTCTTATGATTGATCTCAATATGAGTTGGGAAGACCGTATTGATACACCTTACCAAAATAAATTTGGAATGTTTTGCAAGCAGATCATTAATTCGTTTTATAAATAAAAGCACCCTGAAACAGCATATTATGCTTACTTTCATTCGTTAATGACTTATGGAATGATGGTGTGTGAAAATTCAGTAAATGCCAAAAAAATATTTCTTATCCAAAAAATTGTTATATGAATAATGGCAGGGGCAAAACGTTCAACTCATTGTAAACCGCTGTTCAAAACATTTGTAATTTTACCGTTAGCTTACGAGTATATTCTACTATACTTTTATTTGTAACAGACAACTCAGAAGTGTTAATACAAAAGTCGGATATACAGAGAAAAGAAATGAGACAAAGAAAGAACTTACATTAGAGCAAGTAACAACGTGAAAGCACTCCAAAAAGTGTTAACTACAACAGTATGGTATTATTGAATTCACTTCCATAATTTATAAAGTAAATGCATGTTAACAAATATATGTTCATGTTAGCATTAAAAGATACCTTATGACTCACGCCTTCTATATAGAGGAGGGTTTCTTACAATTAAAAAATAAGTGCACTAACTTTTCTCCATTTAATTAGTTCAGTTTTGTAAATTTACCAAATGTAAATGCTTTAAGTTACCATCTTGTAAGTGTTCTAGATGTAAATGATTTAAGTTACGATTAATATGTATTTTTTAGATGACATTTTACCGTGAAAAATGATCATCTCTGACCAATTCTACACCACAGTTAAAATTTTGCAATTAGGAAGCATTACAATTTCATAAAAATACATAATGTACGTACTTTCTGACGAAATCTACATCCTAGAGTTAGACTAACTCTATTAGAGTTCGCTAAACTTGTTATAAAATCCACAGATTGAAATGATACATGGTACGCAGCCCTTTGTTAGAGCAAAATCAACTGGACTAGCCTTTTTGCCAACGTCTGGTACACTGTAGCCTAGCTGTAAAACAAAGACTGTGAGGAGAGTGGGCAATTTAAAAGTTATCCTGAAACATCCCATCATATTAGGGCGGGGGAATAGTTTTTCTCTTTCACTGTTTCTTTTCTTTGTTCCAAGTTGCATTATACATTTCCATTATGCCGATGACACCACTAAAGCAACAACCTCACCAGCACACTAAAATGTAGGGCATCAAAAGGTCCTTCCAAAATAGCTGAGTATGAAGAATTTAAACGGTTCTACGTTAAACTGGGCAAATTTTACGAAAGCCGCTAGGATTCTTTGAAAGAATTTATACCGGTACAAAGTATGAAGCTCTGTGTGTAGTCGTATGTATGATCGACGCTCCGACAGTAACTTAATATTCATGCTCATAATTACCATATTCATTTAATTGTTTTAGCAGGGACATATAATTCCTTATTTGACTATATAAATAGTAATGATAGCCGCAGTGATTTATAACACTTTATTTAATGTGTAAATAGTAGAGATAGTTAAGATTTTTAGATGGAAATCGGAAAATAAATGATAATATAACATGTGTAGACTCTTTTTTATATAAGAGCAAAAGTGAAAGGTGAACTTGGCATTATAAGTTACCAGTAATGGGATTTTCCTAGCGTCGGTGATCGTGGTTTTTACGCTGTGTACTTCAGCCCGCTAAACATTTCGCGCCTTTTCATAACATTCTATACGAGCCAGCCAATCAGTCCTGAGTATTTTACATTTTTAAAGCCTGCGATGCTCCTGAGCATATGTGGGTAGATCCCGGAAGGTTCGGTGCCGACACGTGGGTACCCAAGCCAAGAGATTGCATATTAAGGGGGCAATTGACCCAGTTTCAGGCATTCTAAGACTTCCATTCTCTACACGACTTTTAGACCAGCATTCTAAGATATTCATTCTGGATATGCACTTTAGGACCAGCATTCTAAGATATCCATTCTGGATATGCACTTTAGGACCAGCATTCTAAGATATCCATTCTGGATATGCACTTTAGGACCAGCATTCTAAGATATTCATTCTGGATATGCACTTTAGGACCAGCATTCTAAGATATTCATTCTGGATATGCACTTTAGGACCAGCATTCTAAGACATCCATTCTGGATACGCACTTTAGGATACCAGCATTCTAAGACATTCATTCTGAATACGCACTTTAGGATACCAGCATTCTAAGACGTTCATTCTGGATACGCACTTTAGGATACCAGCATTCTAAGATATTCATTCTGGATATGCACTTTAGGATACCAGCGTTCTAAGACATTCATTCTGGATACGCACTTTAGGATACCAGCATTCTAAGATATTCATTCTGGATATGCACTTTAGGATACCAGCATTCTAAGACATTCATTCTGGATACGCACTTTAGGATACCAGCATTCTAAGACATTCATTCTGGATATGCACTTTAGGATACCAGCATTCTAAGCCATTCATTCTGGATACGCACTTTAGGATACCAGCATTCTAAGACATTCATTCTGGATATGCACTTTAGGATACCAGCATTCTAAGACATTCATTCTGGATACGCACTTTAGGATACCAGCATTCTAAGACATTCATTCTGGATACGCACTTTAGGATACCAGCATTCTAAGACATTCATTCTGGATATGCACTTTAGGATACCAGCATTCTAAGACATTCATTCTGGATACGCACTTTAGGATACCAGCATTCTAAGACATTCATTCTGGATATGCACTTTAGGACCAGCATTCTAAGACATTCATTCTGGATACGCACTTTAGGACCAGCATTCTAAGACATCCATTCTGGATATGCACTTTAGGATACCAGCATTCTAAGACATTCATTCTGGATATGCACTTTAGGATACCAGCATTCTAAGACATTCATTCTGGATACGCACTTTAGGATACCAGCATTCTAAGACATTCATTCTGGATATGCACTTTAGGATACCAGCATTCTAAGACATTCATTCTGGATATGCACTTTAGGATATCAGCATTCTAAGACATTCATTCTGGATATGCACTTTAGGACCAGCATTCTAAGACATCCATTCTGGATACGCACTTTAGAGGATACCAGCATTCTAAGACATTCATTCTGGATACGCACTTTAGGACCAGCATTCTAAGACATCCATTCTGGATACGCATTTCTAAGACATCCATTCTCTACGTGCACTTTAGGATACCAGCATTCTAAGACATCCATTCTGGATACGCACTTTAGGATACCAGCATTCTAAGACATTCATTCTGGATACGCACTTTAGGACCAGCATTCTAAGACATCCATTCTGGATACGCACTTTAGGATACCAGCATTCTAAGACATTCATTCTGGATACGCATTTCTAAGACACCCATTCTCTACGTGCACTTTAGGATACCAGCATTGTAAGACATTCATTCTGGATACGCATTTCTAAGACATCCATTCTCTACGTGCACTTTAGGATACCAGCATTCTAAGACATACATTCTGGATACGCACTTTAGGATACCAGCATTCTAAGACATTCATTCTGGATACGCATTTCTAAGACATCCATTCTCTACGTGCACTTTAGGATACCAGCATTCTAAGACATTCATTCTGGATACGCATTTCTAAGACATCTATTCTCTACATGTACTTTAGGACCAGCATTCTAAGTCTACCGCACAAGAACGCTTTCACGTAATACTGTCCATTTGTAAAATAGCTTAGGTGTATATGCTTGGGTGGATCAAGGAAGAGATTTGGAAATAACCAGCATGTTGTAATTTATTATTTGGTGACGCTTACATAGTTTTTTGTATCTGGTTTTATAACTGTGGCGTCACAGGTGGTAGACACTGATGATATATGAGACGAAAATATAAATTGGGGAGATTCTTCCCCGGCATTTTTCATTTATGAGGACTGACGAAAGCCTGGAGTCAGGGAGGACGGTCCTGGAGAGAGTCTAACCCCAGATTTTTCCGCTCATGAGCTCGTGCCTTAACGACCTTGGCCACTCTGTTGGTTTGCTCACCTGTTTAATTGAATTAATCTTTTCGGTGCTACTTATTGAGAAATAGTTGTCTGTGTTTAAATAACTTTCGTAAATTCCAATATTGCTACTTGATTTGTAATTTCTGGAGAAACGGTACTACATTTGTGTAAAGTTAGTCCATATTACTGCATCGAAACCCTCTGGCAAAGCGACAAAACCTTAGAATATTCCGTCGAGCCTCATGTCGGTTAAGAAACGTGCATTTTGTTTATTTATGGAATCATTAAAATATGCCTCAGAAACTCTGAACATGAACCCCAACGGAGATAGGTTGATGTAGTAGATATAGCCAAGAAAATGATCCATTGCAGAGCGCTCAGCAAGCGCTTTTATTGAAAATGTTGACAGAAAATGGATGATTTTGCCGCATATTGTTCGACTTTTCCCCTGGATTATCTCTGGGTGAAACCTTTCAAGGCGAACAGGGCACTTCCGCCGTGCTACTGCTCATGTCAGTTGTGCTCCGACTGTGATCGATGAAGAGTCCTCTCTTGCGGTTTCGGGAGTAAGTTCTTACATATTTGTTATTTGTTATTGCACAAGGATTAGAGTTCAGCAAATCTTACAGAACGAGTTTCACTATAGATAGATACTACAATTAGTTTTGCAGTTGATTCAATATATTTTGCTTGATACACGATCAGCTTTCCCCAAATTTATTTTTATATTATCTCCCTAAGGACTACTGTTTTCGGAAAATAACAGAATAAAGGTGCAATACTGCTTTTTTTTTATTTCTAATTGAAGGTTTTATGCTTGTAAAATTTTATGCCAACGCTTTTGAACTGTTTGTGGTAGCCAGTGAACTGGTGGCACAAATAATTCTATGATGTAACTACAGCGCCAAGTTTCTAGGTTTCCAAGCTGATGAATATGTAAATTGAAAAATACATGTCAAAACGTTGAAACGTATTTATTAGGTTAATGTGCATTTAATTAGATTAAACTGCGTTTAATTAGATTAAGGCCGATCTCACCGAGCTCAAATAACTTTTAATTCCAATTTAATTATCCTTTAATTGGGGGTGCTGCATCTCATCATCAACAATTGGATGCTAATCCGTCATTAAATTCCATATTGAATATGCTACATGCTACATGCTATTTGAAGACCAAGACGACTGAAGATAATTTCCTAAAGACAAGATTTATTAAATAGTATGGAGAAAACAGATTTCAAAATGTGATTTTGGATGAGTAAAGTTTCGGCATTGGATATTTTAAGTTCTATAGAATATTACCTAGAATTCCCAACAGACATGAGAATTTTTATAATATTTAAATAATGGTGAAAGTCTTCTTATTATTTCGCCCTAAATAAAACATAATACAGGAATCTTGATGTTGTAGGTTACGTTAAGTTACACTGAAACGCATTTAATTAGATCAGTTAAAACTATGACAGTAAATAAGGAGGGTTATATTATTCTAATCCAATTACACATATTGATTCCTGAAGATAAACTGGGATGCAGGAGTTATGTGCTATAAATGGTTTATACTCTCAGATCTCTATCTTGTTTCAGCTTTAGTTCTGCAGTAAAATAGTTTATTCGACTTATTCCTATTTAATTATGAAACATAGATTAATGTTTTGACGTAATTTCGTTGAAAGCAAGAGAGTTTTTATACCAAAAGAAGACAATTCGGCTTATTTGTAATGCTAACAACAGAAATTATGTAATGAATCTATTTAAAAAAAACAAATTCTTTGACTTTTCCTTATGATTATATACTTTCCATTGTGAAATTTAGATTAAAAACACAATATTATTTTATTAAATTATGCAAATATATAATATCAATATATGACAAAACAACAAACAAATATTCATAGTGCTAATTAATTTGCTATCAACAGGTAGTCCATTATAAATTCTTAAAAATATTTCATGCTCCTCCAAATAATTTCAAACTAAAATAATAATAATAATAATAATACTAATACTAATAATTATTATTATTATTATTATTATTATTATTATTACCCCGTGATTAACAAAAATACAAACCTGCTATTATAGAATACTTATGTAGCATGGTCTATTAAATTGTATTGGATTGCTTGCATAGAAGGAAATTACTTGTGTACTTTGTGCCCACACAACTAATGAACGCACATCTCGGAGGAAGGGATGATATGAGGGGGACAGGATGCACAGGCAGAGACGAGATACCTAACACGTTCCCATACAAGCTCCTCAAGGAATTCCACCTCCTCAGAAAGTTCGCTTTCATACCGGGACAAAATCCTTTTGAAAGCGGAAGTCACCGTCACACCTCATTCTGGCGATTTCGACCCTGTTACAGAAGCAACGGAATAGTATTACATGAAAATGTGAGAGCGTATAGTTCCTGTAAATTAAGCCACCAAGGGAAGCGGTTTGAACCCGAGGCCTCCAAATGTGAATCCCAAGCGTTACCGCCTAACTGCCACGGGTGACCGAGGTCGTTAAGGCGCGAACTCGTGAGCGCGAGGTCTAGTGTTCGAATCCCGTCAGGACCGCCCTCCCTAATTGAAGTTTTTTCCTGTCATCTTCAAAAGAACAAGATGTTAGGGGTGCGTACTTCATTGACGCTGCTGCTTCCTTTGAACTTCTCGCACTGGGTCATTGCACAAACTTCCTTCACCTTTTCACATTCGGGATTTCTCAGAAGAACGTTTTGTGGAATAGCAGTGCACGCTGTACCTACTCTACCAGGTTTTTCTTTCACACCTATTTGCACCGTTGCAATGGCGTCTCTATAACATCTTTCAGAGACAGAGACGCGAATTCTTTCCTCTAGGGAGCAGGCGTCCCTCGTGACGGCAGACAAGTAAATTTAATTTAAAATGTCAAGAAAATTGTTCATATACAGGAAAAGAACTTTACATTAATTGTATTTTCATGAAATAAATATGTCAAGTATCCGTGTAATGTAGAATATTTATTCTGAAATATTCTACAATGTTGTATCTATAAACGAATTCTATGTTTCCAATATCTCGGCGCGGTCCTGCAAGTTTACTGTTTATTTGTCTTTTATCCCACAAATTGTCTTAAGAATGTCTAGTTCGGGTGAAAATAGATTAAAAAGTAATTCTAATATAAATTTGAAAGTAATTGATTGTTTAATTAGTTTTAATAATGTCTTATAACTCTTAAGGACTTCAGAAAACACATTTTTTATTTCTTTCCCATTTTATTTATAAATATAGCATCTAAGACCTCGTTTTTGTGTACGATAAATATGTGTAAACAAATTCTCGCAGATAAATGGTAAGTCAGTTAGCCAGAGAACATTCTAGCAATTGAATTCCAGATACAGAAACTGTTAGCAAACTTGTTAAAATATTACAAGAGAAAGGAACTTTCAATGACAAGAAACATACCGCAGTGTTCTTATTGAAGAAAAGAATTTCCTACGCAAATGCTACTAAGAGGCAGCGTTTTCAACATCTATGACACAGAATAATACTTATTCATTTTCAAATACAATATGATTTAATGGTTTTAGTAAATACACAAATACTAAAATACAAATACACAACCTCCATTTTCCCAATTGCGGCGGCTGCACTTTCCCAGTAAGCTGCCGTGTTCAGTCGGATCGTAACTGAAATAACTTCACTGTACTATTGTCTCTTTAAACTGTTTTTATAATTATAAACTTATAATGATGATACCGTCAACTGCTTGACTGTCTCTATATGGAAATTTAAAAAACAGAAGAAAATCTTAAAAGGAACTGTTGTTAATTAGGACATTATTAATGCAAAACAACGTTAATAATGGTATTACATTTTCCGCAAATGCATACATTATAAATATTTAATTATGATAAGAAAACGTTTTCATTGTTGCAATGCATTCGTCTTATTATTTGCTCATTTGAATGTGATGCAACTTTCTGTCCATTCATTTGCAGTTAAAATGTATCACTTATAATATTTCATACAGTTCTTCAGTGATTGGTAATGTTAATGCAAAATCATACCAGAAGTTTACGAAATTGATGAAATACGGCATTTTTCGTGTCCTAATAAAGGGACACAATTTGAAACCCTCAAATATACAGTACAGGAGTTTGGCCACTTTTTTTTGTGTTTAAATTCCCGTTTTCGCTACTGAGGCACAACAGGTGGTGGATACTAATGATATATGAAATGAAATGATAAAGTGGGAAAGGATTTTTTTAAAGGAAGGAAGCGTTTCAGGTCTAAGTTTAGGGTACCTCCCCAGCATTTGCCATTTACAAGGACTGAGGAAAACCTGGATAAAACCTCATTCAGAGAGGACGGTCCTGGCGGGATTCGAACCCATACCTCCAGCTCACGAGTCCGCTCTTTAACCCGTGGCGGTGACGCCCTATGTGAATCCTTGAAACATAACAGTTCGGATAATACAATGCAGTAACTTATATATATAATTCATTTACGAAAGCCCACCATTCTTTTGTAAAATCTCTAGATGCAGAGATTACTGCCGGAACTTATATTATTAATATTTTATGTAATAAAATATTTCACTTGCAGAGTAAATAAGGAATTTTAATCTTTTCTGAAGGCATGTCGTGCATTATACCGAAAGTAGATTTAACCACTTAAATACACTTTTCTTAGCTTGTCAAAACTTAAGTTTTGGAACAAATTCTAATTGCCCCCATTTCGTTTGTTGAGAGAAAGAGAGAAAACTGTTTCTGCAGCTGACAAAAAATTTCCTGAAAAGCAAATGTTTGAAAAAAAAAATATTTTTGGTATAGTGTAGCTGGTTTTAGCTAAAAGACTAACAATTCTCAATATATGAAAGTTATCTGATGTGCGGTGCACGCAGAGTGATCCATGAAGGAACACCATCTGCTTGATGATGATATGCAATTATGAATCTATGTTTCATTTTCTGTAAAACAATTTCTTGGAAGTGAAAGCGAAAAGCACTCATTTCGACACTTTGTCCAAGAGTCGAGTAGGAGTCCATCCATTTAGCAAGCCGCTGTGTATACCTGATTTAATTTCTGTTTATCTATCAGTGTTTGATTCAGCATATTCCAGGGGCTGTTTACTGCCTGTGATGCCTCAGCAGTAAAACGGGCGTTACTCACTATTCAAAAAATTCCAGACGTCGTTTCGTCCAGTGAGTATTCCTTTTTTATGCTGTTGGTCCGTAGAAGGTGAAAAACCGGTTGTTGGCTTATTTTCTAACGTTTTATGGCTCATTAAAAATTCTGAGAGTGTTCCTCGGCATCTCCTTAATTCGGAAAAATGAAAAACAGAGCAACTACAAGAAAAGCCTTCTTTCTTCAGAAATCTGATTCTTTCATGCTTTCGCAGGAAATGCATGTTCATCCTTACCAAGGTCATTTTATGCTGGTTGTTAGCTCGTACAATGCGTAGTCAAACAACTTACTAAATTAGCAGAATGACGTGACCTGTTGTTCTCGTTGAACTGATTGTAGAAATATTGAAGCAAGAGTAATATTAGTTTGGTACGATTTGTAAATTAGCACGTTGCGTAGCTAAATACTCTATGGAGTGGCTTTTGTGGTGACAATGCCGATTATTTTCTGGAATTTTTTCTTTCTCCCATTTTATTCCATTGAAAGGGATGCGATGAGAGAGACATCCTTCGGGCAGGAACCAGGATGAGCATCCCAACGTCGGCGGAGACCGCCCTAATCTCAGAAAGGCCAGTGTAGAAAATTTCCTTAAGTGCTAATCCGGCAAATAACACCATCTCGCCTCGTCCCGCACTTTCGAACCTGTAACAGAATCAACGGATTATAATGAGATGAAATGGGACAGTGGAGAATTCGTGAAATGAAAAAGCAATCAGAAGAAACTACGAGGGAGAAAATCATGTTCAAGATTATTGGTCCCAAGGGATTTGAGCCCGATACTTTCCGAATGCAAGTTCTAAGCATTACCGCCTGAGCCACCCTGCTTGGTTCAACCAGTGTAATCAAAATAACCTACGAGTTAATTGTCGCAAAAGCGTTTGAAAGTTTGGCGAGGACCTACCAGCCGTACGAGTAAAGACAATACATTTGCCTGAGATGGCAGGAAACGCACAGCTGCACCAGCTGATTGTTATCCTATAGCATTAAGGGGTTTAGAATCCAAACAAAACATTCACTTCTAGCTTGTCACTAAGGAAGTTACGTAAATACTTGAAGAAGAATTAAATAAAACTGGGACATCTATGTTTCATTATTGGTTGTCATAATTAGAGACTATAGTGCAGTACATTCTTCCTGGAGGCCCCTGTATCCAGGCTCAGATGGGGAGTTGACCAGTCAGAGCAAAGTAATCTGTGAATCCACAGTTCCAGGATTCTGAAAGTAAATTTTACTTCTATGCAAAATATAGAGATGGGGCAAATGAGAAGAGAAAGTAGCAGCAGTAACATTTCAACAGAAACGCTCATCTGTTAATTAAAACTCAGATTACAATCAAAATGCCCATATAATCGAGTAGAGCAAATGTCATCTGGAAAGCTGTACAGGAACTTCAACGAAGGGATAACGAGTAGCAGCCGTATACACTGATAGTAATAATGGTATAGCTAGTAACAGGTTAGCCAAAGAAACTTCTGTAGTAGACAAAATAGTAACATACAACAAAATCCCCAAATTTGCCATCAAATCAGAAATAAAAGAATCAGGTCTCGAGGAATGGCAGGCCAAATGGAACACGCCACAGAAGAAGCAGTGACTAAATTCTTCTTTCCCTCAAAGACAGAGTAAAAATAAAACTATCACTAAAGTCATTATTCCCAGTAATCGTGTTAGGTCAGGGAAAAACTAATTCATATTTACATATATTCCATATTATAAATGACTCTGTCTGTACATTCAACGGAGTCAATCATCTCATTTACGAATATACAAATAATTAATTCAACATGGAGGTACTTGGACTATCAATAATCAGGAATATATTTAATCGCATATGAAGTTTGTGCAAATATATTAAATACGAGTACATGGACATCTGGCCTCACAGAATACAACATAATGTGTATTGATAAGGAACACACGAGTAACTGTAAATGAGAACACTACAATTATTGTAATAGTTGAACGTGTAAAAAACTGTAATCCGTTAATAAATTTGTATTCTAAAGGAAATATAAGTATGTAGTATTTATTGTAATTACCAATGTAATAAAAAGTGTAAAATAAAATGTATTGTGTAATGTAACGGAGCATGCAAATGAATCCTTAATAAAAATAAATAAATAAAATAAAATAAAATAAAAAACCGAACGATACAAAAAGTTTAGCAATAGTAAGCTAAAATAAGGGTAAATAAGTTAAAACATTTAAAGCTGTAGTTTTAAGTTACAACAAATACAACAACAAGGAAGTTAAAGTTCTTCAAGAGAAGAAGTGGTGATGAATGCTAGCTATCTCATCATAACCGAACAATACTTTGTGTTTTTATTTTCCATAACTGTTAGTTACGACTCGTTTAATCCCAAAAACAATTTAGAATCAATGTATGAAAAACTTGCGGTCAACATTAAGAAAAATACCTTTCACTTATACAATTATTTCCTATCTATATAAATGATATTTTGAGTCTTAAACACAGAAAATGTCTATATTTGTATATTTGGATGCAACAGTTTGTTATCGCCAGAGCAGATGAGGAAGATTTTGCGCAAACGCAAAATTTCTTTTTAAAATTTACACTTATAGTTGTGATTTTACTGTGTCATCTTTCAGTCATTTCTTCTGTAACGTGCCTTCCTTGCAGCGTTGTTTAATGTGGCACGAAGTAGCGTAGTCTTCGCGTATGTTTCACCTTTAATGTTTCGCTGACTGCGGCTGGCATGGCTGTTTACTCGGCTGACGGCATTGCTGCTAAAACACCAATCAGTTTCTAGTTTCGGTCTGTAGTCTACTCAGCGTACAGTCCTCGGAGAACGGTCATTGCGCGAGCACCTCCGGTAGTGAAGTGTTGATGTTGCTGTGTTTGCTTCAAGTAAATGTGTTAAAAACTATCGTAACTAATTATTTCTTTATGTGCTTATGAACATCCAAAAGGTAAGGGAAATGCGGTTAACGTTGCTATATTAGAGGAAAGCATGTTAAAAAGGCGAATCAGGGAGTCCCTGTTGCCTTATCCTGTATAGGCAAATGTTAGCTATATTAAGCGTTCACAGACTAAGCTATTGCATTCATCTTTGCAAAAAGTTAGAATTGTCGGCATGGGACGTTAAAGCTTTAAAAAGATTGTGACCCGTCTGATAAAAAGCACTGCTTTGGAAATATTACGAACAGAAACGTGTAACATCTGCATTTGTGTGGTAAAACCAACAAGCGTGCTATAGAGAAAGAGTTAAAATATAGCATTTAATCTGTTAAAAGTACATTAATGAACATTTACATCAAGTGTATTATTTCTACACAATGACTTGTTTTTAAGACCAGAAACTGAGGTTAAAATGGGATTAAAGTTTTTTCTGTTAATGCTTAATTTGATACTTTCTAGAGACAATATATTAAGAAGTACGAGACATTCCATGCTAAAACATTTATAATTTTCTGTTTATATTTTTATGATCTGCATGCTAGTACTTAAAATAGCCGAGCTATATGCATAAAACTATGTACTTTTTTTAAACATAGATGCCGTTCATGTACAAATATATTATGCTAAATTGAGAGTTATTTTACTAAAGAACTTGAGTTTTCTCGCATAATGGGCATACTTTGGAATTCCCACATTTTTAAATAACTTAAGGGCAAAACGTTTACCTAAACTGGCGTTTATCTTATCAAATTATTGTATAAACAACTTCGTGTATTTTTCCGGTTTGTGTTTGATAGTATCCATTACTACTTTTCCGGAAATTACACACACACACACACGTGTGTGTGTTTATATACTTTCGTGGTGCTCCAGTTGGCGTACTTCCCTTTTTCCTATTTAATATTAGTTTTATTTAAAAATAATTTTAAATAAGATTAGGAAGCGAACGAGGTTGTATACGTTTGTTTTCTGATCAGATGGATACATGTATTCTTACTAGTTCCTGTTGACGTTGTTTCTGAATCACGGAACCAAGCAGGAAGGATTGCTGACAGTTGTTGCTCCTTACTTAGTAACCAACGGGAAATTTTAACAAATTTCGTTCCGTTTACATTTTGATTTTTTCATTTCAAAAGTAAGATTCATCTAGGTTGGGTTATGAAACACGCTCAGTCTGTTATAGAGTGCTATCAGCGTGAAACTATGTACAGAGAGTGCCAAAAATGTATTCATATATCAAACAAAGAAAAAACTGTGTTAACATAACAAAACTGAATTCACACAAACAGAAAAAGATGAACACTAATCATCTTAAACGTTTACATTTACAACAGTTGCTCAAAATGTCCACCAGCGGCGTCGATACCCATCTGAGTACGTTGAATTACTGATTGAGCAACGTTTGCGAAAGTGTCCTCACCGATTGAAGCACATGCCCTTTCAATTTCTTTCCGAAGTGCTGCCAGTGTAGCTGGTTTTCTACGGTATACAACATCCTTAAGAGTTCCCCATAGGTAGAAGTGCAACGGAGTTAGATCTGGAGCACGTAGTGGAAACTCAATCGGACCTCTTCGTCCTATTCAGTGCCTCGGAAGATTGGCATTAAGGTGCGCACGTACATCTCGGTGGTAATGGTGGTGTACCATTCTGTTGCATGCTGTACCATGAGTCTCAAATTTGTCTCGAATGCGTGCAATTGTTACTCGCGTTAGCTGTTCTGTTCTGTACACACGTCTCCGTTGCCTTTGAACTTCAACAACATTCTCGGTTTTCCAGTACCACTTCAAAATTGCTTTCCGTTCTTCTAACGATAACCTTGGCCCCATATTGTTGTAGCAACACTAGCATAACGTAATGTAAGACACATCTATTTGCCCAACATCATACGATAATCTTGGCTCCATTTTGTTGTAGCAACGCTAGTATAACGTAATGTGAGTCACAACTGTTCACAGAACATCATACGATAATCTTGGCTTCATTTGTTCATTGTTGATTCACCTGTCACGTAGCAACGCTATCATAATGTATGTGAGTCACGTGTGATTACGGAACATCATACTACACATTATGTTGTTTTTCGGTCCAACTTTGAAATATATTATATATATATATATAAAGTGTGTATACATGTTTGCACCCTCGGTACGCGCGCGCGCGCACACACCCAGTGTACAAAGAAACATATTTAAAACCATCGATTCATAACTAGGCCGCTTATCGGTGCACAACCTCCTATCATCGATGCGAGCTCACAGGGCAACAAAATTTACCTTTTTAAATCTGTATAGTACAAACAAAATAAAATAATTATGTACCCACGCTTCCTACAGAGCACGCTGAAAGTGCTACCCAATGTGTAACACAACAAAGAATATACATCTTAAAAGTTACCATGACAATAGGCAGTTTTTATGCACTGGACAATACTTCCGGAATCTCTGTAAGAATGGTTAATCTTATTTGTAGTACCCAAATTTTTCAAAGGTGAAGAGTTTGCAGCGCCCCATGCCTGCGAAAACCACACTTTTTGGTGTATCCTTTAATGCTAAAACGGAAGAAGATAAATAAAATGAAGGAAATAAAAAGCAGATTGAAAAGGTGTAAAGTAATACACAATCACAAGATGAATAACTCATGTTATAACATTTTTATTTATTGCCTTGGGTGTTTTCTTCAATTTTAGTACCCGAGAAAAATGCAAATACTAAATCAATTTTAATTTTTTTAAATTTTAAAATACGGTTTTAAATTTTGAGTATCACAGATTTAAAATATTGAAAATTAGGAACTATTTCTTTGTACGATTAAGAATTTGCCAGGTGGAAAAGAAACCCACAGTTCTCAGTTTTCCTCGACGGTCAAATGAGAGAAACCTTCTTACTAGCTTTTATTCAATATTTATTCAAGTAAGAAATTTAAAATGTCTTACTTTCATTAATTTATGCTGCTTTTAATGTATATTTACACTCTAATATTATAGGGACCATAATATGAGAGAAATTCTCATTAAATGCCAAAACCAATTCATTTTTTATTTGAGTTTAAGGTATAATCCTTTTTGCTTAGAATATAAAATTTACTGCAGCAAATGAAATGTTTCATAATTTCAGGTCGGCCTTTTATGTGTTATTTAAGAAAATATAGCCTAACTAAATACGTGACAAGGAGACCTTCCGACCTTAAATTTTATAGCAACCAAGAGTTTGCTAATAAGTGCATTCTATTTTTGTAACTTAAAACTACAATGGTTTACATTTTCACTATCTTCCTCTTAACAGTTCTGCCAGATTTTACTAATGGCAGTGTGCTCTACTTGACGTTACACGTAAGGCTGAAAGGATTGCTGGTAAGTGCCCTTGTGCTGCTACCGCCCGAGCGGCTAGGCAGAAGTAAGCGACAGCGGAGAGAGCGGAACTTATTCACACGCACTTCACTTTGTAAATATAAATGGACAGGGACGGGTAAATCACTGTAATTAGGGCATTATTACGCGGGTGAAATATTGTAACGGTGGGAAATGTGCTCTTATTCCAACTCGCAACTAATTCATATATACACACCCTAACCTAATCTGTCGGCTAATCTCGGGCAAATCCTAGACACCGGTGGACCCATTGGTTTACCGAGTAAATCATTGTTACCATGGAAAATGTGCTTTTATTGCAATTATCAACTAATTCATATATACACACACTAACCTAATCTGTCGGCTAACCTCCTGCAAGTCCAAGAAACCGGTGGACCCATTGGTTTAGCGAGTAAGTCATTGTAATTGTGGCAAACTGCTCTTATTACAATTCGCAACTAATTCAGCGAGTAAATCATTGAAATTGTGGCAAATTTTCTTTAAATCCGGGAGGGGGGAGCATAGAATGGCAGTATTCATAGTTATTCGAAGTATCCACTTGCCTTGCATGCAGTGCAGCATCGTCTAACAAAACTTTAGTGTGAGCAATGTTTTCACACTGGTTACTTAAGCATGCACCTACGAAAGCCCGCAGGTGCGAGTAACGCTTAAAGAAACTAAAGAGCAGGACTTATGTAATTACCCAAATGTATTTTACGTAAGGACAGACAAACAGATGCCATTAATAATTATGATGCTGATATTTTCTTGGCCGTATGTGGGATTAATCCGAGAGGAAAGAAATTTAAAAGTGAACAATGTAGCAAATGGGATGGTTGTGTGAAAGGGCTACACCTTACAATATCGTAAAGGTAGCACCCTGATTTACTGAACTCCTTATAATCCGCCATTTACTTGTGTTTCAAAAGTACCTTAGTCTGTTGTGTATATTTAGATTGTTATTTCACCAGTTTCTTAACACTGCATTTAGATATACACCTACAGAAAGTTTGCTCACTGCCAACCTGCTCACTGGTGGCATTTAAGCGTTAATTTATAGAAGAACCGCGAAACACTCAAAAAGTGGTTATTAAAGTAGGGAAAGTAAATTTATGCGTCTGAAGGTACACACGCATAAACACCTGGGAGCTCAAATAAATTAAGAGCGAATGACAGGAAACTGGCGTCACACTAAATAAAGCAATGTTCGGTATGTGAAATTCATAACATTTTTAAGTTCTGCAAGAAAGAATAATAGTTTATTTTGTTATGGCGCAGCTGCTTACTGGGGGAAATCAGTCGTAGGCCTATTATGCATGTACATGCACCATCTTGTAGTTAACCGCCACGGGTGGCCGAGGTCGTTAAGGCACGGACTCGTGAGCGGGAGGTCTGCGGTTCGAATCCCGCCAGGACCGTCCTCCCTGACTGGGGTTTTTTCCAGGTTTTCCTCAGTCTTCATAACTGGCAAATGCCGGGTAGGTACCTAAACTTAGGCCTGGAACGCTTCCTTCCTTAAAAAAAAGAAAATATCCTTTCCCAATTTATCATTTCATCTCATGTATCACCAGTGTCCACCGCCTGTGGTGCCTCAGTAGTAAAAACGGGCGTTAAACACTAATCAAAAAAAAAAAAAAATCTTGTAGTTAGTTTGGGGAACGCTTTATCAGGGAGTGATTTTGCGTTCGCATTACTCTGTGGAAATTGTGTGCTAATTGTTCTTCGTTAGCTATGCCACTAAAGAACGGGGTTTTGTGTACCATTAGTGAAAACACATCACAGAAGTGATAAAGCGAATTACAAGAAAATATCTGTCCATGCCGTTAACATTTGTAAAAGAGAGGATCTGTAAATAGCAAGACATGTATTCTGAACTACCTTGTTCTTACGGAACACAGGACTTTCCTATGCACTGCCGGGTATCGTTTTCAACGTTTCATATAACGCAGGTTAATGCTTATTACTATCAGTTTAAAATACAGCATCATTTTGTGGTTTCGTAAAATTATGAATGCTAAAATAAAAGTACTAACTTTGCGCGTAGCGAATATCCTTTATTCCGGTTGCCGCCATTGCACTTTCTCAGTAAGCAACCGCGCTCAGTTGGCCAGTAACTTAAATATCCTCAATGCATAAATGGTTCTTAAGTGAGATTAATAACATGGTGCGTTGTTTGTATTTTTTAAAGGCAAATTGCATTCTATATTGCAATACTGCACTAAATGAACACAAAAGCGGCTGTTAATTAGCCCAAACTGAAGAAATACTGGAAAGTTAGTTTCCACAAATATGAATTCCAATGATAGTGGACCAATGAATCACTTGACGCATAAATACAACAGCAATTAATATTGAATAGACGAGTATCTATTTCCAGTGATTATTTTTAAATATATATATTTCCAGTGATTTTTTTAAGTATATAAATCTAGTATAAGAATGCGTTGACTTTTGACCAATCAGAGCCATCCATTACTGTAGGTATATTATCACTTTTAAAATGCAGCTATCGATGTGCAATTTTTTATATCCTTTATATTAATTTATATTAATTTTCATTAAGTAATAGTTTATTACTTTATTCACGAAATGTTTGTATTAAAATATTTATAAGTATGCATTCAGTAATTCCCTGTTGCGCAGGTTTAAGTAGCTACGTCACAACAATTTTCCCTCTCTATCAGACTTCACGCATTTCTGTCGTATACAACCAAAACCTGCGACTGTGCAGTTTTTATGAATGCTTCATAAGTTTGTTTTCGATGGTATGCTAAAGTGACTAAAGCATGTTTTATGAGAATGCCATCCAAATTCAACGTGGATCAACAAAAATTATATTATCCGCGCGCTTGTTCCACAGCTACTGAAATTGTTAGATGAGGAATGCAGCTGTGCAACCGAAAGATTTCCAGCCGGTTTGTCCAGCTATAATACTGAGAAGGTCAACTTGCGCACGACTGGGCCCGATTTTAATCCTACCGCCACCTACATACACAACGTAAAATGGAGCCTGAATGAAACCTCTCTAATTTTCATATGTATTTCCTGTAACTAATCCAAACTCAAGAAACTCGAAGAAAATAATAAAAAACTCTGATGCTCAACGGTTTGCTGCTGTTATCTTCCAAGCGGATTCGTTCCTTTATAGTGGCCAAATATGGAGCATAACAGCAGAAAATGAAATTAAGGCCATTGTAGTTAAAATTTTGTCCAGGAACACACTAGAAACCCATGCCAATATTGCCCGTCTTATTGCCACTGGTGGCCGAGGTCGCTAAGGCGCGGGCCAGTGAGCTGTAGGTCTGAGATTCAATTCCCACTACGACCATCCTCCATGACTGATTTTTTTTTTTTTTTTTTGCAAGTTTTCCTCAGCCCTCATAAATGATAAATACCAGGGAGGTAACCTAAACATAGGCCTGGAACGTTCCCTTCCTTTAAAAAAATCCTTTCCTAATTTATAATTTTATGATGTATTACCAGTGTCCACCGCCTGTGGTGCCTCAGCAGTAAAATGGGCTTTATACACTATAAAATTGCCCTTCTTCAAGAAACTTCTTGAACTATATAATTAATTATAATTATAAAAAGAAGAAGTTTACATAATATTGTATATGCATCAGAAACAAGCATTCACAAATTATTTTAAAGATACATTTTTTTCATTGATATTGTGTGAAATGCTAGTTGCAAAATTTGTCTTACACATTTAGAAATTGTGCTGCATAGCTTTCTGGGAGGTTGTTAATGATACATTTTACGAAATGAATTTTTTCACAAATGAGTGAAACGGTGTTATGCCCCAAGTACATTGATAACTCCTAGACTGAGATTGCGTATATTCAACACGTTATATTGGTTTGCATAACCAGTTCGTGTTTAAATGTCATCAATAGAGTTCTCCTACTTCCTTGATATTTAATTATGCATATAAACATAAGAATTTACAATGAGGTCATTTAAGATACGGGCCGCCTAGCGCGGCTGCTTACTGGGAAATTGCAGTCACCGCAACCGGAATAAAGGAGATAGAGTCGCCACGCATAAAGTAACTTTAATTTATATTTTTCACTGAAAGCATAAGAGGATACAGTACTTAAAATTGATGATAATGCGCACTGATCTGTGTGAACAAATGATGAAAACTATGCCCTTTGTGCTAATACATTGGCGGCAAGAAATTTCTATATTTCATCTAACTTTTTTTCCCCTGAGAACACGGCGTTTCGGAGCACGTTTCTTGTCACTGAAAGATCCTATCTTTCGTACCTTTTTAACAAGTTTGCGAATAGTTTCTCTACCTGGAACACAATTGCGAGGATATTTTCTTGCGAACCGCTTCACTACTTCTCTGCAATAATCCTTTTTCACGTGTGTATGATACATAAAATCTGTTCTGGCATAACTAACGAACAAAGATTAGCACTCCCTCAAACTAACTACAAATTTCTCCCAGCACATGCGTTATACGCCCTTGAAGGCTGGCTTCTTCCGTTAGGTAGCCGCGCTCTACCGGTTGATAACCAAAATAACCGCATTGTACTTTCGGGATAAGTGGATGGAAATCAAAATCCGATGTGCAATGTTTTGCAATAGAGCAGCGAACAACATGGTCATCGGCGTACCCGTGCTTGCGGAACAATCTTTCAGTCATACTGCAATATCAGAGCTAACTGAATTAAATTGGAAAATTGAAAGTTTCACAATAGTAGTAAGAACTTGAATGTTTGATATTTTAGGAAAATTGAAGTTCATAAATAGTTATGTATACATAGACGACATTTATAGCATCATTCCGTATCTATGGCCAGAGGCTCTTTCTCAAATTTCTTGGTTAGACTTTTTTTGATCACATCTTAGGAGAACCAAATAGGTCATCCGACTAACGAAATTTAAATGCTTTAGCGGAGATCATATTTTGTAAAAATTGTTGTTGCCTCACTTTTTATTTTAATGGCGAAAAATGTTGCGGTTTTAGTTACAATACCCTTTTATCTGTATCTCATTTTGAAGAAAATATTCATTTTGTTGTTGCCATGTGACATTCTTACCTTTTCGAATATCTCTAGCAATTTGGTTTGTTTGTTCTAAATCATGACAGGCACATAATATATACAGCAGAACATGGTTATAAAATAATTTGAAACCAATCCTGTCACTAGAAAGTGGTGTAATTAAATTTGGACGTTTTTTACGTGAACCTTTGTTGGATGTCGGCCAATACATAGCTTTGTATCAATCGCGGAACAGTTCTTTTCAGCTGAAAAAAATTCCACATAATCCAACAATAAAACATGTACAAGAATATTCTAAACAGTTGTAAAGTGCGACTCATATAGGGTTGTACTTCCCTTCTATTCGGCAAATCGCATTTCCATTTTGGGAATGTTTCTCTATTATGAAAAGATAAACGTTTATACATGTTTTTAGGTGCACACAGAACCTGGAGGCCATTTGGAAATGAAAATAAAAACTCACGTGTGTATACATTAGCAATAAACATTTGAATTTTGACTTTACAATAATTGCCATAAGCCCATTTCTTCAAATCATCACAACTCTGTTCATGTGCGCGGCAGAGCTGTTGGCAGCTGGCGTTGGCAGACAATAACCCATAGTTTGAGCAATTATGTGAAAATCACCGCCACAAAAAAAAAAAAAAAAAAAAAAAAAAGGATTGATGGATGGATGGAAACAATTGCCTCATCCCATGGAAAAAACATACGCCCATAGGTCACCTTCAGACGCCAAAATGTTAAGCATTCCAACTCGACAAGGTTATGTTGCTCATGCGTTCAATGAAAAAAGCATTTTGTTTGACAAAATAAGCAGCATAAACACTAATAAACATACACTATAATACACTATAATACGTAAATACACTATACACTATAATACACTATAATACGTAAATGTGTAGTTCATACTGTGCAATGAAAATTTAATAAAGTTATTATTAAACCTTTTAAACCAAAAAAAAAAAAAAAAAAGTCAAAATGCGGCGATGAAAATATTTTAAAACTGTAAAAAAAGCGTTCGAAAGTTGGGAATGACTTAATGGTGTTAGAAAATTATATTAAGAAAATACGACAAAAGAATTTGGGATAAATTTTGTGAAAATATAAAAATTTAACCCTTCTTTTGGATACGAAATAAAAAAGATGAAATGTAAATAAATGTTGGTCCATTTTGTTATATGTAATACAATAAATATCCACACAAAACGTTGTTATTAAACATTTAAAATCACTCCCTTATTTCCAGTCAAGTAATTTTCTTGTTATTAAATTTAATTTACGCTTACTTCATGTATGAAATAACCGACTTTATATGCTTTTTGGACAATAAAGACAAGTGATCTATAGGCATTTAAAAAGACATGTGTAATATGAACGGAAATTAAAACCCGTACATTTTGATGGGGGTCGCCTTTCAAACCCCTGCGATATTTTTTAGTGTGCATTTAGATACGGTATGTAACGCACATTTTCGGAGCATGTTATTTTGAACATCTAATTATATTCAAAACAAACCGTATTAATATTACTATTTCGTACAAATACAAGATATCTTTCCATAACTTTCAACATATAATATACCTGTTCTTCAGCACAAAATATAAACGTTAATGTGTTGAGATGTTTAATGTTCATATACACGACTATTTTTTATAACGTATAGAGAGAGACAGCAATTCTCTTAATCGTGCTAATGTTACAGTTTATAAGAATGTTTTTAATGCAGTTAGACATGACTAGGTAATAGTAAATCTTATCACCATGTGTGGCCGAGGTCATTAAGAAACGATCTGGTGTTCGATTTCCATCAGGATCGTCCCCCCATGTTTTCCTTAGTCCCCATAAATGGTAAATTCAGGAGAAGTGCCCTGAAATTATTTCTGGAAGAATTCCTTCCTTTCATTTATAAAAAAAATACGTTTCTAATTTATCATTTCATCTCTGTATCACAAGTCTTCACTACCTGTGATGCCTCAGCAGTAAAAATAGCTATTAACACAATCACGTGTGAAAGAGACAATTCTTAGGACTTACCAGGGTCTGAAACAACATAGAAGTGTTTTATTTGCAGTATTTCACAGTTAAAGGGGGGATTGTTTAAATTTCTGGAATATTGATTATGACTTGAGGCTTCTACGGAGAAAGAAACATGTAGGTTGGCTGACTAAAATTACGGGTTTCCACAAGTATGAAATTTATATCTGCTTACACACGGACTTGATCAATCTTGCGTTGTAATTGGAAATTTGCGTAAATCTTGTGAAAGCATAGTACTTAATTACTTACTTCCACAAATAAATTATTTGGATTTATTGTCCACAACGGCAAAGAACCAAAACGTTGTTTATTTGTTTTTCTGTAAAACGTGATCTCTCGAAACATTTCAAATGTCCTATTTTAATATTTTTATCAAACTACGTAATTGAAATCTAGATGTAGAAAGATTAAGCAAGAAGTAGAGAGAGGTGGCAAGGAAGTTGGTGTACACATGGAGAGAACGCTTTGCTGTTATTTAGTTATAGAAGGGTTAGAGCTTTTAATTATGAGTATCTATAAGCCTCAACGGCTTCCAAATGTTGTTAATTGGTCTTTTCTTGAGGACATAACAGAAAGAGCGGTTGGCTTGTTAGAAACACATCCCACTGTCTTGGTGGTAATAGTAGGTGATTTCAAGGCAAGAATAGGGGTGGAAAATATTTCACTGCGTCATCGGGAGAGGGGGAATGTGACGACAACAGAAGGGCCCGCAGAATAAATCAAGATAAAGTAGCTAAGGGAAGGTAGAGAGCTACTTGCGTTTTGTGATGCACTTGACCTGGAAATTTTGGATGGCAAATACGGACAGGATCAAAATGGGGATTTAACATTTATAAACGTCAATGAGGGAAGTGTAGTTGACTATATAATTTGCACTTCTGATATGATACCACATATTACAAATTTGTGGGTAGGGGACAGAGCAGATTCGTGTCACTTTTCTTTATGTTTCCGAATAGCAGTAAGTAAAGAGGTGACGAACGCTAGAGTTAGCTCAGATGTGAGGGGATTAATACCGCGTTACAGGTGAAGGAAAAGGGAACCAGCAACGACTTATAGAGAGTTTGGAGTCACTGAGAATGCTGCCGCACATTTGATAACATCTGCAGTTCAAGAGGCGGAAAGCGAGTCGAAAATGAAATATAGAAAAAATGGGCAGCTTGTCACTGACGAATGGTATGATATTGCATGTAGGGAAGCTGACCGGGTAATGGGCCAGGCTCTTAAAGTGTTTAGAAAGAAGGGAGGGGAAGGAAGAATGCAGGTATTCACAGTGTTGCGGAAACAATACAACAAGCTGCTGGTTTGCAGAAAGAAGGAATGGAACGGCAACTTAGTGAAAGAGCTTACAGAGACAGTACCTCGCGGGCAGGAAGCTAGGACACGTAGGATATTAAAAAGGGTGAGAAAGGCACCTTATATTTATATCTTCACAACTCCGGAGAAGTGAAGAATGCATTTCGAAGAAGTTTTCGGGGGAGGGGGAACTGG
The DNA here is from genome assembly GCA_030762175.1 of Metallyticus violacea. Lineage (NCBI taxonomy): Eukaryota > Metazoa > Arthropoda > Insecta > Mantodea > Metallyticidae > Metallyticus > Metallyticus violacea. Next base: position 379,507,371 of record CM060846.1, read on the forward strand.
TAGGTACCAGCACTAAATGAGATGCAGTTATTAGGAGCACCAAAAATTTAGATAGAGACATGATAGGGGAAATAATTAACGCGAAAAGGAAAAAGTTTTAAGATTAACAAAGCATCTGGGCTGAACGGAATGGCGTCTGAACTATTGCAATGTGTCCAATATTTAAAAAAGGAAGCCCAAAAGTAAGGGATAATTATAGGGAGGTGGAACTTCTTCCGGCAATGGGAAAACATTATTGTAAAATTTTGTACGAGAGAATTAGGCAGTGGGTAGCTGAATACAGCACACTTTCAAAATTCCAAGCACGGTTTAGGGAAGGATACAGCACGGTGGACAATATTTTTGTATTAGACACACTGAAGTAAAACAAACACAGAAAAGGAGAGGAAAACTGCATTGTGCCTTCATAGATTTCCGAAAAGATTTTGACTACGTGGAAAGGCAAGCATTATGGAGTAAATTATGAACCAAAGGAGTCTCGGGTAAAATGATCAAGGCATTTGAATCAACATATATTAAGGTACAGTTCTGTGTAAAATATGATCACGATAAAGTTTCGAAAAGTGTAATAGCACAGAGAGGAGCGAGACAAATTGTATCCTATGATCCCTTCCTTTCAGTTTGTTTGTAGATGACACACGGGAGAAAATGTATGTTGCAGAATCTGATGCCCCGAATATAGGAAACATATCCATAATAGCTCTCCTTTATGCGGATGATTTAATATTGATAGCCACAACAATTGACGGTTTGTAAAGGGAACTGTACTGCTTAGAGGCGTATTGCAGGAATGGGGAATTGCAGTTAATGAGAAGACCAAAACAATGAACTTCAAGAATGGTACGGTGTACAGCAGGATAGAAAGTTGGGAGTACGCAGGCCAGGCATTAGAAAATGTGAAGACATTCATATACCTAGGAGTCACTTTAGCAATGAACGGGCGCTGGGCAACACAAAACGCAAGTGCATAATATAAAATACAATGACATTAAAGATCTTAGTAAAAATTCCGAAAACTCCGCTGAGAACAATAGAGGGGGTGTACAGGGCGGTTGTGAGTTCAACTGTGGCGTGCGGGGTAATCACTGCAGGTAAAATTTGGCTACTTAACCTGGATCCTGAGAGCAAGCAGCTATGCTCTGTGTGGGAAGCTCCATCAACACTTAAAAAGTAAAAGTTGTTGCTTTTGTTGGGAAAGTTATGGCAACATCATTTTTTGATATTCAAGGAATGATTTTAATTTAATCAGTCAACCTTTCCGTATTACGTTATAAATGTTCACCCCAATTTTCGTCGGTCCTGGTGGTGTAGTGGTTGCCATACTTGCCTCCTAAACCCAAGATTGCGGGTTCGAACCCGCTCAGGACCGATGGATTTTTTCGGGGCGTAAAAATTCTAAGTATGGCTTCCTTCGGAAGGGAAGTAAAGCCGTGGGTCCCGTGTCGTACATTTACGGCACGAAAAAGAACCTCAAGCCTGAAAGATAGGCCTCTGAGCAAAATTTGTCGGCCGTTTCACGCCCTGAGTTGAATGGGACGCTGATGACCTGAGCTGTTAAAGAGCGTCCATAAATAAATCATTCAAAAAAAAAAAACCCAATTTTCATGTACAGAATAAATATTATCACAATTATACCCATTGCTGAAGTACATTTAGCACTTTAGAACCTACAATACAATAATATATGGAAAATAACAGCTGGAGAAGAAATACTTAGTTCTATCAATGATTTTATAACATTTATTAACACTTGTAAGATTTAATTACAAAAATAGATTAGAATTTTATCCCTACAATGTAGACATTTTGTGTATATGAACTAAAGAATGAAAAGTTGAATGCTGAAGAAAATGTATGAAAATGTTACCAAAAAACTTTAGAATATTAAGAAAGAAGAAACGGAGAAGACCAAAGAAAATATGTGGAAGGAATTCATAAGAAGACAAGATTACCAGAAGGGGTTATGATGATAATAGACTAATGGATAAAGAAAAGAGTTTTAAACCTAATAATAATAATAATAATAATAATAATAATAATAATAATAATAATAATATAGAAAGACTACGGTTAACTGTAGATAGAAGTTTGTCGTCCAGTGACTTCTAATTTATAAAAATATTTCTGCATGAATGATTAGCTCTTGAGTGCCTCATGGTCAGAACTCGAAAGGGTAACAGCTCCGTCACCGTATGGCTATCCGAACGAGGATCACAAGGAATGAAATAATTAATTTCTAACAGTGGTAACATCAACAACGAGCTGCCTCTTTTAATTTCTTGACTTGAACAAATGGAAACAATGAACATTTATATTTATGAAAGTAACAAACATAACGGTTGTTAGCGAATATACAAACTGTTATTTTAAAAATTTACAACAAGGGAAAATAAAGCACGTTAACTTCTTTCATTGAAACAATGAGACTTTCTCATATGACACTACGCGTTTTGTTACTCATATGTTTTCATTTATTCATTACGCTTTATATAATAAGCTACTTAATTACCATAGCAGCAATTTTATTCCGACAGTCTCTCGTCATTTATTTCCATTTCTGTTTAGCATATTAGACGATTCCTTTTTCTCATGGCAAAATTTTTTTAACTTCCGCAAAGTGTTTAATATCGTCAGTTGTGGAGGTTTTTCAGGTACTTTTCCTTTTGTTCTCTTCATGCAAGAAGCGTGACTAAGAGTAAATGGAAAAAACAGCATAGCCTTAAGCTAGAGGTAACCGAACAGGGACTCTAGATTGGATTTATTCACTCTGTGTCTGCTAAAACTCCGGTATCTTGCAAATCGCTTTGTTTGGACGCAGACGTTTGAGCACAAACTGCAGAAATGTACACTTACGTAGCTTTAATGTTGTTTAGTTTAGCAGCACATAAGTTGATACATTTATTACACAGACGTAATTAATATTGAATCACTACAACAGTAATCAGATTTTAATTTTAGTAGTTAACATTTAGGTACATTATTATCATTAATACTAAAGTACACAATTACAAATTTTATAAGATTTTTCTTAATTTAAACACACTAGTCAGAATAAAATGCCTTGTCACAAATATATTTCTTAAGAACCGATGTAAATAAAACATAATTGTAATACAAATCTTTAATATTGTTGAATAAAATATTAAATAATTGGAGTAGTAATGAATTCCTTTTGATAACATTATAACTTTGATGAAGGTATGTGGAGACTTCTCTTTGGCTAACGTTAGTGATAAGCTTTAGCATTTTGTTAAAATTATATATATTTAATGAAGAAAAAAATTATTTATAGTTTTTAAATGTTTAGATTTCGAAAGAGATTTTTGCAAACTACTATGCTAGCAGAGTGTAATACGCATTATTATTATTATTATTATTATTATTATTATTATTGACATTTTTGTGCATAGAGTAAATATATTAGGGTAATTTGAATTACGAACCGACTTACGGTGGCTGCGGCAGCGGTAAGCACGGTATAATGCAAGTGATGGAGCAGCTTGTAGTTAACTAGTGATTGTGCATTCGTGTGATACTCGGTGCTTGCATTGTGTGCTAATTGTTCTCGTTATTTATGCCATTACATAAATATAATCTTAAAGAACGCATTATGTGAAAACTGATTCTTGCAGAAAAGTGGTAAGGTGATTCACAGGGAAATAGCTTGGCAATTGTGTTTCAGGTAGAGAAACTGTTCGCCAACTTGTTAAAAGACAAATGACAACAAACGTGCTCCGAACCGCCCTGTTCTTATGGAAGAAAAGTTATAATGAAATACAGTAATATCTTAAGCAGATGCAGACAATGTATTGCCACTGAGGGACATCATTTCAGCATCTCTTATAAGACAAGTTAATGCTAATTATTATTATTGTTATTATTATTATTGTTGTTGTTCTTAATCAGTTTTAATACAACACGACTTTATGCTTTTTGTAAAAATATAAATTCTACACTAGAAAAATTGATTGTACGCCCTGCGACTCTATCTCCTCTTTTGCGGTTGTAGCGACTGCACTTCCCAGTTTGCAGTTGCGCTAAGGTGTCTCGTAATGTAAATAACCTCACTCTATTATTATTATTAAAAGAATTTTCCTTTCCCCAAAAATATTATAATTTATAGTATAAGTATAGGCAAAAATAGTTTGTTTATTAGCTTCGTTGGAGCAAACATTTTGTTTCGCGCAACTAGTAGAGCATGCAAAGTTGGGTTTTTGCAAAGGATGTTCTATATGTGATTTCCAATTTGTAGACACATTTTGTTGATGTGATTTGAAATAAGAATTTATTTCCTATATGTCTCTAAGGGCTGTTGGCCAGTAAGTGATGAATTAAATTACGCTTGATTTACTTAAATTAACGGACAGTGTGTTCGCTTTTAACGAAGGTAACTTCGTCTTAAATTGTAATCCATTTATTATAGCTTTACTATGTAGATACTAATAGAGTGGTGTTTTTCCTGAATCAATTGTTGCTGAGATATTATAAATACAAGTAGCGGATAACCATTAAGCCCAGAGAGGCTTCAGTATTTAATATTCCCATTCTGAGGGGCTTTATTTATTTCCTTGATTAATTGTCAATCATGGTGGTGTAGCAGTAACTATACTTGCCTCCTAATCCCAAGATCGAGGGTTCAATCTCGGCCACGATCGATGCATTTCTTACGGCGTAAAAATTCTAATTATGACTTCCTTTGGAAGGGAAGTAAAGCCGTGGGTCCCATGCGTGAAAGAAGAAACCTCTGAGCAAAATTTGTGGGTCGTTTCACGCCCTGAATTGAATGTGATCCTGATGACCTGAGATGTTAAAGAGCGTCCGTAAATAAACCAAATCAACATCTCTTTGATTGGCTACAAATTTTCTTGATATTAAGCAATTTAAGTCATTGTTTTTATTCCTTATAAATTTAAAATTGGGTGTTAATATCTCATAATTTACGCAAAGGGTTTGCTTAAATCCAAATGGATTTACCATTTAGAGTTATTAGTGGTAATATAACCTACTTCATCAATTGATAAACCATTTCTGCACCAAAATTATTCTTTCACAAGCATTTTATTATTTCCAAAGTATACATACAATATATTTTACTTTGCTCTTGCAATTTTTTGTAGAATTTGGTGATTAGAAATATTTGAAACACGGTTTTGGTCTCCTTTTTTGAAAAGAGGTAGCATATATTAAAGTCTTTTCTTTCAACATAGATAATTAACTTTCACATGAACGTGATGTTACTGGTGCTGACAGTGAAACGGAAAGCTTAGTTTCTGAATTTCAATGCTTTTTTTGGTTTAGAGATTCGGAAATAACGGCTTTGTGCATTACTGGTGTACTGACAGCATGGTTTCCATCGATAGTGAAAAAGAAGTTTGGATTAATGCATACGTTATAGATGCTAGAGTTTCAAGTTGAATGTGGAAATGTATGACATCATCTGCATATTTCCCAGATATCTGTCTACGAGCTTGGGATTTTAGCATTTATCAGGTGATAAAGTTTACGGTATTAGATATTTCATTAATCGTTAGGGTGGATAAAAAGAAATGTATACGCAGACTTTCTACAACTTATTGCTACCTTTAATAAAGTGACAAAGAAAAAGCTAGGAGGTTATAAGACATTTATGACGTGTACTCTATCGTTACGTAAGGCACTAGGGCTCTGGCCTCCCTAGCAGCGTCTCATCCCACGTGCAAAGCTCAGCAGAGTGTCGTTTTCAAGGCAAGTTCGCTGCCATGCTTGCCTACTATAAAACTGCATTAATAGCGATTGTAAAAATGTGCACAGCAAGTAGAGATGTTAACTTGAGTACCCCAGCATAATGTCAAAGAGGTGGAGTTCAGAATATTATACATGATGCCAGAATAATTTAACGCTGCCCATTATTCTTCTGGGTGTCTCTATAAGACGGGAAAAATAAGTACAGTAATCTCTTCGTTAATTAAAATAAAAGGGACATTTGGATAGTAAATAGACACTTTCAGATATAAAAGATACAAAAATATATTGTACACGACAGCTACGTATGATGAAAAATAAATACTCTAAGTACCGCAGTAGAGCAACTTTTAAGAACAAGCTCTGGAAATGTTGGCGGTCTTTTTTTACAATTTTTCTGGCAGCAATGTCTCGCCGTATTTTTAGCATTAATAGGAAATTTTTTAATTTTTCTAACAATGTTCAAACTTGCACAGCAAGATAACAAAGTGTAACGTATAGTTACTTTTGTTGATATGCTTCAGTAATATGAAAAAATTCCTTTCGGTAGAAAGATTTCCGTTAACAGAAGTTTTACTGTACTTATAATTAATCGAGATAAAACATATAAGCCTATGCAGATTTTAAACATAATGTTTTATCCTTAAAAGGATAATGTGTAAAAATGTCATATGAAAAAATAAAAAAATGAAGTTAGTATACTATTTTATATAGTTGATTACCTTATTGTATTTGTGTTAGCGGTGACAGTATAGATAATGCTTTAACTGATGTTATCCTAAAACAAGAAAAACACAATGAAAACGAATTATGCTATACCGCTGTTAAGCATGTAAACAGCTTGTGTTTAGCTTGCAAGTGCTGCTAAAAGCACAGTTTTAAAGAAGCAGATTTGCAGAACAGTGTAATGGTTCTCATTTATTGTAAAACTCTAAAGCATAGAAATTTGCACATTACATTTGGTAGCATAAAGCAACTTTGAACATTTTCAAGGTATGCAAATTTCTGACATGCTTACCATTCTGAATGGCAAATCAGAGAAGGGCTCGTCAACTCTCCTTGTTTTAACACATACATTTGTACTTGTAAATAAAAAAGATTTCCAATGTTTGAAACTTTAATTTAATATTTCCAGTACATCTCGCATAAAAGCATGACTACATTTTCTCCTGAGCTAGACAGGAGCGCTTTAAAGTGAGGAAATATAGAATGTTGAATTAAGAGTGTCGCATATTTTCACAACAGATAGAGTTGGTCGAAACCAGCAATATTATTCCTATGGTTATAATATGAGTGAAAAGCAAATACATGTTGAGATATGAGCCATGTTGTATTGTGGTGTCAGTTGAGAAAATTCTCTATGTGGCTATCCTCAGTTTTACGTTTCAGAGAACCACGTACATAACTGACTGATGTAGTGTACTATACACGCTCCTGAGATGTTGGTATCATGTCAATGGGTGTGGCATACTCTAAAGATCTTTAAGAGGAACCATAGCATAAATGCAAAAGATTAAGGCCAGGTAATTGGGGAGGCCTTGCCATGGACCTCCGCGACCAGTCCACTACCCAAGAAAGAAGCCTCAATTACTGGGACTTTCATGGGTTTGTCACCCGTTTTATCGCCACTGTACGATCGGCAAAGCGGAAGCAATAGTCGCGTTCTCGCAATTGCAACTATAATTATAATGAAATAGGCACATACCTTATGACAGGACATTTCTGACATTTTTAACATTTTTTCATTCAAACTGATAAGTTATCTTTCGAAATTTAAACTTGAAAGCATACAAGGGACATGTGCGTGAATTACAGGGAGGTGAACCTGATATTTGGATAAATTTCCTTAGTTAGATATTATGGAACGTTAATGATAAGAGTAATTTATCCACGCTTAATATTCTTTAATAATGACAAATGGTACCATTTACATGGTCATGTTCCAACGCAAAATAAGAGCATTGGAGAATAGAAACCCCGATTTTATGCACGAAACCAACTTGTATGATGAGAAAATCGGTGTATTGTGAACAATAAATGCTACATAATAATAAGGCCTACCTCTTTTGAGAGTAGAATAAACGCAGAAAGAAACAGGAATGCTTTACTCACATCATTTTTTGAAAAACTTATTTATATTGAATGCCACTCTGTGTATTTCCAGCAAGACTCTGCCACCGTGCTTGTGCATCATTACATTTCACGTAGAAAAAAATTTAATAGGGTGATTAGTACAGAATTATGGCTCACATGATCCCCTGATATGAAAGAATGTGATTTTTATATATGAATGAAGTTTGAAAAATAAGGTATACGGAACACACTGCACACATTACAAGAACTGAAAGTAGATATTAGGCAAGAAATTAATTTAATTTCGGAACATGAACTGTGAATGACAATTTTGTAAAAAGATGCCAGTAATGTGTGCACTTATCAGCACAAAATGAACAAACTTTCCTGTCGTAAGACATGTACTTATTGTAATTGCGAAAACTTGAACCAGTTGCACGAATGTTGCATCTGCTTCGCCGGAAGTTAGCGCTTTCACTGCTGACCAATCAGTTGCCGCGAAACGGACGACCAAAAACCACAAAATAAGCAATGTGTAGAAAATGGATAGGTGCTCGCTGCATTAATGTATGAGCTAGATACATATTTATATTATTACCTCTACATATGCCTCGCCTGCTCTTTTTTTTTTTTCTTTCAAAATCATCAGGGTTACAGTTGAAATATCCTGAAGCAGGATTCATAGCCATGGGGGATTTTAATGCAAGGATTGATTATGAAAATGTAACATATGGAAGAGAGAAAGATAAGAATAAACATTCAGAGAGATATTAAATTCTGATGGAAGCGGACTGCTTTTACTATATGTATTTGAATTGGAAATATTAAACGAGAAATTTGGGAAGAACTCAAATCGGAAACTTACTTTCATGAACAACAATGGGGGTGTCATTAATTATGTTTTAATATCTCAGGAACCTGGAAAAAATACATTTTCAGGTTGCTTATGGTATAGCGTCACATCATTCTCCAATAGAAGTAGTGGCGGCATTACAGATATGCACTGACAGCCCTGAGGTTTATTGCACTAGCTGGGATCAAACTGTTAGGTAATGTACATTTTGATTTGTTTTGGTTTATTTACGCACGCTCTTTAACATTTCAGGTCATCAGCGTCCCATTCTATTAAAGGCGTGAAACGGCCGACAAATTTTGCTCAGAGGCCTCTTCTTTCAGGCTTGAGGTTATTTTTCGTGCCGTAAATGTACTACACGGGACCCACGGTTTTACTTCCCTTCCGAAGGAAGCCATACTCAGGATTTTTACGCCCGAAAAAGTCCATCGATCCTGCCCGGGTTTGAACCCGCGATTTTTGGTTTAGAAGGCAACATGGTTACCACTACACTACCGGGACCGACAGGTAATGTAGAGAAAACAAAGGTGGATACTTTAAAAAAGGTCGATTTTCAGCAAGGTAGAGTCTTGGTATTATCAGGAGGGAAGAATCCAAAATGTTAAAAACATCATATATTTAGGTATAAACTTAACAACGAATGGCAAATGGCCAAGGCGCATTGATTACTCAAGAGGAAAAACAAGAAGACAGCTAGAGAGCTGCTCATTTCAAAAACGAGGGTCCCGGAAATGCCTGTCAGCACTTTACAAGTGTACAATACAAAAATGAGAGCAACTGCAAGTTATGGTGCGGTAATATGCTGATGGAAGCGATCAGAAAATCTATGACAAATTTAGCTTATTTTCTGAAAAGAATTTTAAGGATTGACAGGAACGCGGCAAACTGTGGGGTGAGAAAAGAGTTCGGCATTGTTTGTGACACAATGGTTTTTCTATCAAATACTGGTTAAACTTAATGACATGATAGACACAAAATTAACATTTATTTCCTATCAGGGACAATTGAAAAAGCTGGAAACTGGGTACTAGGTATCTACCACAAAAAGGGGTACGGACAGAATAGAATTTTGATGGATGTGGAAGATGGGGGCTAGAAATAGAAGAAATTCTTGGAGGAAAGTAGGGAGGAGATAATTGATATTGATGTGCAGGCAGTGGAACCTGAATGTTCTAAAAGTTTCACTAGAAATAAAAGAGGTATAGGGAAGAGGGGCATATAGTATGTAATAACAGAATATAGAACATCAATGGCCTGGCTGCGCATCGCGAAATGGAAGGCGCGGAAAATGACGGATGACATAGGAGAAAGAATGTGACCTGTGTTTAGTAAAAAGGAAAATTGGGCAAATATTCTTGTAGATGTAAAGCTATAGAGTATTGAAAGTGGCAGATTCTCTCCGAAAATTTTGAGGTTGAGAAGGAGTGGAGTGGCATGTCTAAATTTGCTATTGGATAAGAATAATTGGCAGGGGCTATGCAAACCTATTTAGAAGATAAAATGGGCAAGAAAATCTCCGCTAGAGAGGACATAGTATGTAGCGCACTTATCTCTTCTAAATGTATTTATATTGTTTTTCGTCTTTATATACATATATTGTTTTTCGTCTTTATATACATATATACGTACCTACTGAATTATGCATTTCTCTTGTTTAGTGCCCTGTATTGGTAAATTTAAGATGATTGTTAATTTATCCAATTTTTTGTATAATGTCTGGGAAAGGAGGAACTATTTGCTAAACAATTTAGTGAATGAATATATTTAAACGTTTAAACTGTTTTTCTCAGAAATCTATATCGTTCAATAACCCCTTTCTTTGTATATTTAAAATGCTCTATGAACCTTTCTATATATTGAACCTAATAATTTATGATGGTTAAAATCCGTAATAGTCGTGATTGTAATACTAAATATATTTATTAATCCCAAAATAATTTTAAAATAATAAAAATACCGGACGCCAGAGCTGCGAAAAATCAAGACCTGCCGAAATGGTTGTGACACAAGCGCACCTCTGGAATGTTACCTCGGCTAATTCGCTACTTTTGGAATCTAATAATTTCTCATTTGTCTTCATGAGAATGGGAAGACCACATCACCAACCTTGTGGAGAAAATTCAGCAATACCTTGAACGTGAAAGAGTTAAAGTGGGTGGCGTAGGTGGTGTGCCAAAATGTTTTGAGCATGCTTCACATTGGTGGGGGGTTTTAATATATTTGAAGATTATAATGCCCCGCGTTGGTAGCCACAGCTTGAAGGAGTTAAGGGTGGCGGGAAGAATGGTGATGCAAGTTTAATTATGTGCGATACAGTTCACCACTCAATAACTGTTCTAGTCGATCTACAGGATGTTGCTGGTTTTTGGGACCTCATCGTGCCAGGCTGAGTGAGGGGAATTAAAGGTAATGGGTTGACCAGAGAGAACACCTTGTTATCTGCCAGTTGACGTCATTTATTTAACAAAGGGCATACCAGGGCGTTTCTCTTTGGACCGCAGTAATGAGACGTTTGGCAGACATGCGGAACTATAATGCTTGATTAACAGTATGTTTTCTGACTGCTGGGAAGAAGCTCGAACATTGATGTTCCAGTGCGTTCTCTGACTTCCGAATGCTGAATACTTGAAGGACCAGAATGACCTCCAGAAAAGATCCCCCCCCCCAAAAAAAAAACCATTTCACGTCCTTAAATACTGAATAAGGCTCGCTTGACCACTTGATACAGGGACGCTCCATTTTCCCGCCAGTATGAATTTAGACATCCTCATAGGCTATCGGTAACTTCATGCGTGTCTCATATTATTGGCTAGTCAGATTAACTGAACGTAACCAATTGGCGATTCTTCCAGCGTTCAATTTCAATTTCCACCGACGTTATAGTTCAACATCCTTAACGGTAGCATACATACTAGCAGCGTGCGTCTTTGCCAACATACCTGCCCGGGGCGAGCAACCCTCTTCCCAATGAACAAAAGAAAATATTTGCTCCATTGTCTGCCAAAACGGACCCTCTGCTGTCCGAGTGAGAATTACGGCTTTTCGCGACATTTTTACAAACTTAGAATCCGTCACTTACAGCTAGCTGAAATAAAACGTTACACATATTCTGATCAATTTCCCACAATTGATGAAGTACCAAAAACTGCATCAAATGTTGAACACGTAGGCACTAGCAGTTATAAATGTTATTTTTGAACAAGATTTAGGTTGCATTTTTTTTGACGAATTCCGGATATGCTAGGAAAGGTATGTAAACCATTTTTGGTAACTAATGCTTTTAACGACTGTTTAATTTCTTAATAAAAACAAAATTACTTTATCGAATAATCATGTATATTTTTTAATAAAAAATTAATGTCTCATACCAATTAGTCTAATTGGTATGTGATGTTAAAACGTTTAAAATATGGAGTAATGTGCTATAATTTCGCTGCTCATTTCTCAGGCAGATGAATGTAAGTGATTTTTATACACACAAGTTTATTGCTTTATATATATTTTGTCCTTTTATGTTGAGTTGTGCTCAAAATTTGAGGTAGTTGTAGTCGTCGCTTATTTAGAATTTGAATCTGATCAAGTGTGGAAGATAATGAGACAGAAGATAGAATAACCTTCAGTTGTGAGAGTATCTGTGCTTTTGTTATATTTAAACTTGATTAAGACCGCTATATAACAGACATGACCTTGCACAGAAGTAGTAGTTCAGTGATAAACTGAATATACAGCTATTTTGACTTTGTTACAATTACATTTAATGAGTAAAGGTTGCTAACTTGTATTTTTAATGATGCTGTGTCAATCGTCGGTTTGTAGGATGAAAAAGAAATCATTCAAATCTTCAACTGGCCCGTCCGGTTTCGATTTATTAGGCATAATTTTCCTAGATGCAGTTTTTTCCTGCAGTTTTCTCTCATACTGAAAAGAGAAACTTCTGCTTGATTTATGGCATAACTGGTTCATTCCATTCGTCGTTTCGAAGATCAATGGCATGGGACGCCAAACCTCAACAGTCACTGTATTATTAGTTTTTATTCATTTGATCTCTTATTATATAAAAGAATATTATAACCCATTTCTCTGTTTTCAGGGGTATTCTTCATGAGAGAATATGGACTCCGAAGGACGCAGAGGTCTTTGCGGCATAGGTTTGTATTAAAGTTTATGCTTACCAGGCAATATTCATGTGAGAGGCGTCAATAAGTGATATATCACTTTTTCGCAGCTAAACTTTACTGATAAATTAAATTACCTTAGGAAAAGTATCAACTTTTGCCATTTTTATTAGGCAAGACAATTCCAGAAGAACGATTTTAGCATTTAATTTTATTATATGCATCTAAAATGTTGAGGTTATTTTAATAAGTTCAAGAAAAGTAATCTTAACTTTTGAGGCTATATATATATGAATTTCGTTTTTGTTGTTCATTAATAGGAATTGAAGTAGAGATGGTAGGAATAAAACAAATAAATGTAGGAGAAGCGTATTAGCTTTTCAGCACCATGCTATTTACTATCAGTGTAATTCGCTCAATCGCGTATGAATATCTCCTTCCTTGGCTGAAAGATGTTCTCATGGAATTATCTTATTCTGTTGCCTTGCTTTTCGCTAGCTTTCGTAAGTGATTGCGTCACAAGTGATTCACTTACTATGGCAGAAAATGAGACCATTTCAAATATTGAGAGGGGTTTAAGAATGTCTATGGATATTTGGTCGCAGCACACAGCTGCCCATTCGTTCCCATGATATTTTCATCAGTTTCGCAAAACCCGCATCACATCTTGCACGACTTCCACCTATTGCTGCTAAACTTTTGAAGAAATGGAAGCAGCCATATTATGAGGCTCTCAGAGTGTGGGTAACGCACTGGAAACTGAAAAGAAACGAGAACTATACATTGTACTTGTCGCAATGATATTGATATATGTGGTTTAAAGAAAGCAAACATTGGTGCAATATACTAAAAATTGAAACAAGTCATGCAAGTAAGATGAGAGACGTGTACACATTCTGTAGCTAATAACATTACTATACAATTCGTTACAAATGCGACGCCGAGAGACGGAACTTTAACATTCTATATATACATAACAATTTCTTATGTAAGTCTACTATTTAAGCACAAAATTAGTGCACCTTAAATTTAGCCGTTCTTTACAATTATTAGGACCGTTTTTTTTTTTTTTTTTTTTTTTTTTTTTTTTTTTTTTTTTTTGTAGGTCGGTAAACTGCCAAGCGTTTTAAATATATTGCATAGTCATAACGTATAACAAAAATGAATAAACAAAAAACAATAAATAAATATGGTAGACATTTTTCTTCTCGGTCTTTATTTCTTCTTTGCATTCTTATATGAGTTTGCTGCCTTTTGTTAGCAGCGGCACTAAACATGGGTAGTTATGTGCACTTAAAACCAAAACAATCAACAACCTGCTTTATTCTCCTTTAAGTTCATTTTTGAAATGGTCTAAGCTATTAGTTTTGCGTAATGCCGTTAGGTATTACACAAAATATATTTGATTTACTTGTTCAAATATATAAACTACATGAACAATAATACAGCCATATGAGTTACTTTTGTGTTAACATAAGCGTGAGATTTTCCTTCATTGTCGGAGCTTATGAATTAGAACAGACGTGGCATTTACCAAAATTTGTTAGTCTATTAAAACAAAACATAATATGTAGGATGGATTTTAAAACTTGAATCAGGGATCCTCGATTTATCCTGTCGATAGTTTACCATTTGAGCTACCGTGTTTTGTCCAACTCTATCCACAAATCTCCCCCATTTAAGTTCATTATATCCTGGAGACCCCTAAGGTTATCGAGTACTTGCACGGTTGATCAGACGGAAGAGCATGGACACAGTAAATAAAAGATAAATGGTTCGAGTCCCGGCCATGATCTCGAATTTTTCCTTTATGACATTCTAAACTTTAACCTAACACACAACTTGTGTGGGGGAAAAATTACATTTCATAAATAATACAGTTAAGTTCATATTCGTGTTCCGCGTACCGAAATATATCAAACTTTATTAAGAGAGGGCACACAAGATTTCTCACTCCTTTTTAAACCTCCCAAATACCACAAGGAATGAAATCATGGGAAAATATTGGCATAGTTCTAAAGAGCAAAGCTGCAATTTGTTGCAGATTGATTGAAGAACTTTGGTTTTTCTTGTGCCAAAGGAATAGGAATTAGAAAAGAGGCGTGCTTTGTCCAAATTTTAAGATAATCTTTTTTTTTTTTTTGCCTCGTTCTAAAGAGTACTTATAGATATTTTGTTTCAGAAAGTCAAATGATTTAAAATTGTTTAGGGAACACACGCAGATAGATATTTTACTTTATATATACCAAAATTTTAAAAGTGTTGCCCGAAAATGTGCTAGGAATAATGTTTTAATGTCAGAAAATCATTTTGATTTTTTTTTATATATACTCAGTTTTATTGATTTAGTTTTTTACTTACAAAGAGTGATGATAGAATAAAATCTCGTGAAATAATCGTGTCCATGAGTTAAGTTCATGATGAGTGCTCTCCTATGAGTGCTCTGGAATATCAAGTTATTTTGCAAGTTGTTGATTCCCACATATGACATTGTTAAGTGCAAATTTCCTAATTCGTGCAGCCTTTTGTTGTTATCGCATTAGCTGTACTCAACAGTACCTAGAAATGAATCTGTGTGACATGTGCTATGTTTTGGGGAGTTTAGAGGGTATTTTTGAGAAAATGTATCCCAAACAGCAAAGTGCTTGCCTAGCTGAACATTTCTCAGATTTCTGGAATATCTGCAAAGGAGCCTGTTAATATGTCCATTACTAAGTTCAGTAATTCTTCTGTCAACTACAGGACATCGTATTCCGGCGAGAGTGGTTCTGGCCCTCATGTCATTCTTTGGCTTCTTCACCAACTATATGCTCCGGGTAAATCTCAACATCGCCATCGTAGACATGGTGAAGGTGGCGCAACATGTGTCTGTACAGAACAACAGCGAAGGAAGCTGCGTGTCTTCATTGGACAACGCCTCTCTGCAGCATTCACAGGTTTGCTCCCACATCTTTCCTCATATTCGAAAAGCGTGGGTTCAAAGCTGTAGCTTGGCCAAAATGAGCAGCATTTCTGGGGAAAACGGATACGTTTTATAAACCGCATAGCTGACTTAGTACTCGAGATGTAAAGGGAATAACAAAATAAAAATCATTAACAGAGTATTTTAATTTTTATATTTAAATTTTCTAAATGCTTTCCTTGGGCGTATAAATTTAAAGTAACCTAGAGTTAAAGGAGATAGGTAAACATTTAGAACATTTGTCAGGGTCAATGAAAATATGTTAGAAAATAATGTTCGGTGAATATATAAGAAACAGTTTGAGTGTTTCAACGTTTGAGGCTTCAAAGCTAATGTGTGTTTAACCGTAAAGTGAATAAAACTATTTTGTCTTTTTACTTCAGAAAGTAGATTGTAGTTAATCTTAGATCAGTGTATGCATTAGGATGTTTAGGAAGTAGCCATGCAATAGTGAGTTTTATGACATACTTTAGCACCAAAAGCAATATAAAGCAATATAATGCAACCATTCAGGCCTAATTAGACGAATATTTTTTGCGGTTTATTTCCATGCACATTGAAACAAGTGAATAACACAGAAAAGTAATATTCAATCACACATTTTTGATTCATTGTCTCTTTATATACTTTCTATATATAAAAAACAGAAATTCAGAGCATTAATCTCATGATTTTTGAGAAAAGATACATTGTTGACGATAATGCGTTAAGAGGAATTTAGAAACAATTATAATAATTGAAACTGTGTTGAAAAGATTGAGAAATACTGTACTTCCAGTTCTGGTAAACAAAAAAATTGCGGAATTTTCTCAGAATTTGTCATTGATGCGTGCTAGTTCTACGCTTTAGTGTTTTTCTAATCATTTAAGGCATGAAATCTGTGCAGAACTCGACTTGGGCCCGCACATCTTTCAAACTGCAGGGAAGATAGAACAGATTAACATATCATTTAGCATACTTGCCTCTGGGTGATAATGCATCCACTATCCATTACCTCTGATATTCAATTAAAATCTATGTACTTAGAGGTGTTCTGATGCAGTCATTTGCTGAGATTCTTTCCTTTGCAAGCTCACGATCGTTTAATATGGAGTATTCACATTCGCAATTTATAATCTTCTCCAACATTTAAGTTTTATACTTTTTTTCATAGAGATGATTCAGTAATTGTAGATTTCTGTAATGTTAAATGTTAAGAAGAGTAATAATGAAAAAGAAAATTGTTTCCAATATGAAATACAATTATCTGTAGTCAACGCAGATCATTATATCATATTATAATGCTTGGATTCTCTTTATACCTTTTATTGAAACCATTATATAAAAAATTAATTTAATTAGTTAGTGGAAGTATAATTTCTTTTACAAAAAAATTAAACCTTTCACGAAACAACTCTAAAATATATGTTAAAACACTATTGCAGGTTTTATTCAATAATAATACTACTAAATAGATAGTGATGAAAATTACCAGCAATAAACACTTATTGAAAACTCCTAAATATGGATAGCAATAAGTTAATTGTAAATGTTGAATTAGTGGATAAATTTATTTATTATCATGATATTTAATTTCTAATTAGTAGAAAGTTTATGCATGATAGAAAAAATATCTTTTTTAAATTTTTCTTTAAGCTAAATCTTGTCAGATAAGAAATATGTAAATATAATAAATTTCAAAATATTCAGGAATATACTAATTTTTTCGCTACAATTATTAAATTGCAATTAATTTTACTGTCTCTTAAGTACTAAAAGGCAAATGTCACTATTTAAGCCTTTAGGTTGCGCAGTTATCAACATTTTTTTCCTAATATTCTGCAAGCATGAGCCATAATTTATTTTTATTTTTATTTTCATGTCTGACATGACTATACTAGGTACTCGATATCGCAAGAAGTCACCGGCTCGTATTTATATAGGGAAACCGTCAACTACTATTATTTTCGGCAGTTAGACAGTTTCACAATTAAATAACCGACACAAAGTTAGAAATGTTGAATGGTGCTCTTATTCAGCATAGCTTGCACTTTAGTGGAAATTACGTCACCTGGTACAACTTTGCCTCTTTCGTTCTACTCATGGCTTATTGCAGAGACATACCTAAAGTCTTGATGCTGTTGGTTCTGCTGAAGTGACATATTATATGAAATTGCTGAATGTTGTCTCGTTGCAATGTACGAGACAGGCAAGTAAAATGCACTTCGTTTGGATAAAAGCATTGTCATTTCACTCCTTTTAACGTGTTTGCAGCTGCACGTAGGTGTAATAATAAAATATTATTCTTTAACGTCAGTTGGTGATATCACTTTTAGTACATCATTAACATATTGAGCAATTATTGAAATATGTTGAATTTTCTCCAAATTACATTAAAACACACAGTAATTAGATACAACATCAGAGCCCATCTTATCCACTTTTAGAAAGAACTAGTATCTATCGTCTCATTAGAAGTGGTTCATGTATCGCTATGAATTTTTCTAAGATGCCGACTTAACAACAATCTAAGTTATTTTCCCCCATAGTTGATTCATCCTGAATATTACATTTATAAACTTTCTTAAAAATGTTTAAATTCAAACAGCTGAAGTTTGTGCAAGAATATGTTCACTGCGCCGTTACCATGCACATATCTTTATATAGCTCACTATTAGACAATGCAGGCTGCCTCTAAAACTATTGTTTTTTAAAAGAAATACTATGTTTATTTATAATATACAGATTGCGTGGTAAATGTTCAAGGTGAAATTTTATCGTGCACTCAATATGTTTGGCACTACTTTGGCAGAACACTGTTTTGCCATTTGTTCTGAAAGCACTGTCAATAAAAATTTGAGTTTTAAGCTTGGACGTTAATTAACAGGCGATGATGTCTTGGTTACAAATTCTGATGAGTTTTGAGACCACAAAAGGAAAATGTTTGAAACTAGTCGTTGATGCTTACGAACCATTGTACTTTCGCTTTGAATGTAATGAAATGAACAATGCAGTAGGTTAAAACCTGTAAATCTTAATTATATATTTTATGTAATATTATACCTAATAGTATAACATATATTTAAAGCATGTAAAATCAAATTTATTTCAACATTCCTCCTTGCATATGTCGTACACATTCACGCAAAATTATGTAGCATTAAAATGTGTAATTACATAATATCCGGACTCTAGTTAAAATGGAAATTAATAATATAAATTATCTAGTGGGACAAATAACAGTAACTTCTGAAATAACATTTAATTACATGTATAATTAAACTTTAGTTTTCCCCTAAACTAAATTCGTGTATAGAAATTAGGAGCTTGTTACGTTTTTATGAAATTTAACTTTCGAAATGCAAAATGGGGAAAATAAATAAATAAATAAATAATTAAACTAAAACAAAAAAAGAACAAACAAAAACAGGTGCCCACTTATTGGGTACGGGACGTAGCGACCACGAGGTACCCGAGCTATTGCCACCGCTCCACGCTTAGCTTGTTTCACCATTTTCATTTCTCCTACTTTTTAATTTGAATTGTTCTTACCTTCCTGTTCTTTGTCTGAAGGATGCCTCCATGTTTGACATGGTAAAAGGTGACGGGGTGTGTCGTAACTCCCAGCACTGGGTTATCATGTAGCACGGGAGGTTTCCCCTGGTACAGGCCAGGCCCGGGGAGAGGCCATTGCATGTGCTATTACCTTCCTGAAGGCGATCGACTCCCGCTGTCTATACTGTGGGAGGTCACCCTGAGGTGACTTTTGTTCAGGCCAGAACAACTCACCTAAGCCGGAGTGATGCCCAGGAAGCAGCCAGCTGCAATGGTGGAGGATGAACTCGCTATCGTGCATGAAACTTTTCACCAAAATACCAAGGGAAAAAGAGTGGACGTAAGAGAGACAGCTGGGTGTCGTTCCCTCGTTTCCTAGTTGTTAATAGAACTGAGAGGGTCAGTCCTTGATCCATCTGAACCCTTATATAGTCCAGAAAATTTTGGATCTCTATTGATTGAGACGAAGAGTGTTTCTCAAACTAATGCTCTACTTAAGGCCGTCATACTCCACGGATACTTAATCCGTGTCGAGCAGCATCGCACCTTGAATTCATCTCAAGGAGTCATTACCACCTCTATGCTCGACGGCATGACAGATACAGAAATTTGGGGAAACAAAATATTACATTAGTTTATCGAGTGCAGGCGAAGCGCAGCCTACACTGTTCTATTCCTCACCTTGAATAGGGCAGAGTATGAGGTGATAGCGCTCCGCCCATACGGCCCTACCTTCCCCGTGCAATGTTTCCAGTGTCAAGTTCGGCCACACTCGATTATCTTATAAGAGAGCTGTATCACTACAAAGCATATTCATCCGCTCCCGTTTGTGTGAACTGCCGCGGTGCTCATCCGGCGACAACCCGTGACTGCTCTTGATTTCGCGAGAAGTCTTCCATAGAGGATATCCGGGTTAAAGACAAACTTTCTTTCTCTGAAGCTCGGAAACGCTATCAAGCCTGTCAACCCACAGTACCCAAGTCTGGTACCTACAGCTCCATAGCCGCCACTACAATATTGAAAGATGATTGTAACAAGTAAACGTATGATCTGGTGTTCATAAAAGCTTCTACCTTTCCTTCCGGCGCTAAGTGGTCTATAGCAGAAGCCAAACATATGATTTTTACCGCTAATCGTATTAAATTTAAGACGATATATACAAGGACTGACTTTTTAAAATTTTCCACCAGTGAGGGCAAGACTAAGAAGCATCAAAATCCCTCACTTCCTCCGAGGTCAAGCTCCCATGATAGGTCTGGGAGCAAGCTCGCCAGGCAGTTATCATCAGCGACTCTCTCCACTTCTGACGGATTCCAGTGTTACCAGCGGTAGAGCCCTCTCTCTGAGAATGTTATAGAGCAGAATGTTCCTGCTTCTGTTAAACCACCTAGTCCCACGCGTCTAAAGAAAGAAAGGCCGATTAGTCCTGCACCGGCGAAAAAGTAGGATTATGGGTAAGCTTAACCCTTTTATATTTACAATGGTTATCCTATCGTGGAATGAACGTGGGCTCCTGGAGTTGCTCTTACGGTCGAATTACTCTCCGCTTGTGTGTCTCCAGGAGACAAAGCTTCGACCACAGGACTCTTTTGTCCTCCGCGGTTTTTCTTCGAGGCGATAAGACCTTCCACCAGAAGATGGCACCCCCGTGCATGGCGAAAATTTATCTGATCTGAAATGACGTATACATTTCTTCACTAAGTCTACTTCCTCCTATACAGGATGCAGGATTTTTCGTTTACTTTTCCGGCATTAGTTTTATTGCTTGTAATATTCACACACCTCCATCGCTACTATCCCGTCGACTGATCTAGATCATCTTCTTTCCCAGCTACTTTTCTACTGTTGGGGATAATCCAAAGCGCACCATCCACTATGGAATTCTTCCTCGGAGTGTGCGAAGGGTAGCATGTTAGCGAATCGCCACAATGTTACTTTGCTGAATACAGATTAGCCAACTTGTCTTTTAAATAGTTCACACAGTTTGTCACATTTGGATCTATCTTAATGTACTGCCTCTCTTTCTACACATCTTACCTGTAACGTCCTCTCTGATTTATACTCAGCGATCATTTTCCCTGCCAGATCCATCTCGTGTCTTTGTACGTACATTCTCAGCGCGCGCTGAAGTGGCTTATCTGCAAGGCAAATTGGCATCTATTCACTTCTCTAGCCATATTTTCAGGATGTGCTTTTGTATCTGATGACGCACCTCAAATCAGTAGTCACTACTGCCGCAGATGACGATATTCCCGGGTCGTCTTACCATCCTGGACGCTTTCCGATTCTTTGGTGAACCGATGAATGCCGGGATGCAATGCGTGCAAGCCGAGCAGCTTTGAGAGGTTTTCGTCGCCACTCTACATTGGAAAATATGATTTGCTAACAACTGCGCCAAATGCCATCGAGTACTAAAGAATAGCAAAAAGGCCTCTTGGAATGCTTTCACTTCTTCTTTAAACTGCTCAAAGCTTTCGTCTGTTGCCTGGGATAACCTATGCCGCGTTGCAAGTAAACCTGAGTTTTCGTCCTTATCTGTTTTCAAGGTACAACATCGTGCCCTTGATACTCCTACAGAGATTACAAATACATCCGGGAGTACTTTCGCTGATATTTCGAGTTCCGCTAATTATTCCTCAGCGTTTCGCACAATCAAGGTGCAAGTGGAATCCAAAGGATTCTCTTTTGCCTCAGACAATCAGCAATGCTTTAATGTCCCTTTTTCACCCAGGGAATTGAAGCATACGCTTGCTACCACTCCGCATTACGCTCTGGGGCCAGATGGTATACTTGTTGCAGCATTTACCAGCGGAGGGCAAGACTTTTTTGCTTCAGATTTTTAATCGTATTTGGTGTGATGGCGCGTTGCCGTGCGCTTGGCGAGTGGTCACCGTCATTCCTATACCAAAAGGACACGCACCTTCCTTCCGGTTACCGTCCAATTTCCTTTACCAGTTGCGTATGCAAGGCGATGGAACGAATGATTAACGTGCTGCTTGTGGAGTGCGCAGAATCGCAGCACTTTTTGACGAACGTTCAGTGCTGTTTTCGTCGTCATCGCTCTTATGTCGACCACTTGCTGTCTCTTTCCGTTGATATCATTTGGACGATTTTGTACCGAAGTGCCAAACGATTGATGTCTTCTTTGATCTGGAGAAAGCCTATGACATCCGACCACGTATATGACATTCATGAAGGATACCGATTCTCCAGCAGGAAAGTCTATGATACCTGCTGCAGAATCTTTATTCTTTGTACACTTCATGAATTTGATATATGTGGTCGGATGTCATTTTATATTCAGGAGCTCATGAAAGACCGGGTTTTTAATGAACATGTGGGCTGTGTTTTATGTTTTCGTTTTATTCAGAACTGAGTCTAGTGTCACATTATTTTTCATCGCTATTAATTTCATCATTGAGAGTTTACCGCAAGGGATAACGTCGTCTTTATTCGTCACTGACGACTTTGCAATCTCTCTCTCTCATCTCAGCGCATTTATTTTCTGGAACGCTGTCTGCAATACTATCTATATGCTTGAGTGTCAAACAGGTGTTCCGTTTTTGTGCTGAGAAAACCGTCTGCATGAATTTCTGGCGCTGCAAGGAGTATCTTTACCCATCGCTCTATCTTGGCCCACTCTGTCTTTCGCAGACGAAGTAAATCTCCTTGGCTTAGTGTTTGATAAGAAACTATGCTGGACGTCGCATATAGCACAACCGAGAGGCCGGTGTGCACGTTCTCTATGTCCTTTACTTGTGGCACATCCTTGGGAACTGACCGGATCGTTCTTTTAGGTCTACCGATCAATAATCCGATCCATTCTTCATTATAGTTGTATTGTTTATTGCTCTGCGCGACCTTCAGTTCTTTGTCGCCTTAACCTGATTCATCACTGGGGAATCCGTATCCCCATAGGAGAATTTCCTACGAGTACTGTATCCATCCTTTGCGCGAAGTAGGGCGAACTTCCTCTATCTTATCGTAGGGACATTTTACTTGGTGGTTATGGTTGCCGATTGACTGCTCAACCTCGTCATCCTACTAATGAGCAGCATTTTAATGTGTCGCTTGATAATTTTTACGCTGCCATGTCTCTTTCTCCGAAGCTTCCCGGCTGTCGTTTCCGGGAGTTGTTAAGGACTTTGGACGTAGAGCGGCCTGCTTTTTTCTTAGCCGGGGAAGCTTTTTATTCCCCTTAACTTTTAGCAGAGGCCCCGTTCATCTTGGGCTTATGTCCTGTTCTAAGTCTTCGACCGCAGCTTCAATTATATAAGCGCGATAATCTTATCCTTTGCGAGA
Source organism: Metallyticus violacea (assembly GCA_030762175.1). Classification (NCBI taxonomy): domain Eukaryota; kingdom Metazoa; phylum Arthropoda; class Insecta; order Mantodea; family Metallyticidae; genus Metallyticus; species Metallyticus violacea. The sequence continues at coordinate 379,530,931 of CM060846.1, forward strand.
TGCAATTTTATTTATACCGACAGCTCGAAAACGGACACAGGTGTTGGGTGTGCGTTTATGTTTAATGGAGGTAGTTTTATTTTTGGTCTTAGCTCTGCGGCATCTATTTTTATAGTGGAATTTTATAGTATATCTCTCAAAGGTTTTATTTGTATCTGAACAGCAGCTGGGGGACTGTAATTTGATCTTATTCCCTGAGTGCTCTTTTGTCTTTTCGAAACCTGTACAACTTCCATTCTTTTTGGACAGAAGACCCAGGACGAAGTATTTGCGCTAGTCGACGAGAGAGTCAGCATAATTGCTTTGGGTTCTTGATCATGTGGGAATTCCATGCAATGAGTCCGCAGATGCCGGAGAGAAATGCACCCCTTTGAATCCTTCTGCACTTCAGCAACGTTTAAACAAGAGGACTTTTATTTAATTTTTACATGCGGATGTTATCTCCCCTGTTTCCTCATTTGTTATGCTTATTTGAGCCTCTAAGTCTATTTCACTTGTTTGCAAAATCATTTTGCCTATCCTACCCAATCCTATCCAATTTCATGCAATTTACATAAACTAATGTCAAAGAAGGCAATTGGAAGATATGTATCCCCATAGCGGAATATACTGTTTTTGCTACGTTAGCAAATGTACCAGGCAAGCTGAAACACCCTAAATAATGATAGCAAACAGGCTACAAATCGCACGAGAATGTTTCGGGCGGTCAGAGCTCAAACATATAAGGTAGTCATGAGATCTGCTTTGTTAGCGCACCTCGTAGTGGTTTTTTTTTTTTAACACCTTTCTTAAGAAATTATGGCCATAATATACAATCCTACCTTTTACTAGAAATTTCGAATAAATTCTGCTTATATTTTTAGCTCTTTCCCCCTGTTTTCTCAATTGTTATGCTTGTTTGAGCCCGTTAGCCTTTTTCACATGTTCACAACAGCATTTTGCCTATCTTAGCCTATTCTATCCCTTTTCGTGTAATTTACATAAAAGCTCTGCTTTCTTTGCCCATTTAGCATTTTTCGTTTGTTTCCTCAGTAATTTTGCTTATTTGTGCTTAATTTAACAGACTTCTTACTGTTTCCTAAGACAGTCTGTCTGTTTTTGCTATTAATGTTTATTTTCCTTCAGTATTTGAAGAAATTGTGATTATAGATCCTATTTAACCCTTATTCACGGGTTTCGTCAGTTTTTCAGCTTAATTGCCTTTTTCACACATTTACAAATTAATTTTGCCTACGTTAGCCATTTCTTGCAATTTACTTAAAAACTATGCCATTGTTTGTCTATTTAGGCATTTTCCGCCTACTTCTTCAGTAATTATGCTTATTTTCTTTAATTTACAGATTTCAAAAATGTTTTCTTGGAAATTCTCGTTGTATTTCACTATTATTACATAACTGTACTGTTTTAAAAGCATTTCCCTTTAAACTTGCCCATTTTGATTTAACCCTGTTTCCTCAGTATTTCTTTACGTATACATATTATAGCGTTTTTACATTGTTCCCTTCGTAATTATGGTTGTTTTTTGCTTAATTTAGCATATTTCATGCTGTGCTCTAAAATAACATATCGCTCTTTGGCTATTATTGCCTATTTTTCGCAATTTTAAATATTTCTCCTTATATTTACACATTTCAGCCACGTTGTGGTGTTTTGTCAATAATTCTGCCTGTTTTATATAATTAGCGTTTTTTTTTACATGTTTCTTAAGAAATTCTGCATATATTTGCCACCGCCACGGGTGGTAGAGGTCGTAAGGCGCGGACTCGTGAGCGGGAGGTCTGGGGTTCGAATCCCACCAGGATCGTCCTCCCTGGCAGAGATTTTTTCCAGGTTTTCCTCAGTCCTCATAAATGGCAAATGCCGGGAAGGTACCCTAAACTTAAGCTTGGAACGTTTCCTCCCTTAAAAAATCCTTTCCCAATATATCATTTCATTTCGTGTATCACCAGTGTTCACCGCCTGTGGTGCCTCAGTAGTAAAAACGGCCGTTAAACACCATTAAAAAAGCATATATTTGTCAATTTTAGCATTTTTCACGGTTTTGTTAATCAATTCTACTGTAGTCCTTTCTTCCTGTTTCCTCATTTATTATGGTTATATATGTCTTTTAGCCTTTATCAAGTGTTTGCAAAATCATGCTGTATTATAGAGCTTTTCTTGCTATTTGCACAAAAACGTTGCCTTTCGTTGTCTATTTTTAGCATTGTCGGATTGTTTCCTTAGTAGCTGTGCTTAGTTTTGTTTAATTCGTTGAGGCAAATCGATTAAAATTTAGTTGGAAAAAACTAGACGCAGTGCAACAACCTTGGATATATGGATATTGTAATGCTAAACAATGCATTCGGTACAAAGTTCATTACGTCCGGAGCGCACGCCATGGTAAACCGGATGATGTAATGCGGAACGCATCAGGTGGGTGAATGCTGATCCATAGCCCCATAGCAGAGGCCGTGGGAAAGCTGGCACACGTGCCCGATACTAAGTTCATTACGTCAGAAGCGGATTACTGGCTTTGCAAAATTACATGTGCATCGAATGCTGAACCGCGAATACGGATGTTATAAGGCGAAACGATACATTTGGTACAAAGTTCATTACTTCCGGCGGATACAATTCTCAACTTGTACACTTATATTAACTTATATTACTTATAATGCGTGTTAGTAGCATAACAGTAGCTGTATTTACCCATCGGCGTTCAACGGCTCATTACTTTTTCGCACAATATAATTTCCTTTTATAAAGTTAAATAATTTTAAAATTATTTTTATTATATTTTTTGTTTCTCAAAAAGTACATTTGGTTAGTAAAGGTAGATTTTATTGCATCATAACATCTTTTTACACAGCATAACATGTTTTGAAAAGTTAAATAGTATAAATACTTTTTGTTTTCAATATGCATTTTTGTTTATTAAAGAGTGTACATTTTGATTTGATTGCAACATCATTTTGCAAAATATAACTTTTTTATTTTACAAAGTTAAATAATGCAAATTGTTTATAGTGGCTTCACGAATTTGGCGTGCATGTCCCAACAGGCATACAACAACCCGACAACTCTTATGCAGGTTTAGTCCTGTTTGGTGACGGTCCTACCCTCGCTATCCTACTTGGTTATGTCATATGACCATGAGCTTGTAACAACAGTTTTTTGCCTTCAGCGCCCGCTTGGTACAACCTACACAGTATAAATAACTTACTTTCCCTTAACCACACTCACTCTCTATTTGTGTCAACATTTACGCTCCTGCCGATGCGACCTTCACCAATAACATAATAGGCATCTTCGCCTATTATCTTTGTAAGTACAATACACCGCCAGCTCCTCGCCGTTATATGTATTTGGACAAAAAACAAATATAAAAGTAATAAAATATGCACTGAAGTGCGCAGTTGATTTTTTCTTGAACTTATAACATACGCTTTTACAGCACGATCAATTTATCTCTTGACCGGATATAAAGCTTTTTACCAACGTAATGCGTAATATCACATGTATGTATTTGCACAGTAAATATGTAAAATAAAGAAATATTAAAAAACCCAAGGCCGACTATAAAAATAATGCCTAAAATTATCATGTGTCACTTCACAAAAGTTAAAAAAATAAAATAAAAATCCACGGCCATTAATACAATAACAAAAGTGCTACAAAAAAGAAAGAAAGAAAACAAAATGCAAGCTTGTGCCTGTGCTTGTATATTTGCTCAACCAAACATAAAAGAACAATAAAATGTATAAAACTTCCCGGGACGGTCTACGAAGTGGTCACATTACATTATTTATTACCGCCAGCTCCTCGCCAATTACACCCTGGCATTTTCGTAAATACCACCATCACCACATGCACCTACTTGCACAATTAGTTTACAATTTTGTCACCAAGTGCTTCCCCTACCACCACCACCAGCACCAAATTTCAATCATCATAATTGCAATCACATTTTCCCACTACCCATCATGCCAAACGCTGCCAAAAACCCTAACACCAATTTTTTGTACTTGTAATTTTTTATTTATATATACATAACATTGTGTATAATTACTACATATTTGTGCTGATATAATAAAATACATATGTAAAAATTTAAAAAAGCCAGCAGATCCTGTCCAGGCGCCCTTCGCCAATTACGCCCCGCCTATTATCCTTCATCACCTCATAAATGTACTTAAAAATGAAAAGTAAGAAAATAATTCCCGGCCGTCTATCATTCATCACCACCACATATATGTACTTAACCAAGAAATAAAAAAGAAAAAATAATTGAAAAATGATAAAAAAAAAACCGCACTATTGATATCTTGCGGAGCCAAAAATCATGCGTTTACAGTGCGATCGTTTTATCTCTTAAACCGGCTATCAAAAATTTTTACCGCCGATTGTTTCTTCGCTTACCGCAAGACGCCAATCATTCACCGGGGGCTAATATTACTTACATGGCACTACATCTAACGAGGGAAAGATAGGCTATTTTACATTCTGCATACAGTTTAATCACACTTTCTAGGAAACTAAGTAGAAGACGGGACATTTTTAGACTCGATAATGTGAATAAAAAGCATTAAGAGCGTTAACTAATTTGCTTTACTGTAGCAATACAATTCGGTATCTAGAGGTAATAGAGTTTAACCTCCATAATGCTTTTTCTTCTTTCTTATTACTTCCATTTTTGTTGATAGCTTCTTAACAGTTTTCCAGCACAACGTAACAAACGTTTAACAATGCGGAATAACAGGCCCATATGTGCATTGCTATGTTTAAACTTTTAAAACTAGATACAGATATGAATATACTACTATTGAAACAAGGTGCATCAAACGAATTGTAAGTATTGTAACTCAATAATTAGGAAAATATTTAATGCGCTTTTACGAAATCAGTAGAGCCAGAGAGACCGACTTAACGTAGTGTATAGGTTGTTTAACCAACAGATGTCCTCCCTAATCAGACACTTGCGATTCGCCTGCGTTAGCGCGGGAATGATGATTCGCATCTTTGTTTGGCTTCTGCATTTCAATTTAATTTGCGGCGATTTTAGAAGAGAATTTAGCTCAAGCTGGTCATAATTAAGTAGACGTAAAATCGTATACAGCCAACTACAACGCATGGCTTACTGGTCACCACGTGTAGCTGACTCGTGAGAAGGAGTTCTGTGGTTCAGTTCCCACCAAGACCTTCCTCCCTAACTAAGGCTATTTTTTTTTTTTTGTATCTACCGCCTGTGATGTCTCAGTAGGTAAAACGGGTGTTAATAAGTATTAAAAAATAGCTTACTTAATAAATATGACTGACAAGGACACAACATGTCCAACAGGTATGAGTTCTTTTCTTTGGAAAAACATCAATACGAAAATAGTATTATATATATATTTGATATTATCACATCCCACCCGTGCTGAAGCTCGGCTATAAGGATTACAAGCTAGTAAAATTTAGAGCCTGAATTTTTTTTAATGCATAGCATGTTAAGTGGCTACTATTTTACATCTATGTTCTTAAACATAGAATTTGGATCAAAAATTACTTTTCTATTTTTACAGAAAGTTTAATATTACACGTGTATTTTTTGCTGTAACATATACAATGAACTTTATAGCCTCTATGGTTCTTAAGAAAAGGATACCCACAACTATAATAGATATGTCTTTATTGTAACAAATTTCAAAACGAGCAAAATGAATACAAAGCTTATCATTTGTATTTACATTCACACTGAAATAATAGTCTTTAAATATTTACCATGTGTAAAAATTAATTCTATTGACTTGAAAATGACATATCAAAAGGGAAGAAATATTGGTTTGGAAATTAAAAACCAACTTATGAACAGCCACAGCCTAGCTTAAAAATGCCAATACTCCACCAAGAACAATTTCTTGAAAAAAATGACAAAATTAGATTTTTCATCCTTCTTCAGAATAAACAACATAAATCATAAAAAGTTTTTAAAACGTTGAAGCCTGTACTTTGTCTTGTTGCAGAATATAGAAGACCTTGAAGAAGGAGAATTGGAATGGACGTTGCATGAACAGGGGTTGGTGTTAGGGTCGTTTTACTGGTCCTATGTGGTGGCCCTTGTTCCCGGGGGCCTGCTTGCTCAAAAACTGGGCACCAAACTTGTTTTTGGTGGGGCTAACCTTGTTTGCAGCATTATTACATTCCTGGCACCGGTTGCCGCACGTTACCACTACGTAGCACTGATGGCAGTGAGACTCGTGCAAGGACTGATGTCTGTAAGTATTTCTATTGTCGTGACAATGATAAAGATTTATTGCATTAAAAATAAACAAAACTCATCTTGGAGATGAAGACTACACGAGTACTATATATTTCTGTCCTCTCCCCCCCTCTATACTACAAGTGATGAACTTATATTTTGCATTTATGATGCTTGATATTCTTAACAAACATTTTAGTTCAAACATTCAAATGAAGAGCGTTAATGCTTATGTTTCAGGGCATGACATGGCCAGCAATGCATGTGATGGTGTCCCGCTGGATTCCTCCGCACGAACGCAGCAAGTTTGTTTCCACATATTACGGTAAAGCCCAGAGAGAAGAGGAATATAGGGTATTCTTTTTAAAGCCACACCTAGAATGTTGCGCTGATAAATAAGGGACAACTATTTGTATCCTTAATAACATTTTTCATATTTGAGCAATGTACATAGTCTACCTTCGTACTTTGGTGGCTTACTGCCTCTAAGCACTATCAGCTACATTTGTATCTCCTGCTTTACGAGCTTAGGGCTAACTACCCTAAAGTCACAAGCAAAATGGTCGTTCGGTTATTGACAAGATCGTCTAACAAATCAATAACCGGCGAAATTATCATTAGAGATGCGTTAGTAGAATATCAGCATTCTTAGTGCAATGCTGTCCTTGCGTAAATGGCAAAATAATGAAATAGGTGGCGTGTAGTAAGCTAGGCGTTATGTACAGGAAGTTTTCAGGGAGTATTCAGAGCAGGTTGAGACAATATACTCATGGTTGATTTTGGTTTCTTAGCCAAGTTATGGGTAAAAAGATATATGTTGCTAATCAGGATAACGTTATAACTTTGATGTGCATTTATAATCTCAAGCTACAATAAGTACTCAAAATATCATCCACGAACACCACGAAAGAGTATATACACTGACGTAGCCGCTCTAGCATCCCTAGGGTGTTGTGCACCTCTCCGCTGGCGGCATTAATACAAGCTACAGAAGGCGCCTCATACACTAAAATTGGGATATTTTCAATTTTTAGTATAAACCACATGTTATTGATTTTAAAACTTATCAAAAGGAACAGATATAACATAAACAATATTGTAGCGTATCGAATATAATAACAATATAATGCACAAGTTGCAAACATATAAAATACTAGTGATGAAAATAAACATGATATAATATTAACTACATAAATGGATTAAATTGTGATGTAGATACCATTTGCAATAACACATAGAATATATATATAAATTAACACTAATAATAAAAGTAGATAAAGATAAAACACAGAGAAAGAGTCACACTTGAAACTGCTATATTTCGAACTACTGCGAGTTCTTCAATGGCAAGAAGCTAGACAAGTCTTTTAGGTGTCATGGTATTTTAAGATGTAATAAATAATAAAGTATTTTATAAAACACAGAAATAAAATTAAAAGAAAAAAAGATAAATAGTAAAGAAGTCAAAAGCAACACACGCAAAAGCAAAACACACAAAAGCAAATAAAGCCTAATAAGCAAAGTTAAAAGCAGCACCAGAGGTGCAAAGAATATTAATGAAACATAAAAATAAAGAAACACTATTAACAATGTAACAAATTAACACTAATAATAAAAGTAGATAAAGATAAAACACAGAGAAAGAGTCACACTTGAAATTGCTATATTTCGAACTACTGCGAGTTCTTCAATGGCAAGAAGCTAGACAAGTCAATATATCATGAAGAGCAACATGTTGTAAAAACATAAATTGTAGTATTTTTCGAAAATAATTATACAGCTCAAACGTAAAATTCATTTTGCAGCTATTGGTAAGTAAATTTTAAAATAGATTATGTCTTTATATTAGTTTATCTGACTTATAGAAGGAACTATCAGCAACCAAATAAAATTGATAGTATTATTTTCAGTAATTTGTAACCAAAATCTAACCAATAAAATATACAGCAAAAATTGCCATATCATATTCTTTGAGTAATGCGCCATAATAAAACATAACATTTACTTACAATTCAATAATAATATACAATCTAAATATAAAGTACAATGTACAGTTTTGTTACATGGCTAAATATAAAATTAGAGACAAATTATATCATTAGTATAAAAAGTTCATTTAGCTTGAAATATGGATCATCTATCATTCAATCATATATCTTCTTTCGTGATTGTTTTTCAGGAATTTGCGTGAACTGAACTTAAATTTGTAATGCAGTGATATGTATAAATGTTTATTAAGTGTCTATAAGGGATACTCACAATAATGTACCGCCTGTGGTGCCTCAGTAGTAAAAACGGGCGTTAAACACTACTCACTACTATATTTCATTTCGAACAGTTCATTTATCTATCTATATTTGTTCCCTTACATATAGGATGCAATGATATATGTATACATTATAAATACTCACATGGCTGGTTAACTTATAATTGTAATGATCTTCTTTTGTACCATGAGTATTTCAAAAGAATTTGTACTATTTCTCCAAGTTCAATCCCCCAACATGATATAGAATGGGAATATTGAATTGAATAGTGTTTAACGCTCGTTTTTACTACTGAGGCACCACAGGCGGTGGACACTGATGATACATGACATGAAATGATAAATTGGGAAAGGATTTTTTTTTTAAGAAAGGAAACGTTCCAGGCCTAAGTTTAGGGTAACTCCCCGGCATTTGCCAGTTATGAAGACTGAGGAAAACCTGCAAAAAACCTCTGTCAGGGAGGACGGTCCTGGAGGGATTCGAACCCCAGACCTCCCGCTCACGAGTCCGCGCCTTAATGTCCTCGGCCACACGTGGCTGTAGAATGAACATAGGGGAAATATGGTACTCGAATATAATGCTGAAGTACACAAATGACTAAATTCATAAGAAGAAAATATATGCTAAATAGCTTTGTTTTTGCAACCCAGTACAATTACATTCTGACCAATTTGCAATATATTTAGGATTTCATAATTAGATTTGTTGTTTTTCAGTAATTATGTGGGAGTTGCTTTGTCGCAAGTTTATGGGGCACGACTAATGCAATAGATCTAACTTCAATTCCACTAGTATTTCTGTTTGATATTTTAAATGAAACTTCATTAAGACAACGTTACCAAATTCGCTAGGAGATGTTTAATAGTTGAGGAGTCACTTGGAATATCTTTTTAGGTTAATAAGTTTCCTATGTTTTGTGATAAGGAAAGAACTTCTTAAGACAGTATCACGAAGGCAATGTTATAGTCACAGTCGGGATGTGTTTTGACTTCCTCATTGATTAAATCAGTGACTTTAAAATAAGTAGCAGTCTATTCTAGAACTTACTATTATTTGTCAATGCTGTTGTGGGGTTGAATAGAGAGAAATGTGACCCTACAGAAAAAGTACAGGTGATCTTGGTGACCATGCGATGAGACTATCGATCCAATAAGTTCGAAACTTGTCACTGAAGCAATTCCTAACATCTGCGGCACGGCGATGCTGGAATCACATGCTAGAGGCGCATCTTCTAGCAATACTGGGTCGCAGTATATGTAGCAAACTTACCCAGATGTTAACCGCAAATATATGTTTGAAAGAACTACATTGGGATGCAAGTGGCTGATTCGGCTCTTGAATACTCCATCTATGTGCACTACATACTTCAGCAAATTAATACCTAGGATAGGATTAAAATGGAGCATGTCTAAAAGGGTATTCGGCAACTGTATCCAATTCAGGTGTTGGAATGTTCCGCTGAAGTCCAGCATCCTGAAAATGTTCCAGTTTGGAGCTATTGACGATATATCTGAATTTGTATTACTCTTCATAAAGCAGTCTAACAGCTCCTCCCATTGCACAAGGTACATGTCAGTCAGCTCTACACAAGTAAACCGTAGCGCTATGCAGGCAAACATAATCAACGGCGTCAGGACGGGCTGTTTACTCAAAGAAGAGGGAGAGTAATAACGATAGTGATAAAATACTATAGTAAAACATTCAGGAAGTAAATCCAATGGGCTTTGACTTCATATAGCAATATGTTCAGATATTTATCTTAGTAGTCAATCTCCCTCCTGGGCCACTTCGGCTAACGCTGTTTCTGTCACCAATTGGCGCCATTGCCCCTTTTAATTTTTCCCTCCAGGTGGTGAGGGGTAACTACAATCTGGACCTAGAAATATTGTTATTCGAAAAAGCTAAAGAGAGACTTTTTAATTTATTGAATACATACATACAATTACGAAAGTGCAAAAAACGTCGGCCTGTTAAGATTATGTGCGGCAAAACAGTGAACAAAGAAAAATGGTGGCAGGGGAAGCACCTGATGCAAAACTGTGAACTAAACGTTTGCTACATATACTTGTTTTATCCACCACTATTCAACACAATAGCAAAAACTGTACATTTTCTTGTGAACAAAAAGTATTAAATGTTTTCTCACAAAAATTATTTTAAAATGTGTGATATATGTCATTTTGGTAAACGTTACACAAGCACCATCGTATCTGTCTTCATCGCTGCTGCTGTCAGTTCGATCCTCGAAAGATGTGACGAAAGTGAGTAGTATGTCAGAAAAGTTATTGAGGTGTTACTGGGCCTACAGAATGGAGGTGTGGCGACGAAATAGCCGATGGTAGCCTCGGAGAAGCACCCCGCCGACGTGACCTTGAGGTCTAGGGCTGGCCTCTTGTTGGCAGGAACAAGGTAGATGGTACAGCCAGCGTCTATTCCACAGTGAAATTGTTTTTAAGGCAAGCATCTCACTTCCACGACCTCGGCGTTGTTGACTGCGAGTTTGACGATGACTGTTTATCCTTGCCAAGGAAGGAGATTTAGTTGGAGATCAATTAGATGTTTGCTGGATACTCCCCGATTATTATGAGATAATTGCTGCTTTAAAAAGCGAGTTTGACAATGAGATTGTTGTCAATGCCCACCGTGTCATTTTGATGCATCATGTTTTTACTTGGGTTTAAATTTTACGACGTATTTCCTGTACCCGTTTCTGAGAACCTCCTCTCCTTGATACACGATGTAAAAGCCAAAGGAGTTGAGTTAGTTGACGAACTGTGCAGAAAGGTTGTTTAATCGTGTTGGTAGAAATGCTTCTTTCCTATTTTCGAGTTGGATAAGCATTTTGGGCCCGTTCTTGGTGGAGATAGTCTTAATGCCTTGCACGACGTGACAGTATGTTCTGCTGCAGCGTAAATCAGAGTTGTGCGACATCTCGTCACGGGTGCCACTTTGTCGTACTTGTGCGTCGTAGATCATGTTGTCTGCTTCGCTAGTTTATCAATACTGACGTTGGTGATGCACATCGGACATACTTTGCAAGAGGGGCGGATCGTCAACGTGAGCGGTAAAGGAGGGGTGGTTGGAGTGCTGGTTGCTGCGACGATAAGGCACATAAAACCTTTTGCTTTCGGTGTATGGTCAAACCATACAGCGTCCACATCTACAGGTGAAATGTTTGTAAAGATGGCGTTCCTCTCCACTGCTAGTAGCTGGCGATCTTCGCGTTCCATAGTGGCGATACAATGACCACTTTGCAGAAACTTTAAATTTTCTGTAGCCTTCTGAAAGGCCTCTAAAAGAAACCTAGAATTCTTTGGTTCGATCTCTTGACACAACTTATCAATTTGCATTTTATCTATATTTTTTAAATATGGTAATGTAATTAGCTTTTAGAGATTAGACATATTTCGAAGTTTAACATTTTGTAGTATGTAAATAATTTAAACATTTGGGATGCAAATCTCGGATGAAAATTTGACACGTTTCGGCCGTCTGCTTTACCTGCTTCGTAATCGTCTAAAATGACCAAGATCCCCTCGCTAACAGCCATCAAATTTTATATGCTCGCATGGCTCGCGAAGCACGGATTTGGTCTAGATGGCGTCACTACACTTTTCTCAAAAGTTTGTCATTTTTTAACCTGCATTGCTGATTAAAATTTTAACAAATATTGATTTTACACAACGCGAAGGATCTGCAATTAAAATGGTGCAAGTGAAATTAAATTTATGCAAGTGATGATTTGTAGACTTTGCGATGTAGCCACCCCCGAAACAACTGTGGAAGAGTCGTCTAAAGTCGTCGTTTTGTATACCCGTACGGATACAAATCAAAGTTTAGTGCCTGTACGCGTTTGTGGACTACCATCTTATAGGTTTTCACCGAAGGCTCTGCAACTACTGTGCGTATGAATTTTCTTGAAATGTGGGTGCCTTTCAGTGCCACCGACATTGCATTGTCCCTTAACACTGTGCCTCTGATAACTTCAGAATTGACTATTTTTATGTTGCTAGAATTGAGGGGTGATGCCTTTAATTTTGCAGAGAGAGTGCATCTCCTCTCCACACTGAACCTATGTCATATAACTTTTTGGGCCAGTAGATGCAAACCTGGAAATAAAAAGCATCCTTGCTGTATTTATCTACCTTATCTGTCATAAAACCTACAAATTCCCCATTCAGCGGCATCCACTCCCCGACCTGTATGTGGTAATAACAGAATCAGCGTCGAAATAATACGCCCTCACCCAATTTTCTAAGATAGGAATATTGTCCGAATCCTGCGTGGGCTGCCATATATGCTGCTATAACCGTGTTTTTCGTTGAATTTAATTTTAGATTTTGTTCACTATGCCTATATACTACATACATCAGCTCCTCTGTAGCAGGCGGGTAAGACTGTGCCTCTGAACCTGGCCATTTAGGAGATCTATGAGTTTGAAATAAACTTTCACAAACTCACAATGGGACATAAAGAAATAGACACATTTGTCTTTTTTGTGCCCATCCATTTTATGATCTCAAATTTTAATTTATCAGCGTCGGAAAGTATGCTATATGGTGACATATTGTTGCCGCTCCAACCAAGACAATCAGATGCATGTTATTCGGTATTGCTTCTTAGCTAAGCGGTAAGAACTTCCTGAAATTAGCGGCATTTAATTTTGTGGCCTGAACCGCTTTCTATACACGTTCATGCATGCATGCCTGCGCAATGGTAACACATTCTCTAAACGGGTTATTACTTCTCTCGCCAAAGAATTATTTCCTGACTTTTAAAGCTCCTAGACTGCAAAAGCTGCCATTTTATTTTCTCATGTCAAAAATGTAATTTGAGGACGCCATCTCATTACACCACTGTTCGAAGATCTTGCAGGCATCTACACTCATACCATCCGGACAGTAATACTTTTGATCTGGCGTAGGATCAACATAACTTTCATTTTATTTAATGTTCAATTGGCAAGGAAAATAACCTTTGCATTCGTGGAGTTGAAAGGTCTTTTAAAAGTGTGACATTGGCATAGGAATGAAGTCCAGTGAGTCTAGAAATGTCACTGCAACCTTCATTCTGTAAATTTTACTCCTTTTTATGAACACTGGTGCGCAATTTAATGTACCTACCATGTACTTTAGCAAGAATTGTCCGTCATAGGATCTTAATTTGTGTTCTTTGACGATAATATCACGTGATTCGAACCCGGTTTGCGTAATGTAATCAAACTACTGTTTCAGCCGGAATTTGTCAAACACCCCTTCTTTAACACCACCCTGCGTGCAACAAGTTATCTTGTGAGACTCGTCAATGCACAAGCTGCACGCTTGTTACACTATGCACAAGTAAGATATATATTCATATATATCCACTTTTGCGTTATAAGGAGAGTTTTGTTCACACTCTAAGTCTATGAACATTATTATAGATTTCTTTCGTAGATTTGTAGAATAGAATGGCTGAATGTAGCACTCATCGTTACCATCCACGTAGTTCTTGCAATTGTTACAATATACTTCTCCGTACTGGTGGGGAGTTTTCTAAGCCTCATATTAACAAGTTTCTTGCACGAAGGGCAGACCTTGTCCACGTCGTACATAGACGTGGTTTTAGGGTAATACTTTCCTTTAATTAAATGATTATTAAAACAGCTCTGCCCATTGAAGTCGCGGTTACACGTTTTGCATCTCACGTACCTATCAAATAGCGGCGGGTACCACTGGCGACACTGGGTGACGCTTAAATTGCACCAATCTAGTTCTTTTTTCCTTTAGTGGGGGAAAATTACAATGTCCTTTTTAACAATTTACATTTGAAGGAACCGTTTAAGTTCAGAATTGCTTTAAAATTCACAACGTGCTTAATTAAGTCAATATGCTTGTCATTATTATTTTTTCTTTATAGAGAAAAATTTTCCCGCTGTGAGCGCCAAAAACAGTGATAGAATAGTCTTTTAATACCGTCTCAAATTGCCTCACGTCCTTGAGAGTAAACGGTCCATCGGATTTGTCTTTGTTTTTGCAGAAATTCAATGTGCTTTATGGATTTATAATTTAGATTCCAGTCAATTTTAGCTTTACACACTGCAATGGCAGTGATGATCTTTGTTGTTGTTTATCAGCAATCCTCTTGGTTTTACTATAGTCATTGCAGTGTTGTAGTACGAACCCAATGCCTCCTTTATCCAAATACACGACCTTTTCAGGGGCCCTCTGAACAAAAATTCCTTATTAATGTGCATTACTTTCTCCATAGATTTTATTAGAATCTACCTATGCTCATGTTAAAGAACCTAACAGGTTGCTTGGTATCATGAACAGCAATTCCTATAAAACCGGGATCATTGTTTAACAAATTCTTGTATGCAAAAGTAAATATATCTGTAAACATTTTAGAAATCCACTGCGTTAGATCTGCATCTTCGGGCATCGAACTCTTTAAAATCTCCGTTTCAGAATACCCTGAACAATCTTTCTTTAACGTCCTCTGCCTATGATTGGTAATTTGAAAACTCTTTTGAAAGGTTAGATGTACACTTCCCGCCTCATCGTCGCCCCTAATGGAAGACATAATGCTTCCGATGGAAGTCGTGTAGCTACCGTTGCTGACTCGTTAAGGAATGAACGCCGAAAAGAAGCGGAGTTGATCGATGCACTACAAAGCCACTAGATGCACTGGTAAAATGACATACGCTTTTGCTGTTTTTATACCGGAAAAACTTTCAATTTTTCAGTGACGTTACGAGCTTTGTTTTCCATAGTGTGAATGTGCCGGCACGCTATAGCCCCGTCCCTATTGGTTTTCAATCAACCAGGTTGATTTTCTATGCTGCGCATGCGCCTTAGCCCCTCACACCGACCCAACACACCTCAGGCAGAGAACGGAGTGAAGGGGTGAAATAACCCTGTAGAAGGTAAAAGGGAAGATACCCTTTTAGCCCCTACAACTTAAGAGGAAATTCCTTTGAAAACCTGTCTCGTAATGAAATGTAAACTTGGTAAACCACTCTAAATACGATTAGTTGGTAAAGGGAGAAAACCAGTAAATTTCGTATACCGCACGAAATTATTATTATTTTTTTTTTTTGCTTGCAATATAAGTGAATTATACGTACCGCATGTTTTCGCGCAACATAACTTATTTTCCAAAGTACACAAGTTTTTTATTTCTAAATTCTCATATGTATATTAAAAGTCAATGATGGTGCGAATATACGTTACTTTTTTGCGATATAACATCATCTTATTCATCATAAATTATTTTTGCAACATAACATTCATAGGCAAATATCTAGAGGACTTACAGCCCAAATTATTGGACCTTCTATCATTCACCATGAAATGTTTTAATAGCATCTGTTACCAATGTACAACATTAGAAGTAACTAGTACCTGTTAGATAACAAGGCTCTGTGAGTTCGACACATTGATAGAAAATCGACGAATTCTAAGGCCGTGTGAGTGTTGATATCTGCCCATAGGTGTATGATAATGACAGGCCCTTCTTAAGCGAGGATACAACCTGACTCATATTTACGTTACGTTACTAGAATTACTTCTTTGGGTTAAGAGTGCATATAACGATTTTTACAAACTTTCATAATCTTTGAGACGAATAAACCAACGAAGACCCAAAAGAGCTCAAAATACGTTGGTGCCTGAAGTTACAAGCCTTGAGGGAGAATTCTGGATAAAAACGACCCAAGATGGTAAAAATATCATGCTTTTTATTTGGTTGCTAATCAGCTGAGCGACGGAGGTAGCTTCTGCAGCACAGAAACATGTTATGAATTTTTTCAACAAGCTACTTGTAGTGGAATGAGAACCATATGCATGCATGTTTGTGAAGGTGCAAACAGAATTACTATGTAATGTTCCTGGGAGATGGGTTCCGGTCACATTACACGCGATACCACTGCGCCATGAGGTGTAAGTTCCAAGCCTATGGAGAACATTAGTAGACTGAATGTATATGTCTTCTTTAAATGCACAATACAAATTATAGGCCAAGTAAATAAGTTTGGAATATTGAATATCAAATGTAAAATATATGCATTTGAACATGATAAATATTAGCACATATTTTTCCTTTGCAGAAAATTAGAAATACACCCAAAGTAAAATAAGGTTACTCCCTAATGAAAAATCCCATTAGACAAAATGGTGCATCTTTCAGTTTCAAAAAATTCGCTAAATTTTTCCATCTCGGAGATGTTTGTGGTGTCAGTATTAATTAAAATGAGATTTAGTGCATATGTCATATCTTCCCCTTAATCATCAATCCAATATAAAACATTAATTTTTATTGTTATAATAAAGGGGTCAAAGTTTAAACACAAATATATAGAGGAGAGCCAACATTAACTTTATTTCCTGCTGAACTTCTTAGGATTGCTCAGGTATCCTAATTTGCCTAAACTTCTGGAATTTGTTCACCAGCAAGCCCTTTCTGTGGTATTATGTTTACCCTTTGAGGTATTAGATTCATTCGGGTCGTTCCGCTATTATGCAACATATTTAGGATTTCATAATAAGTTTTTTCCCAGTAATTTTTATCTGCTGAAATAGCATAAATTAATAAGTGCTTACATATACGTAATATGATAATGACACACTGTGTACATACAAGTATGTGGGCGGTGCTTTGTTGCAAGTTTTTGGGGCACGACTAATCCAACAGATATAACTTCAAATGCACTAGTATTTCTGCTGTTTGATATTTTAAAAGTGACTTCATGAAGATAACATTACCAGATTTGCTAGGAGAGGACTTAGGAGTCACTTCGAATATCTCTTTAAATTAATAAATTTCATATGTTTTGTGAAAAGGAAAGAACTTCTTAAGATCGTATTACGAAGTTGATGTAGTTGTTAATACTGAAAACAGTTGTACAACATTTTTAACCAAAATGCTAATTATTCTTTTGATGTTCCTTGTTTCCGACTATCACTGATAAGTCTGAACAACCTATAACATTTCTTTGCATGAAATCTGGTGTTTGTGGTGCCTATTTTGGTGCTGGAATCAACGTGCAATTACTTTTTTTTTCTGTAACCCTTGTGTTTCTTTTTAGCTCTGGCTGTATGTGCTAACCTTTTTTGTATTAAATGGACACAGTAAAGTGGAGCTAACAGTGGCAAACAATTTATTTATTTTATTAATTTACTGCTTTAGTCGGTAAGTACACTGGTAGATAATATTATTGCTCTACACAATTTATTTGCTGTCTTAAGATGAAGACCACCCTAGAGAAATTTATTCATTGTTATTAGAAACGGTGACTAAGTTTTACTGCTGTAAAGTTGGGTGTAGTTCATATAAAGTAGTAATTTAGTGTAGTATAACTATTACTAAAATATATTCAATTAAAGTATTAGAACACATTTAAATATGCTGCGAAAGTGTATTTATGTATCATTCTGACAATTATATAACACTAAATATAATATAGAGAGAATAACACTACAAATTGAAAGGGCTTATCAATTATATTTTGGTATTAAACTAGATAAACAGAATCGCAGCTGGGCTTCTCATATGTTTTGTAGTAATTGTGCTGACCGTCAAAGCGGGTGATTAAAGAATAAGCGGAAAGATTCAATGCCTTTTGGACTTGCAACGTTAAGTAGGAAATTAACCAACTATATTTATGATTATTTTATATTACTAAAATCTCAGGGCTTAAGGAAATATAAAAAATGGACATCCACAAATTTAATCAGGCATTATATCTGTTAGTCCTTCTGAATCTTGAGCATAAGAAGACAGCCTGAAAGGTGTGATAATCCACTAGTTCATTTAAGCTCAAATGCTCATTCACGTCATGTGATAACTCATAGAGAGTAAAATGATCAGATCCAAACTTTGATTATTTCAAAAGCGCAAGCAAGACTTTTACGTTCTAGGCTAAAGGAATGCAATTTCTTACATAAAAATATAACTATGTCCATATTTCGAAAACAAGAAGAGCACTTGTTTAAATTCTTCTGAATGGAAGAATCCCCGTGCCGACGTTGTCACATTGATAGTTTGATTAACATTATCGGTAAAAGTCACAACCTACATGAACGTAGGCTGTTAATGCTGAGCTGTTATTACGCCGCGCTCATAACCTTAACAAATGCCAGTATTTTGATATGAGAGCTGCAATTACATCTCACACACAGTGCATTTACATCAATGACGTAAGCAAGCGCGAGTCAATGAGAAAACGCACATTCAACTCCACGTGGACCGAGCAGCAGCGTTGCAATATGTGGCACTTATTTCCGGCTGGAAGCATATTTATGATGCTTCACGCAGCAAGCAACGAGGACTGGGTTTCTGAGTGTCAGTATGTTTCATTCAAGAATATCGGCTACTTATGGCGAAATGAATGCAGACATCTTTCAACGCTGGTTTGTTAATTCTTTGATGGTGAATCTCCCACAAAACAAATTTGCAATAATTGTAAAAAATTTATCACTCCCGACTAAAAGTTGTCATCCGCAATAGTTCTACCAAAATATTACGAATGGTACTTTCGTGCAAGGTATTTCAAATTCACTTCCAACTAAGGCGGTACTTTTAGAAATCATTAAGGCAGGAAACCAGCAAAAAGAGTTTGTCACTGATGAAAGTGCAAAATAATCCCATGGTCATAAAGTACTCAGGTTATACCCATATCATGGTAACTTAAATCCAATGGAATTAACTGGAAGCAGCCAAAAAAAAAAAAAAAAAAAAAAAAAAAAAACAGCCAGGAAAAGAAACATGACCGCTTCTGTGGGTAGCAATGAATGAATGATAGAGATACGGATATGTGCAAGAAATGAGTTGAAAATTTTCGTGTAGAGAGACAATGTGCAGTTCAGAGTCTTGAGAATGAAAATAGCCAGTATATAATACTCATATGATCGGTGTTAGTGCTAGCTTTGATATGCCGCATGTTAGCATTATGAACGCGGCAATAATACATTGGAAACATATAGTCATGCATTAGTAATGCAGTGCAAATGAATGAAACTACAACAATTAATAGACAACATGTTCCTTAATTGGCTTCCTGCATTCCTATTTTGACTTTTTACTTGTTAAACTTGAACTAGTCAGTGATGAACATGAAGAAATGTTTTACTATGATATTTCTGAGACGGAGAAAAGGTGTCAAGGAAGATAGAAACACAGTATGCTTGCAGATCACTGCTCGATGCTCACAAAGGAAACAAGAGGAAATTATTAAAGAAGCAGCAAATGGCAACCTCACAGTAGCAACGGATGGGCTAGAAAAAGAGCTGTAAATATTTCCAGCTATGTTATTTAATTAATTTAATAATCCAGGCCATCTTATGCTATTACTATGTATAATGGTAACTTTACTTGTAATTTATTGCTTTCGAAGAATATAAATATGCGATTTACCAAACTTCTGAGTGTAAACATTATTAATTTTTATAATATTTTTACATTTATTAATACGGTTTGATTTTAGTTAAAATATACTCTATTATAGTCATCCAAGTATTAATAACATAGATTTGAATGCTTGTGAAATGTATAAATACTGCTATGCTCCATAGTTTATCTATGACGTGTGAATTAGACTGAACTGATAAGACGTTAATTATTAGAATGTGCATATGTTTTCATAATTGCTTAGTCGTGCGTATAGTTTAAGCAAACTGTTCTGGAAGCATCTAAATTTCTGCATGTCGGTGGCCTGTAATCGACATCATGTTGACATTTAGACCATCAGGAAACAAACACACCATTGCTTGCAGCAGGGAGGAACACTACATTCATCAAACAGCAAACCTGAAAAACTGATGCAATTTACCTTTGCAGGTGCAATACTAGCGCAGTCATTTCCGATTATCTCTCCCCAAGCATCAACTTTCAGTTTAAAGGCAGTAAATGTTCAGTAATACGCTACTATAGAAGATGCTCGCTCTGAGTTTTTTTTTTTTTTTAGTAGTGTTTAACGCCAGTTTTTACTACCGAGGCACCACAGGCAGTGGGCACTGATGATATATGAAATGAAATGATATATTGCGAAAGGATTTTTTTTTAAGTAAGGAAAAGTTCTAGGCCTAAGTTTTGGGTACCTCCCCGGCATTTGCCATTTATGACTGAGGAAAACCTGAAAAAAAAAAAATCTCAGTCAGGGAGGACGTCTTGGAGGGATTCGAACCCCGGACCTCCCGCTCACGAGTTCGCGCCTTAATGACCTCGGTCACCCGTGGGGGTTGCACGCTCTGAGTTGATAATGAATCCTCGATATGTACCGTACAGTAATAATATACTTAACACTTTATGTTCATTGTCCGGCGGAAATTCCAACTCTTTTAAGGACTGAGTTTGTAATTCTACAACTAATTTCAACTATTTTTTGTTTTATTTACGGACGCTCTTTAACATCTCAGGTCATCAGCGTAATTTCAACTATGTGTACATGAAAATGTTAACAGCATATTCGTATTTTAACTGATACTTTCACACCATTGTACTGCAGCTTTGGTGAAGGGTCGCTAATTATGAAAAGCTACAATGTTTCATCTTGTGCTTTCTTCGCTCCTAATCCCCAACATTTTCCTAAGTTGAGCTACTTTACAATTAATGAACCTTATCATACAGCTGTTGCCCGACATCTGATTTGTGACGGGCTAGACACATGGAGGAAAAGCCATGCGATTCTGTTAGGGGACTTCTGCTGCAGCATGCTGAGCACAGGTTCTTACAAAGATGTCATTTTTGGTATATTAATAAACAAATTGTGATGTTTCAGGAAACGCAGTGGGCACGGCTGTCACGTATCCTTTATGTGGCCTATTGATTGATCTTCTCGGGTGGAGTGCAGCTTTTTATGTGCCAGCCATGATAACCCTGTTCTGGTGCCTGCTCTGGTGGCTTCTGGTTTTCGACTTTCCCGCTAAACATCCCCGAATCTCCCCCAGCGAGCGAGAATACATTGAAACGGCAGTAAATCCACATCTCACTCGAGCCAAAGCCAAGGTGAAGTTAAATTAGGATTCACAATTTTATCACCAGGTTAATGTAGTCAGTTTAAAATGGCAATTCTCTTCTTCTCTAAAGCGGGCTAGTACGTAAGACAT
Source organism: Metallyticus violacea (assembly GCA_030762175.1). Taxonomy (NCBI): domain Eukaryota; kingdom Metazoa; phylum Arthropoda; class Insecta; order Mantodea; family Metallyticidae; genus Metallyticus; species Metallyticus violacea. The sequence continues at coordinate 379,552,503 of CM060846.1, forward strand.
CAAGACACAAGAGGACTGCAAGAAGAGATCATCATACTGTAGCTGCTTGGTTACAACTTCATCCAGTCTCATTGCATGATCAACATTTCCAAACTTTTCAGTAATTGAGTTTTTTTTTTTTTTTTTTTTTTGTTCACAACTCCTGCAAATGCAATTAACCGAGTTTTTACAAACAAGTGCTTTATTGGGCAGGTACGTCAAAACTAATGTTCGGGTATATCATGTGAAATTAAAGAAACAGAAGACAATGATAGTGCATATCTGTATTGCGTATACAAAGTTTCTTCATAACTCATTTGACACCTCGAGAAGCTTTACAATTCCCAAAAGATGCTGCCTCACAGCTTAGTACCTCCTCTCTTCTCCCTACAATGTCCAACGAATGAACGAAAATATATTTTACTTTACAAATACCCCCTTTAAATTTTAAAACTAAAAGTATATTTTAAAATAATTTTAATGTTTAAATACTGCCTAGTGTAAAAGTGCAGCTTATGTTTGTATATATTTAAGAAAATGCTCTTTTTCATTGCAGAACTTGAAATGAACGTAACTCTGTCTGTATTTAAAAAAGAATGTTCCAGAAAGGTTCCATAAATAGTGAATTATCTATCTGGTCTTTCATGGTTTTTTTCGCCCGTTTCGCAACAGCTAATGAGCCGACTGTCAGTTCGGTAACTTCCGGCAAAGCGGATGTAATATCAGCGCAACTGATTAAAATTCTCGCCATTACAATGAAAGTAACAACATGTACCTTATGGCAGGATATGCAAGAAAGGTTGTTGTGCGACATTTGCACATTTCTGGTATCTTTATAGAAACATGTCATTCATATGCATCCGTTCATCTTTCAAAAAGCAGTCAATTCAAAATTGAAAGCTTACAAAGTCGCTGTTGTCCACGAATTACAGGCAGGACACCCTGATATGCAGTTAAATTTCTATAATCGGATATTAAGGAATGTTAGCGATAGTGTAATTCGCGCTTTATATTCTGTACTGATGAAGGTTGCTTCTATTCACATGGCCATGTTTTAACGGAAAATGACGGTATTGGGGTACAATATAAAATGTGATTTTATACCCGAAATCCTCTTACTTGACGAGAAAATCAGCGTATGATGAGCAATAAATACACACAGAGTAATAGGGCCTGTCTTTTTTGAGAATACTGTAAGTGGAAAAAGATGCAAAAATGGGGCACAGATACTATGTGCTTCTTATTCGTGGGAAAGGTGAAAAGTAAAATGTATGCAACAATTCGCTACACTTAGAAGAAGTTAAAGTGTGAGGTATTGACTTAGGGGTGTGAATGAAAATATGCTAAAAGCTGCCAGTGTAGCAACATCTTCTGTCATAACGCACGTGCTTACTTTATGGTTGCAGAAACTTGAATTAGCGGCGGGGATATTAAATCCGCGTTGCCCGGAGCTACCATTTTGAATGCCAAATCGGTAGCTCCCTTGAAATGCGCGACTAAACTGTGAAAGACCCGCTACGTAATAAGGTTTTACTGACAGTGTGAGAAACTCACGCAAGTTTTCTTATCGGATGTGATTTGTACAGTATAACATATGAAATTTTTCCTGTAGGTCAATGATGAAATAACAAAAATTCTAAGAAGCAACGGGTTACAAATAAAATGACAGAAACTCTCTGCAAGGAATCGTCTACACTTTTCATTACTGTTAAGTATTTTTCCGAAGCTGGCAGGCCACAATTACACATTGATAGTCACTGATGTTTGGATCGCTGAGGAGGAGTTTGTGTGTTCTTTTTTTTTGCAACGGTTCAGAAATTGAATACACAACAACCCCTTTTCATATGCTGTAACTTTTAAAGAAACGAATGAGTTGCAGCGTTTTCCAGGGTTTTACCTGACAGAACTACAGTTAGTAAAATAGTGCTTAAATTCAAAACAACAGAACCCGTGTTGGACAAAAAATAAGACGTCATGTGTTAATAGAAGAAAAACTGAATACCGCCACGGGTGATCGAGGTCGTTAAGGCGCGGACACGTGAGCGGGAGTTCTGGGGTTCCATTCCCGCCAGGACCGTCCTCCCTGACTGAGGTATTATCCAGATTTTCCTCAGTCCTCATAAATGGCAAATGCCGGGGAGGTACCGTAAACTTAGGCCTGGAACGTTTCCTTCCTTAAAAAAAAATCCTTCTCCAGTTTACATTTCATCTCGTTTATCATCAGTGTCACTGCCTACGGTGCCTGAGGGGTAAAAACGGACGTTAAACACCAATAAAAACTGAATAATATCGCTGCTCTATTAGAACAATCACTGCGAAATTTTCCTGTCAAGTTAAGACAACAACGGAGGTCAACCGTTCATCCTGAATTAAAAGTTCTAAAACTTTCATGCCTATAAATTTACTGAAGTATATGCCTTAGAATTTGCTGACTCGGGAAGAAGAAACGCCATGTTCTGTGAAAACGATAAGCATATTACGAGTTAGAATGGGTGTGGGCAACTGCGCTGTGTGCTCCTGGCTTCCGGCCCAGTGCTCATGTGCGGAAAAACAAAACGAATACCCAAAATATTATCAAAATTATTGAGTTAGCGCGAGACAGCGCAGTAACAGTTACGGTGTATAAATACCTGCATTTTTCATGTTTTAAAAAGTCATCTGTTATCATAAAATGCCCCATGACAGTGTAAGCGGTAAGGAAAAGAACAGTTTCTGCTTCCAAGCTCTCAAATCCCAGCGATGCTAGCTTATGAATGTTTTTCTTTCTTTTTACAGACTCTTGTGCCATGGAAAGCTATTATAATATCAGTGCCATTTTGGGCGGTCGCCATTGCCAACGCTGGAACAGTGTGGACCTTTCTCATGTGCCTCACTTACAGCCCAACCTACTTCAGAAATGTTTATGGCATTAGCATACGCATAGTGAGTATAGCATGTCATCTTTGTTTCAACTTCACTGATGTTCAATCAAACCATTTACTAATTAACAAACACCATAAAGGAGTTGAATTTTTTTTCGTGGCAAGTGTTTTCTGTACTCTTTTCAGATGTAAACGGTTGTGGAATCCATTTCCTTTCTATTTTCTTTAGGACTGCACTATATAACATATCTGAAACAGTTGACAGTTATTGAAACACAGGTCTTTTCGTGCTGGTATATTGCAACATTGTAAAACCAAAAAATATATTAAAATGCAGAAAACTATTTTGAAGCAAATATTTCCCAGCCAATATACTTACTATCTAAACAAAACGATGATATTATTATTATTATTATTATTATTATTATTATTATTATTATTGATGATGATAATGATAATACATTATTTGCCATTTTGAATTAAATATAATTCAATATATATTTTTAAATAGCCTTAATTACGACGCAGATATACTTTTAAAATACAATATCTAAAGTTGGTAATGCCAGAAATTCAGTTATATTATAAAAAGGAGTGGCAACTAAAATTTCATATTGAGCAGTTTTAAAATTTAAAAGATAATCGCACGAGCTTCACAAGAAGGTTTATTAAAAAACAAAACGGCAATGGGTTTATATCAGCATCACTGTGCTAGCCGACGTGGTATATATATAATTTACAATTTACAATGGTTAAAATCCCTACAGGTGCAAAAAGAGGACTACAAGGTTCATTATAGCGAACACCAGTCAATATATCTACAGCCTTCTTTTGACTATACACAATGCTCGATATTGCACTTCCATTACCCCATAGTCTAATTCCACAAACTAAAGTATTAAAGCGTAATAACAATTTTATACACAAGTTCCAGAGATAAACTTCGTTAAATGTATTACTCGTTACACACAATGAGTCGATATATGGTGCGCAATCAGTTTCTTGCATGATATTTTTTAAAATTGTTCTAATGTGCCCGGGTTTACTTCATACACTTTATTTGTTAACTTTCACCATAAATACAAATTACATACTGTTCCTGTATCTTTGTACATTCAGGTATTGTAAAAAAAGAAATCTCTATTGCTTCGTGTGCACTTACTGCGTATCATACATCCGTTTTCTCGTAATGCAAGGTGTATATCATACTGCTATTTTGTGTCGAAACATAGCCACGTAAATTCAAACATGCTTCGTCAGTAAATAATATTAAACATGGATCAATTTCTGTGCCATTAATGTTCATAACACCCGAAAATAGAAATTTACCTAAATATCAGGATATCGTGCCTGAATTCGTGGACTGCTGCTTTCAAGTTCAAATTGAAAGGTTATTGATGCACATGAATTATCGTTTTCTAAAAAATGTCATGTGTGGACAGAATTTACAACATTTTCTGTCATTGTAACTAAAGTTTTAGAGAACTTTAATCACTTGTGGATATTACGAGTTGTTACTTATCAGACTGCAGGTCCTCGAGATGGCGCTACTATCTAATGTACCAACAGCTTTACAATAGTACTGTTACCAGCTATATTCCTTAAGACAAATAACCTTTTTTTACGAGTCTTTGCGCTGAGGAAGAGATTTAGAATACAAAGTATGAAAATACACTTCTTTGAATAGTGTTTAACGCCCGTTTTTACTACTGAGGCACCACAGGCGGTAGACACCACTGATGATACATGAAATGAAATGGTGAATTGGGAAAGGATTTTTTTTTAAAGGAAGGAAGGATTCTAGGCCTAAATTTACTGTACCTTCCTGGCATTTGCCATTTATGATGACTGAGGAAAACCTGGAAAAAACCTCAGCATGTAGGACAGTCCTGGTGGGAATCGAATCGCAGATCTCCCACTCACGAGTCCGCGTCTTAACGACCTCGGCCACCCATGGCGGTACACACCTTCTGAGATTGATTAGTCGAATGTGATCTGATCAAAATTAATTGAATTTCACTTATGTCATATTAATTCAATTTAAAAGAAAAAGTCACGTAGTACGGAATCAAACGCTTTAGAGAAATCAGCACATGACAGCTAAAGTGCAATTGTGCTTTTCGAAACATGTAATACGTCTATAGGTATTTGGAATACTCACAAGGAAACAAACTCTTAATAAAGCTATTCAAAAATGTATACAAAACAATAACAAATGTTAACCTAATTAATATGTATATTAAAATAGAAAAAGTCAGTATTTCTCACAACCTTTATTATGAAACCAACTTCATAATTCACACCTATTCCGATGTTGGTATCTGAAAATGGCGTTAGTACACGTCGTGGTTTTGGTACTATTCAGACAAAGCTGCAGTCATCTGTTTACCGCTAGGTGGCTTTTGAGAGGGATCTTCTATATGTCCATTTCCTGTAACTCAAGAACGTGCTGAGAAGCTCAGAACAATCTTTTGATGACAGATGAAACGTATTTTCTCTTAACGAGCTCTGTTAATATACAGAAGGTTCTAGTGATCCCAGAATATTGCACGAACAACACTACACTCCCCTAAAGCATGCAGTATCAACGTTTGGAATTGTTAGGTCATTTTTGTTTTAGAATGATGATTAAAACCTTAACTGCTGCATTTGAAAGTTACGTTCTCATGTTACAGGACTTCGTTTTTCATGTTGTGTTTATTCAAACGATATTTATTTTCAGCAAGATTGCGCTATTACATGGTTAAGAGCAGTTTGAACGTGATTTGTAATCAGTTATAATTTTTCATAAATAAAAAAAATTGTACCTTTATTGTACCTCTTAATTCTGTGGCATTTAGTTAAACTATTGCAATGCTGATGTGTCAGTCGACATTGGACTGCTTTTACTTTAGTTTTGGAGCCAACAAGATTTTAAAGGATTTTTAGGCTTCTTTTGCATTTTCTGCATTAATTTAACTCTAGAAACAATGAAGTGGTAATGAGGGACGGACTGAAGGTAACTTTGAACACAAATACTTTTGTACAATGTTAACTTAATTTTAACTTGTATTCATTATTTGATTTGTTTTATAGAATGGGCTGGTATCTGGTCTACCGAACATAAGCCGTTTTGTTGTTGCACTGCTGTTTTCTTGGTTGGCTGATCGACTTTTGCATTCCAGGCCGCCTTGGTCTGTAACTTCAGTGCGTAAACTGGCCACGGGTATAGGTAAGTCAACATTTCCATCAAGTGCAGCTTATTGCTGCCTTCTTTGCCACTCCTTATTTTTAGGAACAGTAGGTCATGGGTAAAAATATCAACGGCGAATATTTCAGAAGGCGGCTGAGACAGCCCTGCATTTGGGCTCTATAGAAATGGCAGACTTGCTGCTGGTCTTCCTCTACTTGAATAAAGGATGAAACTATCCTCTTTTTTATACTATAGTTATAAACCTTGCCTACGCGAAGCACATACTTCAACTCCGCTGCTCTCATTTATCATGTCCTTGAAAGTCTTTTCTGAACCTGTTCTTGCCGGTCTCAAGGCACAATACAATCATTCGCGAGGACGTTTATACAATTGACTTCGGAGCAACCATTTTTGTGTGTAACGTTATTTTAAATACAAATCAGCTCATCGTATGTGCACAGAATTTATTCGCATTATTCCTGATCGGTTATCTCTTCTGGAAATGCAATTCACGATATTATACATCGGTTCTGGTGATGTAGTACTTGCCTCGTAGATCCAAGATCGCGGATTCGGTCCCGGCAAAGGTGGATGGATTTTTGCGGGCGTAAAAATACCAAGTACGATTTCCTTCGTAAGGGAATTGAAGCCGTGGGTCCCGTGTCGTAGATTTACGGCAAGCCTGAAAGAAGAAGCCTCTGAGCAAAATTTATCGGCCTTTCACTCCCTGAACTGAATGGGACGCTGGTGACCTGAGATGTTAAAGAGTGTCCATAAATAAGTCAAATCAACAACGATATTGTACACCAATTTGAATCTACTGGATAAATGCGATACAAAATACACAAGGAAAATATTCAGTTTTAACAGGAGAAAAGTATGTCTAGTAGCCGAGATACATGGCATACTTGAGCGTACAATAATTATAACTAAAGCAACGTGTGTGTCTGCAAGGTTGCACAAATATTAGAAAATAATTTTATAATAAATATTGGCAGTGCTGTTTGTAGATGAACAGCTTTTGATGGCAATTTCTGAAAACAATATTTGGGTTGAATAATATCTCAAATGAATACACTTTCCGGACATCACATAAAAAACTAAAAGTAATTATTTTTATGGGATCAAAGTTAATAGTGAAAAACAAATTTTGAATGACAACCTCTGTAGCAGCTAAATGATTTTAATACTCTTGGATACAGCGTGTCCTCAATCCGCTAAGCACTGGAAGTTTCTATACAGTAGTGGAAACCGATTGACCGCACGCGCGGTTCCCGGTAAGACTGCAGTTAAAATGTCCGCTGTCGCAGGTAATTGAGCTTGCTTAATCGATTTTATCACATGGGATGCGTGTTACACTTTCTACTGTATATTTGTGTACAATGGAGTATGCCCAGAATGAGATATATGCTAGGACGAAGAATACTTATTTATGATTATGTGCAAAAGGAATCGTACAAGTCATGTATGGGAGAAGTTCTTACTGAATTTGCAGAAGAAAACATCTCCATTGAGAAGTGCAATTTTCAGTTTGGTTAATCAAGTCCGAACCCAAGGCGCTTTCACTGACAAGAAATTGAGACCAAAGAGTTTCAATAGATGAGAAGTTTAATGAAATTGGTATCGATTAGAAAATTCTGCTAAAAAGTCTTTAACACGATTAGCCAAGCAAGTTGGTATCTTCCAGTAGTGCTTATGAAGTCACTGAGCTGCCGGATCTTCATCAATATAAAATTTCTGCTGCACATGAAATAAAACTGTGCAGCTGACAAAACAAATTTTCGGGAGACGGTTGACAATATTTCGAGGGACCAGTTTCTGCGAGTGTCTTAAAATCTTTTCAAAATAATTCAGCCATGCACTTGAAACATTTATTATAATTGTGAGGTCAATATTACTATTTACTGCTACTATACAACAAAAACAATAAATAAATACATGCTATGATTTCCGACCGCGCGGCATGGTTTTCGTTGGCAAGTTGCGAGGCCATTGTGCAGTAACCTCGCGACGGCAAAATCAATTTCCGATTGCGTAGCGGAATGAGGATCCTGTATTTATTCATACGATTAAATGGCATATATATAAATAATAAATTAAATACATTTCAAAATATTTGTAGCACAATAAAATGGACTTTTAAAAATATAACAAAAAACACTACTGAAGTTTGACCTTTAATACATCTGAAAGCAATAGATAATACATCTGAAAGCAGGAGATAATGCATTAGAAAACAGCAGATAATACATTAGAAAGCAAGAGATATACATTGAAAGCAGGAGATAATACATTTGAAAGCAACAGATAATACATTGAAGGCAGGAGATAATACATTTGAAAGCAACAGATAATGCATTTAAAGCAGCAGATAATACATTTGAATGCAGGAGATAACACACTGAAAGCAGGAGAAACTCAGAAAGCAGGGAAATTGAAGTTTTATGACAAGCTCAGGATGTGGAATAATGGATAAAAGAAAGAGGTGATATTATATTAGAATAGGAATAGTTAGTATAAATGAAACAAAAAATGTAGACAAAGGTGAAAGGAATGTATAGATAACAAATTTCATGGCAAACTATAAACCAAATGAATCAACCCAACTGAAGCCATGTGGTAAATGAATACGCCTAGTACCAATTAGCTTGTGCGAAAGAAACTGGAAACAGAAAGGTCACCTATCGGATTTGATAATGAAATGAGCCGAGGAAAACTAACTCATCTGGAGGAAATTTGGCCAGACTCACTTTTCCTCAGTAAATTCCATATCCAATAACTTGTTTTTTTAATCGTGATTAACGTTTTTTTTTTCCTACTTAGGCACCACAGGCGATGAACACTGATGCTACATGTGATGAAATGGTATTCTGGGAAAGGATTTTTGTTAAGAATTGAAATGTTCCAGGCCTAAGTTTAGGGTACCTCCCCGCATTTGTCATTTATAAGGATAGAGGAAAACCTGGAAAAAAAACCTCAAACCTCAGTCATGGAGGATGATCCAGGCGGGATTTGTACGCAGATCTCCCGCTCACGAGTGCGCGCCTTAACGACCTCGGAGCATCCGGGGCGGTAATAACTAGGTTGGATTGTAATATTTTGCACTTTCGGTTAACGTATCCCTTACGAAATTGTTAGTTTAGTGTCAGAAGTTTATTCATACAGTTTATCTACATTAATTATGCAAAATTAGGATTCTATAGAATAATAAACTAATAAAAAACAGAATATTCAAATTTAATAATAGCAAAACATTGAAAACTGACACTATTTCAGATAACGAGATGGGTGAACATTACTCCCATGAAAACAAACATTCGAGTACAAGTTGTATCTAAATATCATGTTTTCTATTCCGGCGCTGGGTTTTTATTTATTTATTTTTGATTAGATGTTTAGGTATACACACAGAATCTCCCAAATATCACTTCACATTTCAACATTCATTCCAATGTGTGAAGAATTTTTTTTTAATTGTCTGTCCATAGAATTTATACATTCTGTACCACTGTTAACTGTTGATGTCGTAAGCAAAGTACAGAATTTGAACGGTTAGTTTTCAACATGATGGTGCTCCATCACATTACGCAACAGCTGTACGAAATGTGAAGTGTTGGTTGGCAAAGTTATGGAAGGAGAGGGTGGATAGGAACGCCGCCTAGGTCACATAGATAATGTCTTTTATTAAGAGTTGATTAAAGATAAGATCAAGGTACAACTGTTAAATTATTTTGATGAAAATTATACAAATAAACTACTGTGTAGAAAAGTATGTCCCGATGGAAATATATAAAAAAAAAAAAAAAAAAAAAAGTAACCTCAATGGATCACACTGCATTTTTGCACTTGTTTATATTGAAATATTATTGTGGTGTTCTCTTTTCAGCACATTATTCTGCAATCTGATAATAGTATTTTTCTAATGAATCATTGTTTTCCATGTGCTTAGTCAAAATGTTACGTCAGTGCACATTTCCATATGTCAACAGCTGCGCTGATGCCCGCAGCGTTGTGTTTACTAGTAACGAATGTCGGCTGCAATCCAGTGACAGAAGTCGCTCTCTTCGTTCTCATCTCGGGCACGGGAGGCTGCGCCTCGTCAGGACCACTGGCCAACAGCGTGGATCTGGCTCCCAACTTTGCTGGTATATCATCTGTTTTTACCTCCTAACAGTTTACAACCTTTATATTCAAAATAAGCGGTCCAAGGCCACCTGCCCCGCGTTGTGTGCCAGCACCGTTACCCCCACCTTACTACTATTTCTGTGAACGGCAAGTTAGCAGCGCCCACATGGTCGGCACTGGCAGAAGGGAAGGGGTGTAGGGAAAAATTCCATAACCTTGACCCTCGTATATTGAATGAAAATGTTACAGATGGAAGGATTTTATTCATGGGGAAACATAAATAATAATCACTAACGTGGCCATTTTTTTATTGTAGATGAAATTTGTGGGTGGATAATGTAACCAAATATAATCTTTTCTGTTATGAAATAAAAATAATTTAAATATATAATTATATACTGATAGAAACACAAGGAAGTTATTTTGTTGTCAAAAACGCTGAATAAGTTTTGCGACAGAATTTTAAGCTGGACTAATGTCGTCTAAAGTTGCCTTGGTGAGGATTCTTAGGCGTATTGTTCACCTCTTATTCTGAACACCGTTCAAATTGTGTTCGAACTTGACGAGCAAGCTCACCGACACACATAGATCACACAACATAACTTATTGCATATGTTTGCCAAGAACTGCATTGAGCATAGGTTTGATCTGAGCTCACATGATTAATTAGAACGGGTGAATTTTCTTATTCTGATTAAACATTTTTTTTTTTTTTTTTCAAATTCTGACTTCGATATTTGACATAACTGCAGATCTAAAGAATGAAACTCTGTTGTAAAACGCAAGGTACGCGTACATTAATGAAATTATAGACCCTTTTCTGCTATACTTGCCTTGAGAGTCAATTGATACTCATTTTGAATGTTGCTGTCTAAAAATCCTATGTACATATATATCGCAGAATATTAAAACATTTCTGTCACAAAAAATATTAAACTCACTATGAAATCGACAAGACTTCCTCCAGCCTAAAACTTAAATGCGGAACTAGCATGCTATGCAAGGATCAACAATATATTGAGTTAATGCATTATAAGGAGCTAAAAACTTGCTCTGGATATTAGATCTCATTATATTGCACAAAACTGAATACTCCAATTTCAAGCTGTTTTAAAGACGTATTCAGACGATAGGAATGCTGGACTTAAAATTACACGTCAAGTGCAAAAAGAGACAATATCTTTAATGTGACGAAATCTGTTATTTGTACCCATGTGAGCACGCAGCTGTATCGGTATACTCTGCTGGTTTTACCTCCCTCGGGAATATTGTTTTGTAAAATAGATACAAAAATGTTGTTAGAAGAATTCATAATAACTGCCCAAGTTTCTCTATCTTACTGCAGAAATCTGGTCAAAATACCTGCAGCATATTCAGTCACCTTTTTTAATATTTTTAAATACTATTTATCATAAAATTTCAAAATATAAAAATTATAAATATATCACGTTTGCGACGGTCCTGGGCACAATACGGTCCTGATGAGAGAGTTAAGTTAGTGAACATGAAAAGCAGACGGCTCCCAAAAACAACGTCTACTGTGCAGTATTCAGTTATTAAGGGCTTGGAATCAGGAATGCCTTTAACTCGTATCAATCGTGTTCCTCGTGATATTAAATTACACGCAAATTGTATCACAAGGAATTTGATATATATTCACTTCCTTACATGATGTGCGCGAGCAACTAAAACATCCGCGTGGTTCTGCTATTTAGTGCAAATTGAACAAAACACTCCAAGCAGAGCTTTGTTTTATCACATATCAAAAGGTGAAATTAGTTCCTAAGCGTTATGTTTCGGATGCTTCTGAAAGGTAACCTCTACAACATTTCATTCACATTTTCGAAGGGTTTTTAATCGTAAAAAGAAAGTAAACATTCACAAGCATGGACCTAATTAAACACTTTGAGATAAAATTATCTCTGAGTATCTTTGGATAAAATTATTTAAATTTATTATAAATGAATGCTTGTTGTAAACCAACTTTGCCGCAATGTCAAGTTTGGTTTTCATAAGGGAATTTCTGAAGAATATATATACTTAAATATTGTCACAAGATGCAACAAATATTCATCATGCCATTTGATAAACAGTAGGAACATAGGCTTTTTATCGCCGTGTAATTCTATGGCGTATATGTAACTTTTAAGTTGAATGCTTTGAAACTACCTTCATTAAAAATAACTGCAGAATGAACAATAAATTTGGTAATTAACTCTTATTCTCATCAAATTCTCAATGATTGTTACAGGGACACTGCTAGCTCTTCTAAGTCTTTTGTCCATGTCTTCAGGTTTCCTCGTCCCAAGTATGGTCAGCGAGCTACTTGATGGAAACGTGAGTCCTGAGCTATTCTCACCAACTCTGATTCTTTAATAATTTTGCTCTAAATTATGACAATTCATTGATTTGTTTTCATTTAAGTATGCAACTGATTACTTCCTAAAAGATTTCTCAAGAAATTTCACTTTCAATTTCAGCCTGGTTCCTTGAGCCAATGGAGGTTAATTTTCATCATCACGGCCTCAATCTCGTCCTTCGCGGGAGTAGTGTTCCTTGTTTTTGGTAGCGGGGAAGTTCAGTGGTGGAACGATGTGCAAAAGAAGAAGAAAGAACAAAGCGAAACTTCACTTAAAGACCATGATGAGCTTTAGAGACAGCATTTCTACACGCCATTTGTGTTCACGTGTTCTTATATAGTCTTAAAGCTAAAGTTACCAGGTGATCAAAAGCATACAGTGCGGGTTCGAGTTACTTTAATTACAGCACTTTCCTTGAGGAATATTTTTACTTGATTCCTCACAGAAATGTAATGAATTCGCTCCCCATATTATAAATTTGAATAAAAATCATGCCCAAGATCTCCAGAATGAACAGCAAACCACGTATTACCACCGCCTGTGATGCCTCAATAGTTAAAACGGGCGTTAAATACATTTAAAAAAGGACCACGAATGAATTATTTTAAATTATTATTTAGAGAAACGAAAAACGAGCAGATACTTTATGCGTCTGGAAGTGGAGGCCTAGTATATCTTACAAATTCAGGAAATTACTTTTGCCCAGCATTCGCAGTTGAAGGCAAACCGCGCCGAGTCAAGTCCTTGCTTTCGTCCATGGTCAAGTTCCACTCCCATTTCTACTTGCACAGTTTTGATTAATAATGCCATACACACAATATTAGTTTTATAGCGTACTAACCTGTGCTACAGGAAATTTTAAAGTGGTGTCCACCTTCAATAACACGTTTCTGTAATCGTTTGCTGAAATTTACATTCACTCAATATTTGCTTCCGCAATTCCTCCTATTTCTTTTTGATATTTTCTTCAATATAAAAGTTATTCCTTTAAATTATATTTTTTCTGCTCTGGTGCTAGTGTTTCAATGAAATCCAGTAAAATATACTTCTCTAACCCACTATAATTAATAATTGATCTCTCAACCGTAAACTAAGTTACAACAACAACAACAACAACAACAACAACAACAATAATAATAATAATAATAATAATAATAATAATAATAATATAAAACAGCACTTTCTCTCGTAAATTGCTGTTCACATGTAGAAGCGCGGGAAATGTTTTGTCAAGCGACTGGAGTATTTTGGTTTAGCACATACTGCTCTCAACTTCAGACACAGGGAAAAAATAGCTGTCGGTGTAAGAGATGTGCCATGAGAGTATCAAGCCAATTAAACTTCATAAACTTTCTGTCATAGAATATTGCCATATTAATTTCCCTTTCAGTTTTTAAAACCTTCTGTAACATTTACTTTGGGATCAGCAACTGTCGCCGCCTTCTTTTAGCTTCACTGAATTTCTGTAACCAGTTCCAATTTGATATGAGCATGAGATGAGTCTGAGCTTTAGGTTGGCTGGCAAACCTCGGTAACTGTGCAGTAACGCATTATTGCATCTCTCCGAGGTACTCCTGAACTATCAGTGTATCTTCTTCAGACATTGAGACAGACGAATGTGGGCTTTCTAAGGATCATTACCATAGACTCGCTGACATCACCTTGTGCTTATCAAGATCGAACGTCAGTGCTCTGAATCCTATTCTATGAAATACTTTAATATTATTCTTGCACTGTCCGTTGTCGATTTTAATGTTGTCAGTACGCATGTACGTTGAAGGCTCTCCGGACATGATTCTCGGTAATTTTTAAAAGGTGTACCGCACTTGATTGATCAATTGAACCTTCCGCAAAATGCCGTAGTCACTGAAATTATCTGTGAACAACGGTGCAAGTTTGAAACAAATTTGGCAGATCTACTGTCTTGGTCCCCGTATACGCGACGACCACACAGTTCACGAGTTTGTTCTGTTGATGATGCATGGTGCATGGCCATATCTTCTGATTGACTAAGTGACTTATGGACACATAAGAATTAAAAATGGGCGTAAAGTATAAACATTCATATCATAATCCTTTAATTAGAACCTTGACATTTAGAAATGCTATCGTGCTACATATCAAAGTTTTGACATCAAGTTGTATTGCGACCATCCGATAACCGAACCCGTAGTAAGCAAACTGTAAATCCACAATGCACAATGCCTACCTCAGCTAATATTTACAAAAATATATCGAAGGGAAACTGTACACCGTACACTTGTCATTTTTGCATCTTTTTACTTCAAAGCCATTATCAGTTTGTAAAAGACAGAATCAACAACATTCATGGCTACTTGATGCTCTGTTGTCTCCAGAAATATTTAATTTTCTTTAAGACAAAACTTACATTAAATCTCTGTTAAGCGAATATTGCCGAATGCAACGTTCAGGGATTCATCAACTTCAAACGTTTTGCTCACGGACATTTGGCAGCATGTGAGGTATATGCATTCAGAATGTTTCAAAGGTTAATGCACTTATTGACCATTCTTGGAACCTTTGCATATGTGGCCAACGTCTTAGCGGTTATAAATACCGATCTATGTGGACAACGCACGTGAGAATAAACTGTTTCCTGAAAAATGTATGAAAGTACAAGTAAATGAGTATATAATTACTAACCGTGTTAGGAAAAGATATGTTACAGTCGTAGTCTACACATTTTGGTTTTTGTAAAAATCACCTTTAAGTATTGGATATTAAGTTTAAATTCTTGCAAATGTGTGGGTTTGTTTTTCATTTGCCCCGAGAGATAACTTAATGTGTTCAGGCTTGAAGACCGGACTCCTGTTAGTATGAATGAATTACAGGTAATTTTTCGTTGTAAAATAGAAATGTAGATACCTCCTTGCCTGTTGAATGGCTCTTAACTCTTGTGATCTGCCTCTGTCGATTGTGAGAGTAATGCTGAAACAGTGCTCGAAAATTGTATGGATCACCCAGCATTACTTTCAAATACTTTCCTATATGCAATACATTTCTTATTGATATCAATAAAAGGTTTTTTTCTTAAATATTTCTACTGAAAGACGATATGTGGATATTATTTTTTTAGGAAAATGACGTTCACTGTAATGTGCCTGTTTTCAAACGTTGTAGTTTTATGATAAGATTGTTAGGTAATTATCTTGCATTTGCTCATACAACAGTAATCATTATTTAACGACAGTTGCACAAGTTGCCTTCATGTGTATGACAATATGTCCTGCGTGCCATTTTTAAATGCCTACATAAAATAATCTATAAATAAATTAGGAAATAAACATGCTGTATGACATATTTAAATTGTTATTATTTCTGGAATAAGCACCAATTTTATAAAATAATTCTATATGAGGTTTTTATTACATATCTTTTATAATGTAAATAAATGCTGCATAATATATGAACCCTGTGATTATTCGCTCAAGTTTACATATGCACGTGGTATAACATAGCCACTGGTAGCCATATGTTCTCCTACTGACCTAAACCTTACAAGTTTTCTACGGTAATTTTGGTAAGAAAAAGTGTAAAGTCTAGAAAATAGGATTATATGTAGTAAACAGGAGGCCTTTTGGAGAACAAACAAGTTTTGATTTCGGTCTTCACTTCCAAATAATGTGTTCTTATAGTTGTTGCCCCAATTGCACCTGCCGCCTCTTGTTTATACCTAGACATCCGGATTTACTTTTAGATCTTTTTCTGAGAAAGAACTCATCCGCTCTACTCGCACCAGCAGCAGGTATTAATTCCAGCCGTTCTGAACTCACTCTGGTGAGCGCATGCCGGAAGGGGACTTGAATTATATCATCCTATGAGAAGAAGTTTGAGTTGTACCGATAACTACTTTATTATTGCAGATGACATAGCTTTACTTTATGTAACAACTCGTTCTTTGTGTGTTCTACGAGGTGCATTCAAGTTATAACACCTTCGATTATTTTTCTCACTAACTAATCGCACGAAACTAATCGATTATGAAACTGTCACTTCTCGACGTAATCTCCCTGCAGCCGTACACATTTTTCACAACGTCGACGCCATGATTCCATGGCTGCTGCGAACGCTTCCGTAGGAATCTGTTTACACCACTGGAAAATCCCTGATGTAATAGCGGCAGGGCTAGTGAATGTGCGACCACGGAGAGTGTCTTTCATCGTTGGAAATAGCCAAAAGTCGCTAGGAGCCAGATCAGGTGAGTAGAGAGCATGAGAAATAACTTCAAACTATTTTTCATGAGGAAACTGCTGCGTCACGATGTGCTGGGGCGTTGTCTTGGTGAAAGAGCACGCGTGCAGCCTTTTCCGGCTGTTTTTCACGATGCAGGAAGAAGCTTCGTCTTCAAAACATCTTTGTAGAATGCAGCTATCACCGTAGTACCTTTTCGAATGCAATGATTAAGCCACTATAATTTTTTTCTGCATTGGCGCTTACCCATTTTTTTTTGGTGGCGGTAAATCTGAGTGCTTCCATGGAACAGACTGTCGCTTTGTTTCAGAATTGAAAAACGGCATCCATGTCTCATCTATTGTCACAATCGATGAAAAGAACATTCCATTCATGCCGTCATCACGCGTCAACATGCAACGTGCCAGGCGCGCAGCCTTGTGGTCGGCCGTCAGCTTTCGTGGCACCCACCTGGAGGACACTTTTCGCATTTTCAGGTCTTCATGCAGGATTGTGTGCACAAATTCCACGGAAATGCCAAATTTGGAGGCGATTCTCCGAAACAACTTTCTTCACTCGGTCAATCATATTGTCAGACCGGCTTGTACGAGGCCGAGATTGCCTTGGTTTGTGGTCGCACGATGATCTGCCTTCCTTGAACAGTCGCACGTTAGATACATTCGTCACACTATCAACACATGTCTCACTCAACTGGTGATGAATTTCAATCCGTGTCAAACCACGCAAATAGAGAAAATTAATGATTATATGCTGTTCTTGTAATGAAAATGTCGTCATTTTGAAGTATCAAAAAGAGTCCTCACTCTTGTCGCTGCCGCTAAAGTTCTGTGTACCATACAGCGCCGCCATCTCTATCACGCATTGACGAGTTCCGCATATTTTAAAATAAACCGCATATTGGTATCTTTCCAGTCCTGACAGAAAAAATTGGAGGTGTTATAACTGGAATGCACCCCGTAGTATAAAAATTACTGGCAAGTATGTTGATGTATCTTCGTAGGTTGTTCGTGGGGACGGCACACATCCGATATTAACAGAACTTGGATTACCTGCTGCCTGCCGCGATCACCTCGATTGGTTCTACTCGAGGGTCCCACCTCGAACCCCGAGCATCTCAGGGGCCCGAAATAGTTGTTTCGTGCTAACGGGAGAAGGGAGAAGAAGAGAGATGACGCAAATTATAACGCACTGCTGCATTTTAATCTTTGATGAGTTTATTGGAATGCGAATTTATGAACTGCTTGCTGGTGCGCTGCCATTAGCCGACAAAGTTAGCTTACTGGTCAAACTCGGCGAGGAGCTGACTTGAAGCAAATGTTCTCATGAATGAACATTGAGTGTGTACTAGAAACTGAGTAACTGCGCAAGTCCTAGAAGCTGAATGACGCGCACTAGCAACTGAGACATCAGTTCTGACTATTGAGTCCTAAAACTGGCAACTAAGTACTAGGAGTACGAACTGAATAACCTGACTGACATTTTGCGGAGGATGTTTCTCCTTAGATAATATCACACATTATCTTGGCTTTCTTAACTCACACGGGGTTTCATAAGCAAACCCACCAGTGCTAAGCTCTCAAAATTACTGATTGTGATAGGTGAGTTGTAGTTCACTTACACACGTAACATTTAACACTTAAAAACCTTCGCTCTCCTGATTGGTTGAAGTTCGAATAGACGGCCACGTGGTCTGAGAGGTTATTCACACGTTTACCGTCTCTTGAGGACTTTTTAAAGATACCAAAAGGATTTTGCAGTTGGCAAGTAACACAATGGGCATTTGTTCCTGCCCTCCTTCGGCCTGGTGTGCTTTTTCCATTGTCAACGTCGGCGGCCTTCGCCTAAGGCTATTGCAGTGGCACCAGACAACATTCCCTTGTACAAACATTTCTTTGTTATATACAATATTACTTTACACATATTACATATTTGCTACACAGTTTCCCTTAGACATCAATTGCCCTTACCAATTATTCATTTTATTCTATATATTAACAAGTTGTACAGGTCTCAATCTTTATACGTTAAACAAGATATTAAACGTTATACAGTTATCATAATTTATGTCTTATGCAAATTCGCTTACTGGCTGGTTGGGGGCTAGAAGAACTGTTTCAATGTTTACAATTAAGCATATTTCGGGAAAGAAATCTCCAAATATTCCTAGACATCAACTACCTGCTATTTTTCCAACCGTGTCTCCTAAGACTAAACGCAGGACTCTTAAACAACTCCCAGAAGCTAAATACTGACGTGATTTAAGTTTTTTTTTTTCCCCCGTTCGGACAGCTCAGTTGGATAGAACACTGAATCACTGCGAGTGCGGACCCCTGTTCCTGTGGAGTAGCGGTTGTGAGATACAATGGGAATTTTCGACGTTCTGTTACTTACCCAATTTCACTGTCCTTTTACCTTTCATCTCTCACACGCTCGTTTGATCTCTTTCGTCTCTGAATTTCTTTAGTGCTACCTGCGGCGTTTCGACCGTCTCGTTTCAGAAACGATATGCGTTCACTAGATACGCCTGGTGGTATGTCCGCGAAAGGCTGGCAGGTGAGACTTGTGGTGCCCTAGGGCACGATAGGCTTTCATATAGACAGGATCGCTCAAAACCCTTCTCGTTCCACTTCTCTTTATTGAAGGTTTGGTCAAAATCTGCAACATGTTCCGAAAATAAAGACACTTTGGAACACTTTTTTACAATCTGACTGCCACCCTATTTCGGAGACAGTATAGTTCAGAAAAAATATCAGAGTTTTCTTTGAAGTTTTTCTTGCTTTGTCAAAGCGCAAGACTTAAGATAACAATGTAGGGTTATGTAATACAAATACATACATCTCAATTATGAGTTCTGCTGTTAAAGATAATATTTGCGTAAATAGTTCTAGGTGACATTTTGGCAACTGCTGATCCGTTTTCTTATTCAAAAAATTGAGTTTAATGGAGAACATGCTTACTTGAAAAATGGTACTACTTAAATGAAAGCATGTCATAACTACAGTTTGATTTCTTTTTTTGTATTTACCTATTTTTAAGTGACGTTTTTATACAAAAGAAAGGCAGATGTTTACGAGACACGGAATTAGGAATATTTGCCAAACAATTTAATTGTACATAATTATAAAAATATTTGGTATAGTATTACACATTTTACGCCATACTAGAGAATTTTCAGTTTTACCATTATTAAGTTATTCCTTTCCTTGCATTCAAAGAGAAATTACAAGAGATCATTGTCGTCAACAATGACTAGTTTCAAATATTTTAATTTCTATTTTTCAAAACGTACCACAATCTGTAACAGTATATTGTTAACAATGGCACCGGTTGAATCTTTATTATCTTCAATCTGAAAGCATGCATTTATATTGACTATTTCACTTATGTGGCGTCATCTTAAAATCGATCAATGAAATGAAACAAAATTTTGAATTTTGACCAATCACAGCCGGTTTACGGAGTGAAATTATCGAAAAAAAAATCAAATCCGTTTTATCACGCAATGTGCATTTGTCTTGTGGTCAGTGTAGCCAGCTGTATATCTTCAGAGTATAATTTCTGAACACGCCTCACTGTACACTATTACTAGAGACGGTAGGGATCTATTGATAGCAACAAAGGCATGGACAATCGACAATCATATCTCAAAATGGAGCGTTCTGCAAAGCGTTTTGATGATCTTCAAATGTGCAAATTAATCTTATCATTAGGAATTCCAAACCACAGAATACAAAGAAAAATAGAGACACTGTATGTTATCTTTTTGATTTTCTCAGTTGATATTAGAAAATCGAACGGTAGCGATCGTAATAGTCGACTTTTGTCCATTTTATTCTCCCGGTTTCTGAATAGAATAGATATTCATAAGTAAGTATAACATTTTATACCAGCGTTTGCATTCTGTGCGCAAATTTCTCTCGCACACACGCACGCACACACACATTATTCTTGTTCTATTCATGAAATATTCTAAATCTGTATTTTGCTCTTCTTTGTTGGCACTACTGACCATCGGCATTCTTCTGTTGCAAGATTGCTTGAAAAGGTTAAGTACAGATTAACAATTATTACAATTTTGTAAGGCAAATTTAGAGGAAAAATATTTAAATTCTTATTTTATTCGTGAAATAGTCCTAATAAATTCGAGGGTCTGAGCTTTCCAGACAAGTTCACGAACGTAGTTATTATTCTCAGATTCTCTCGTGAGACTGTTGTCACCAACGAACTTAGTACATTTAATTCCCTGCTTCGCAGTATAGAGTGGTAATTCTATTTGATTTGATTTGTTTATTTACGGACGCTCCATAACATCTCAGGTCATCAGCGTCTCATTCAAATCTGGGCGTGAAACGGCCAAATTTTGCTCGGAGGCCTCTTCTTTCAATCTTGAGGTTCTTTTTCGTGCCGTAAATGTATGATACGGGACCCACGGTTTTACTTCCCTTCCGGAGGCGATACTTAGGATTTCTACGCCAGAAAAAAAAATCCATCTATCCTGACCGGGTTCGAACTCTCGACCTTGGGTTTAGAAGGCAAGTATGGTTACCAATACACCACCAGGACCGACATGTGGTGGTAATTCTAGGAAGTAAGTAAACTCATATGGGAAAAAGAACAATTTTTAAAAATCTCTTTTATCATGTATCTCTGCCTCCACAATCTGTGATTACAAGGTAGGCAATCTGGTTTAAAGTTGTAATTTTCTGCAGGAAGCACTTCTAAGCTGTGAAGTCAGATGGAGAACTTTTATTCTGAATCTGCAAAGTTTGTAAGTGAATCCTTGTCAGCGTCAGGCCATTCAGTTTCATACACCACATGCTATCTCATTTGGTTTCCCAACATTATCAAGAAAATTGAAGACTTCATGTTTTGTTTTTCAAGAAGTCATGGTAATAATGAAGAAGTAGTTCAGAAATTCAATGTTGTAAGAAGTAAAGTGCGGGGGGGGGGGTGAACTGTGCTGAAAAACAATCCCGGTATTCTTATTTTCTTACTTTTAATGCTGAAACTGTAGAACTATATTGCAATGTTATTGCTGGCATAGTTCGTGAAAAGTTACGGTGACGTTCCATTTTCCTGAGCGTAAAATTATAATGTACATGGCACCAGAACATTTGAAAGATAATTATTCATTGTACCTCTTCTTCAAGTGTCAAAGTTGGTAACGCTTCACGTTTGTATTCGTTACGATAACAGAAGTACGAGTAATTATAACCTATTCACTCTTAGAGTGATCCTAACGTCAGCAAACGTGATGTATCTTTCCGTAATTTGCGCCAAGAACACTGCCCAGTTGTCAGAAACGAGCGGCAAATTTCAGCGACAGAATGACAAGAGACGGCAAATTCTGAGGTTAGAGATACTACTTGCTTTATTACGAGTGCCGAATACTTTTCGCAGCACTTTGTAAACACATTTAAAATAAACGTTTTCTTGCACTAGTGAAAAGGCTTGCCCGGTTTACGTTTTACATGGTATGTCAGCCCTTGATTCGTTAGCGTCAGTCATGACAACAAGCGCAAACTGCTTGCGCATTGTCTTGTTTAAACAACCGCTGAATATGGGGCGTTGCATCTTGGGAGTTGTAGCCCATCAATTAGGAACTTCGAAATTCAATTTCAGTAAGTGAGCAGTATTAAATTCAAGTCATAAATATTGTTTTGTTGTTGTTTTTTTTTTTTTTTTTTTTTTTTTGTATAGTAGATGCTATTTATTACTGAACTCATCCTCAAATAGATTGTTAATATGAAACTACTTTCTTTGCATAGATTGCTGCTGTGTTGTACTTGACTGCACACAGTCATGCTAGTCGCGTCACGTCACGTCACAATGTTTTGTTCGGAATCACTCTTTAAGGATCAATAGGGAGCAGTTTAATTACAAATTATTTTGAAATTACATGTGGAAATTTCTGGGCTTCACAAGCTGTAACTTGAATAAAATTAAAAAGAAAACCTGTTTTCTAATATGTATAAACCTTCAGATAATAAAGGAAGGAAAGGTTTCGTGTTACATATTTATCAGCTTTACACTCTATATATATAAATTTGACATCTATTCATGACGCCAGAGTTACTTCTTGCAGTTTATTTTTTCAGTAGTTTTTTGAACTTCAGCCTTGGATTCCAAAGTAAAGTAACCGACACTATAAGCCTAGCACCGCCGCGGGTGGCCGAGGTCGTTAAGGCGCGGACTTGTGAGCAGGCGGTCCGGGGTTCCATTCCCGCCAGGACCGTCCTTCCTGACTGAGTTTTTTCCAGGTTTTCCCCAGCCCTCATAAATATAAAAAGGTACCCTAAACTTAGGCCTGAAACGTTTCCTTACTTTAAAAAAAAATCCTTTCCAAATTTACCATTTCATCTCAAGTGTCATCAGCGTCCACAGCCTGCGATGCCTCAGTAGTTAAACACTATAAACCAGATGATTAGCATTCTGTTGGATATTTCATCAGTGAATTTGTCGGTTATGTTTATAGCTATGGAGAATTTAAGGAAGTAACAACACAATTGCTGAAGTTATACGTAATAACCAATCCAATTTTCTTGTAGTTAAAACAAAAATGTGCTGCGGTTTAGTCAGATTCCTGCTTAAGGATCTCACAAGAGGGTGGCTTAATCTGCACGACGAAGGGATCCGAGCACGCTTCGCGTTTCCACTTGGCGGAAGTGAGGGATTAACCAGCGATGCTTAAAATTGGCAAGGGGTGCCCGAGGTGTGTTCTCTCCTTATGCACAAATCGCCGCGAGGTAACATGTGCAATGAGCTCGAGTTTAACACATGGATAGGGAGCGGTACAGAACTCTTTAAAATGTACATTTTAAACAATCTGTACGGGCTTCAGTCTAACTAAGAACATAAATGTGGCACATATTTCAACTTAAAATCGACCAATGAAACGAAACAAAATTTGACCAATTACAACCGGTTTACGGAGTGAAATTATCGAAAAAAATTTATTAAATCTGTTTTATCACGCAACGTGCATTTGTCTTGTGGTCAGTGTAGCCAACTCTATACCTCCACTATATACTTTCTGAACACGAATCATTGACCACTTTTGTTATAGGCGGTGAAGAGCTATTGAAATCAACAAAAGCATGGACAATCGACAATCATAACTGAAAATGGAGCGTTCTTCAAAGCGTTTTGGTGATGCGTCAAATGCGCAAATTCATCTTATCATTAGGAATTTAAAACCACAGAATACCCCCAAAAAATAAATAAATAAATAAATAAAAAAATAAATAAAAAAATTACGTATTTTCCCCCCAGTGGTATTAGAAAATGGAAAGGTAGCCATTGTAATAGTCGACTTTTGTTCATTTGAGTCTCACGGTTTCTGAATATAATAGATATTCACAGATGTAACATTTTATACAAGTGTTATTATTCTGTGCGCGAATTTCAAATAAATAAATATATATACATATATACATATAACTTTTATTCTAATTCTATTAAAGAAATATCCTAAACCCGCATTTTGCTCTTCATTATTGACATTATTGACAATCGGCATTCTTCTGTTCCAAGATTGCTTGAAAAAGTTAAGTAAAAATATACAATTATTACAATTTTGTAAACTAAGTTTAGAGAAATTATATTTACATTCTTATTTATTTGTGAAATAGTCCTAATAAATATCTCTGTAGGGTCTGAGCTTTCCAGAATCAGTACGTTCGTGAATTTACCGGTAATCTCAGACCCTCTCATGATTTACTTGTGGTAATATTCTTAGGCAAAATATGAATAAAGAATATCTAGATTTCACTAGTGCGCTTTTAGTTGCCTGCTCGCGCGATGTTTAGTCTGGGGTGTTAGGCGAGGCTCAGCTGGCAGCGTCCGTAATTTAACTTTGGTTCCTAAAGTGTGTAAACATTTATGTTATAGAAAATGCTGGAATACTTTCATTAGAACTTAGAACGGAGGTTTCCAGTGAGAAAGCAAATAAGTATTTCCAAAAATATAAATATAAAAACACTGCGAACTTTGAACATAACCTTATTCATATGTTTGAATTATTACACACCCAGTTAACTGCTACAGACAAAATATCCATTCTTAATTTCATAACCAAAATACTTTTAACAACTTTCTCAAAATATTTGAGAAACTAATGTATAATAGACTGTATATTGCCTAGAAAAAGCAATACTGTTACAAAAGAGCAACTTCGATTCAGGAAAGAAATATTCACATATAGTACACCTTTTATACATGCAAATAAAGTTGTGTCAAGATTAAATAATAAAATGCATGGTGGCAAATTTTTCTGTGACCTGGCCTAAGCAATTGTTAATGTTAATGATGATATTCTAATGGAAAATTTATGATTTAATGGAATAAAAAGTGAAAGCATAAACTAGTTCATTTCTTACCTTAGCAGTAGAAATAAATTGTTCATGCAAACAGTGTTCCAAAATGAGGAATTATTGAACATGGAGTTCCAAGGGGATCAATTCTTGAGCGAATACTTTTGTTAAACTGTATATAAATTAGGTCTCATTGTCATTAAAAACATAGGTATTACAGTTCTGTTTGCTGATGTCACCAGTGTAAGAGTTCTAGCAAGAACGTGCAAAAAATTATCTGTGTGATTATTATAATATGTAACTGGTACCGAGATAAATTATCATTAGACCCAAAAATGAAATTCACAACACATTTCCCACCTGAACCCACATTACATTTATTTACTACAAGCCTAGCACGGTAATACTAAATTTCTAGCACTTCAATTACATATAAAATGTATTATGCCAAAACTAAAAGCAGCAGCTTACGCGCTTTTCTCATTGTAGCATTCAGTTCTGAAGCCGTCCTCAGAACAGTTTATTATGCACTTTTCGCTTATTATGAAACGTAATATAACATTCTGTGGAAGCTCAGTTGATTTCACATTAGAAAAGAAAGTAATAAAAATGTGGTACAAATAATATTGTAGAAATATATTTCAAAACTGAAGATTTTAACACATTCTTTTGAGTGTATAGCTGCTTATGTGAACTTTTGCTTTGAAAATTAAGACCAATTCATGAATATATGCAAACACAAAACATTAACATCAGACAAAAGTGTAATTTACATACATTCATTACATTTTATCTTACTATCAAAAAGGAATTTTATTTTAAATGCATCAAAATATATAGCGCTCCCTCAGTTTCTCGCAAATTATTATCATCGTCCAATAACGGGAAGATATTAAAATCTGCTCTTACAAAATATGTACGCAACAAGATCTGTTACTCAGTTGAATTTACGTACGTATAAAGTTTAATGTTCAAATAATATTCAACTATGAGGCAACTTATTTAATGTGTCAAAACATCACTAGAACGTATGGATGTTGTGCGTATTTCAGGTAAAATCATTTAGCTATATGTATAAGATTACCGAGTATATACTTTAAAACACTTTTAAATGTCCACTAGATATATACCACATGTTTGCAACATTGACTTGTTTCATGTTCTGAGACACACACATTATATAAGAATCTCGAGTAGAAAACTGTTAATCTTAATATTAATATTTTAAAAACACTAATGTGTTCAAAGCACAGGCCCTAATTTTGTAGAGTGGAACAAAAAGGACCTATCCTATACGTGTCTCTACGTAGTGTGAACAACTAAGAGAAGCTAAACCTTCGGTCACTTGTAGATGAAGGTAATGCTTTTATGTTTATAAGTATCTCTCTTTATAGAAAATGAGACAAGTTCAGCAAACGATCGTCATAAAAGTCAGTGCAAATAATTGTAGTTGACTCTTAATAACTATGCACATCAGAGATTAAATGTAAAATACGGATGCAACCACATCTGTTGACAAGTTAAAGAACATTAAATGACATAACAAGGCACCAAGAACTTGTATCAGCCATACAATTTTCATTAAATATACATGGATATGTCACATCATTTCTGTCAGATTATTGTCACATACGAAGGGATTTTTCTCTTCATTCATTTGCGAACATATAACTAGTAGTTTTAATTAATTTTTGCAATTTCATAACTGAAAGCCACAGTGCTCATTTGCGTCTAGGAATAACAAACTTAACTCGTATACTAGAACATGTCAAATGAGAAACCGTATCTGCTTTTCCGCGTAAAGCCTGGCTACGCCATAGCATTAAATAACGTGGCTAATGCGCACTAGTTAAATTAGCGTTTCTCACGTTTAAACTCAACATTCCCACTTTATTTACTGTACCAGGGGGAAAATATGCCACTACTGAAAGATCTGCTACAGAAGTGCGTGTTTGTTCAGGAATCATTTTTCAAAATATGTACTATATGAAAAACAAATGCGAAATTAAATAGAACGCTGAAATATAATGCAGTTAATAAGGCAGCGTTAGCAATACGGCATTAGGAGGCAAGAGAAATCATGAAAAATAAAAAGTCATAGAATGGATAATCTAAATTATAATTATATCCAGGTATCAAGCTATCCATTCTCTTTGCTGCATTCAAATTTTAGCATTTTCAAAAGTCTGTGCTAAACCAAGCCTTCCATTTTCTAGCCTTCTCTTCTTGTACTACAACTTAACTTGCATTGGCAACACTTTGCAAAGCATTTCCAAAGCCGCTTAAGCGAAAATACCCATCAATGTCATTGCGGCGAACGACGAGGCAAATTCGAGTTAACACTATGAGAGCAAGGCACAGCAGCGAAGAATTCCAGTGCATTACCCGATCGATGACCACTTTGAATTGCTGTCCGCTACTTAGAAATGAAGCGATGTAGGTTGCAAACTTCTAGTTTGACTTGGTGTTGCATCCCTGTAATAAGTAAAAATAAATTCTTGTTTCTTCTTCAAAAATAATGTTCGGACGCCATTGTTTAACAAAAGTAAATGAAATGAGAAGTCAAATATAGGCGAGCATCGTTTAGAAAAATTAAGGCAAATATAAATTAAAAACAAATGAACAAAATAAAACTTAGATTTTGGATAGGCAAGGAAATTTCTTTCAGTAGATAAGCAATAAGTGGCAAAGGAAGAGAATATCATGAAGCTTTAGCCTAGAAAATGAGGCACCCTACAAATAATAAAAAGGCAAGAGAGATCAGCATCAAGTATATACAACCTGCATAAGCGCAGAGAGATAAATATGAAAACAGAATGAATTCATAAACTAAAATAAATGGACGAGTGAAAATAAGAACTTAAATGTGTAGTCCAGACAGCTTATATATACGAATATAAAATAAAAATTAACGAAAGTATAAATAAATACCGTAAACATAATATAATAACATTAATAAAATACCGTGCGATTAGTGATGCTTTCCCCCGGCGCGGGATCTTTCTTATGAGCGAGTCCCCACTTGCTTGCCGAACCGTTAACAGAACCGAATGCTTACTTGTTGACCTTGTTGACCGTCGTACCTGATCCCGTTTTGTATTGTTCGTTCGACAGGGTACACCTCACGCATTTACATTTTATGTGCGATTCATATGTGTTAACTCAGTGGTAAAACCAATTTTTTTGAGCATACAGTTGATTCTGTTACTTAAGTGAATGCTAATCCCCCCCTTTTTTCAGAGAATTAACCGGCAGATAGCGTGATCATGCACCTTTCAACAGGACTCTGTCATTGTTTATACTACAAATAAATCCATGAGAGCAATTCTCAATGTATGCACAAGACAAGAGTTATTAGTACGAATTTGTAGTTCCCCAGTTCCCCAATTTAACAGTCTGCGATTATTGTCTGTGGGGTTTAAAAATGCCGTGTACAAAGCGAACCCGCACACCATACACTAACTCAAAGATATATTCATCTGGAAATTGCTCGGATTTCTCAAAATGAATCATTTCCTAGAGAAATCCCACAAAGTATGGAGAATGAAGGCAAGTAGTTTCAACAGCTCATTTCATAATTTGGTAAGTAATGAGCCGCTTAAATTGGTGCTATGTATTGTTGTTTGGTTGGTTAATTTTGTTGTTTTACCTTTCCGCTAATCACTGAGATCCACCTGGCCGGCTAACAGGCTAAAGATCGGCGCACAAGCTCGTAGGCAAACACTCCGGGGGAAAACAAATCTGATCGCACGATACAAATTAATTTAAAAATGAAAAACAAAATATTAGACGCGAAGAACAGTACACTACTAGTGCAGTGATTTTGTAATACGATAGGCAAAATATTCATATAATATGTGGAAATAAAAGTGTACAAACTTCAGAATATTCCAGGAACAGGCCAGTACAATGAAGATGGGCAAATATCAATATTTATATTGAATTGAAATACATTTACTTGAGAATGCAAAAATAGATAAGTAATATTGAAAATGGGTAAACACAAATACAAGATCTAAATAAAATACAAATATATAACATTGAGAAGTCAATAACAGTTAAGAGCAGTAAGATGAAAATAGGTAAATACCAATTTGAAAGTTAGTATGCATTTTGAACATAAGTACTAAATGTCAAGAACGGGCAAGTATCCTCATTTGGAACTTTACAGCCCTGGGTGAGATTTGGCGACCTCTGCATTCTCTACCTTCGTCTTATGACTTCATTGAAAGAGCACAGTATTTTTGGGGGACATGTGATCTGCATGCCAGCACCCCGCAGATCGCCTATCACGCTGCTTTCGTGATAGAAGATCGCTACCTCTGCATCAGGCAGCTCCTCAATTGTCCTCACGAGGTTGGGTGGACCCCGTTCCAGACCTGCATAACTTAGAAAAATCACTAAGTAGGTACAGGAATCCGGGCCTCCCGGCCAGTAGTCAGCAACGCTAACCACTAGACCAAGAAATAAGTTAAAAAAAGAAGCTTAGGATAAGCAAATACATATGGAAATGAAGGTATCATTTCTATGTATAACATACTATATATAAATCAGGACTGAGACAAACACGTACATATAACAGGTAATCGTTTTTATAGAAAACTCAAAAATGTACTGAATAAAATTTGATATTGCTACTATGATGATGAACTAAGATGAGGAAACATTCACAAAAATGTATAAACATAATACATGTAAAGAACAGGGAAGAATAGTGCCTGAAATTACATTAGGTAAGCACAAAAATAAAAATTAAGTTATTAGAAAGTCAAGAAGAGAGCAGCTAAGAATGGGCAAGTATGCTGCGAAGCTAGAAACAGGGTACTACAGTGTGGTTAAACTCAGATCTATCTAAAGACAAGTGTGGCCAATATACAAATAGAGAGACAAAAGGAGCCAAGAATGGGTTACCGAAATCTGGTTGAAATACATAAACAAAGAAATGGGTGTGTTAGTATAAAGTATATATAAAGCAGCGAAAAGCTGAAAAAGTTTATATACAAAAATATTAAATGAGATGAAGCATAAAGAGAGGTAATAAATAGAAACAATAGGTAAAACAATGACACAGTAAAGCATTTAGAAAAACGTGAAAACTAAGAACAACCTCTCTCTCACTTCACATTTAGAGGTTTTCTTTGCTAATAAATTCTAGAACAAAAAACGAAAATTATTCTTATGGTCTTCATTATGACTCAAAATAAAAGTAGCTCATAAAAAATGCCTAGCCTTAAGTCTCTTCCTCAAAAAATTCTGTAGACCCCCTTTATCTTACAACGTACCATAAACATCACATTAAATCAAAGACTTAAAATTTCACTTAGAAGCTATGTAAGTCTTTATGAAATGAATGATTCCATTATGATTAAAATTGCATAGTAGAAAATCATACATTCATATTTGAAGTTTTTGAGTTCTGAATTAAAAGAAGCAATTAGAGCATTTTTTCCTGTAATGATTACAAGGACGTTTTTCTCCGTTCAGTCACATCAGTGCACGACAAGAAACAGAGCCGCGGTGAAACCTGGAAAAATATCTCAAATTCTTTAACAAGGAGCAAAATGGAGTGAGAAGTGGGAAACGCAAACTCTCGCTACAACGAACGCTGTTTGAGAGAGGGAGGGAAATTTTCAATGCGTTAGTGTACAGGTTTCTCCTGGATATGTTTCCTCTTCTGAATGTCTTGCAATTCACAACACCATAATTCATGCCACTCCTGGGGAATTTAATGCTTCAAAGTATTATTGCCTTCATCGACAAATTCCTTCTCAAACAATAGCATAATAGCACTCTGTCATTATTATTATTATTATTATTATTATTATTATTATTATTATTATTATTACTGCTACTAGTTGTTACTACTGTTCGGTTTTTTAACAAGTAATTCATGACTGCTCCGTTCTTGAAGTGAGGAGTTGAGCCCAGCAACTGCTGTTTTCAAATAAAACATTGCGACTCGTCTAACACTCTTGTACAATCTCATAGAGCAGGGAGGTAATTTGAGCTAGGGACTGAATACTGCAGGAAGCCAGTCATCAAGGCTGTGTACTGCAGTACCGGTAGTAGCTTGTAGTTACTTTGAGGAGACTTTGTTAGGGAGTAGTTGTGCGTGTGTATATTTCTTGGTGCTTTCATTGCGTACAGATTGTGTGCTAATTGTTCTTCGTTAGTTATGCCACTACATAAATTTAGTTATAAAGGACGGGCTTTTATGTACGATACATACGTGAAAATGGATTCTTTAAGAGAAATGGTTAGCCGATTCGAAAGAAATCCTCGCAATCATGTTCCAGGTAGAGTAATTGTTCGCCAAGTTGTTAAAATGTTACGAAGGACAGGATCTCTCAGTGATAAGAAAAGTGTTGCAAATCGCCGTGTTTTTATAAAAGAAAAGTTATATGAAATACAGGAACTTCCTGCACAGGTGCCGTCAATGTATTGCTGTTAAGGGACATTTTTCAACATCGCCTTATCAGTTTTAAATGCAGTAAAATTTTATGCTTTCGCAAAAAAATAAATACTAAAATTGATATATACTTTTATTTTCATTTTTCCGGATGCGGCGGCTGGTATTTTCCAGTAAGCAGCCTCGCCCAGGCGGCCCGTAACTCAAATAACCTCACTGTATGTACCCAGGATTTATATATATATATATATATATATATATATATATATAGTGCCTTATTGCTGGAAGGAAGCGAATGTGATCATTTTAAACAAAGGGATTGATAAAGATCCCATCCAGCCGAAATCCTATAGGCCTATTTGCTCACTAAATGTAATGGGCAAAATCCAAGAAAAATTGTTGTGAAAAAGACTATGAATGATTGGTATGAATATTAAACATTTTTGATTATGAAAAGGCAAGTCAACAGAGGACACTATCAGAGATGTAATAGAGACTGCGAAAACAACAAATAAAAATATATAATAGCAATGTTTTTCGATAACGTTTGATAACTTATGGTAGCCGAGCACTCTTTCAAATTTTAAGGAAAAAAGAAATATCCAAAATGCATTTATAATTCGTTGACAGGTTATTAAAAAAAAAAAAAAACAGAAGAGTATGTGTGAATGGTGTAAACTAGACTATTACAAAGGAAATCACCGAAGAATGTGCACAAGGATCAATTTTAGAGTCGATATTATGGAACATAATTTTGGAAACTCATTTAGAGAAATTAGAATGATTTGATGGTGTAAAAGAGGTTGTCGTACATGCAGATGATTTAGTGATAATAATAGAAGGAAACAGTAGAAGGAAATAAAAAAGAGAGATTGAATATAATAACTGATCATGTAAACAATTGCAGCACAAAAGTAAAATTGAAAATAGCTGCTCAAAAATCATCACATGCGTTTTTAAAAGGAAATTTAAACAGAAACCGGATTATTAAAATTAGCAATATCAATATAAAAAGACAAGCAGTAAATAAATATGTAGGTATCTATTTGGATGAAAAATTAAAGTTAAAAGACATGCAGAAGATACAAGAACTCCAGCAGAAAAAGTTATGTATAAGTTGGCCAATATTGGATAGAGATATTTCAATATACAAGCTAATGGAATAAAAGTCTATCACAACATTATCTTTGCAGCCATATTAAATATCGAGGAGGAGTTTGGGGGAAAATGCACGCGAGATATGTTTTAGACGCACTTTAAGGAGCTCACAAAGAAAAATTTTATTGAGATGTACAGGAGCATTTTCCACATCTCCTACAATGGGACTATTAGTAATCTTGGGTGTATGGCCAATTATTTAATCCACTTAAGGGCAGCCTCTTATTGGCTTAAAGAGCAAAACAACTAAAAAATAATGGCACTATTGGGAAAATTTGAGGAGATAAAAAAGAAATAAAAACTTCTTTATTACATGCTCAACCCAGTAAAACTTTAGTACATTATTTAGCAGGACACGGTCCATATTGTTCATTTTTGCAAAGATTGAAATATCAAACAGACAATACATGCACGGTTTGTAACGTGATCGATACACCGGAAAGTGTTACATTCGAATGCCCTCAATTGCAGCGGAGGAAAGATAGCTGGAAATACATTCGGAACATCATGAGAGATCAAAATGATTTTAGGGTATTGAATGATTTAACAAATAAAATATCGTGTAAAATGGCAGAAGAATATATAAACAATAAAATGAAATAAGAAAGAAGATCCAACTGTTAGAAATCGTATATCCCCAGAAGATCTCAGAGAATCAGAGAAAGACAAGAAAAATATATACAAGAAGAGTCAGTTCAAAAGAAGAAGTTGAAGATAACACCCGAACTGAATGAATTGAAGACAGCAGAATTAACAGAAGAAGAGAATAATGGTAGTTTTCGGGTGGAAAGAAGCAGGTGAAAGAAGGAGTAGACCGAGAACAAAAGGAGGAAAAGTAGAAGAGGAAGAAAGAAGAAGCACCACCGACCAATCCAAATATATGTTGCAATTACAGATAAAAGTTGAAAAGTAGAAGAATATGAAGGAAAAAAAACAAGAGAAGGAAACTGCACTGTCTACACAGTATAGCTGCTGCTGGATACCGAACGTCAGCAGAAATGAAGATAGCAGATAGTAAACTGTATAAAATTATAAACTAATTAATATAAATGTAATTAATTGTAAAAGTTAACACGTCCAAAAAGTACGTTGTTTGCAACATAAATGAAGTGTAAAGAGTTTCTGCTACGGTGTATCAATTGTAGGTTTAATTATACGTTATAGTTAAAATAGCCGTAGTGCTGTTTTCCAGTTTTTTTGACGTTTTAGTTTTGTTTAGTTACAGTATTAATACAACCGATTTTAAAATCGGCTGAATTTAAATTATATTGATAAGTGTAAAAGAGGAAGAAATAAAAATTAATTTGGAGTGTTATGTCCTAATAGAGAATTAAATTATGAGGGTATAAGAATTGCACAATAAAATGAAATGTATATACAAGATGTTTATAAATAACATTAAGAACTTGCAGGAAGGATTAAGAAAGATTTCAAATAAACTATAAAATAACGGTAAAAATCATCAAAAGGCTAATCGGCCGCGGTTCTGAAAACTGAATAGCAACATAATAAAGAAAACGTGCAACAGTTTTAATGTTGCATGGGACATAATGCTTCAATTCTTGAACCGTGATATCATTTTCTGTTCGACGCAAGTAACCAGAATTTTCAGTTCACATATTCTGAATTGCAAGAACTGTTTTAGAAAATTTATACAGGGTGGACTATCAAATTCAATTAAACTAAACTGATGGTGTGTTGAGCCCGTTCAAAGTCATTACGAAAAAGTGGAAAAGAGTTTACATTCGCTTTCACCGTGTACAAAATATATATTGAAACTGCCCTTAGATATATTAAATGCCAAAGACATAAAATAATGTACAACTAGAACAAAAGATTCACATTTAAACTGAAATACATATTTCTATATACAATAACAAGCTCTGTGATCAGTCACAGGATCGCTTTTTTGCTTTGGGAATTATCGCAGTAATGGTTAAAAACCTATTTGAAGAAAGAATCAAAAATATACTTAGTGTTGCTCTAGGTCGGGAGTGTTTTCAAAGAGCTGAAATATCACCAACTCATCACTACACGGTCGCTAACACGATAGGAACGGTTTAAACACAACCCTAACATTAATTTATGGTACCCCAAAAGGCGAATTTTGTTCATCACCTGGCTGTAGGGATAAAACACTTGCGCAATGAAACCTGGATGAAATAGTTTCTTACCTGTACGTGAACATTCAGTTGTCCTCAGTTTAATATATCTATAAATCACCTTAATAAAAAAAAGTTAATCCTAAATGGGTTAAAATGCATTCAAATAGAAAGCTGCAAAGGACTACCGTGCATTTGTCGAGTTTATTGTAATACATAGATTATTAGAAGAGCCCGCACTAATTACTTAAGTTTCTCCGTCCAAATGCTAAAACTAAACACCTTCAGCACATTAAATGTATCTTTTTATTGATCTATATCATCAGCTAACAAAATGGTAAACTACTTTTCGCGTCCCCTAGCTCTGTGTTATTTTCCCTGTATTGTTATTGGTGTAAAACTCCTTATAAATAAATAAACAACTTTATACTGCACAAAGTGAAAACAGCCTGCACGGTATGCAGCGTTCATCTGTTAGGGGGCTGAAAACTGGGGTGCTAGCCTGAACTCAAATAAACATGCCTTTTTTGTTTCGAAAAACTGCCAAATATAAAATTTCATTGAGACAGGAGGACATGAACATTCTGCTGTATAGTCAAGAGTGATTGTACACTTGAAGCAGAACTTTGGGTTTTCATGTGTCAAAGAATGACGTCGGGAGATTAACCTTCATGATTTACCTGGTCCTTAAGATTGGTCAAGGCATTTAAGATTGTGCAAAGAATACTAAGCACGTCGCTGTTATATCAGAACGCAATACATAAACTTGTAAAAACATTTCCAACTTTAGTATATTCAATCACTTGTTGTGGATGTCGCAATCATAATTAGAGAGGTGTTTAAGTTGTTTAAGAAACAAGTTGATAGTACGCACAAACAACCTCTAACAGCAAGAACGTTTTTTATTCAAAATAAACTCCCCAGATATTCACTTGGAAAGTATTCAGAATTTATCTGGCCCTAGTGCAGAAAAATCTCTGTTTCACTGCATAGGACCGAACTGGAGACCATGTCGGTTTTAGTACAACTCTCTATCAATGAGGATGAGACTACCCGAAATATATTGAGATTGATAATTAGTCTCCAGTGCTTTAATTGGATTGACCAGAGTTTTCAGGGGCAGTGACGCCCTCTGGCCTGTGCTACATCCATGTAGTTGTCTGTAAGTTTAAATGTATTGGGCTGTCACTTATTTTGCGTTATATCAACAATCTTACCGAAGTATGTCAACAAAAGAATAACTTCGGTAAAGCACTGTTTATGACATGAACACAGCGGGTGTTTGTCACATTAGCCGCATTCCATGGTTAAAAGAAAGCATAGATAAGTTGCTTTCGTCCCCTGCTATCTGATGATGTCGGTCCTGGTGGTGTAGTGATAACCAGACTACCTCGTAAAACCCAAGATCGGGGATTGAATCCCAGCTAGGACCCTGGAGTTTTTCGGACGTAAAAATTCTAAGTATGGTTTCCTTCGGAAGGGAATTAAAGCTGTGGGTCCCGTGTCGTACATTTACGGCACGAAAAAGAACCTCAAGCCTGAAAGAAGAGGCCTCTGAGCAAAATTTGTCGCTGTTTCACGTCCTATTGAATGGGACGCTGATGACCTGAGATGTCAAAGAACGTCCACAAATAAACCAAATCAACAAAAATTCACTTGGCTTCGAGATCTTCTCACAAGCTTCTCATTAAATCGAGGTATAACTCTATTATTTTGATGGTTGTAGATTTCTTAAATTTTTCATCAGTAAAAATAATTTTCCAGTGACCCTTGTAAGGGTAATGCTGTAGCAATTGCTTGCATCTCAACACTCTGTGCAGCTTGAGTTCTGCAATTAAAAATACCCAGCACGCTCTCAGTTTAAGCACTCTGGACATGTATCCCTGTCTGCTCACTGCTTTAACAGCTTCGGTCCTCACAGAGCGCAGGCAACCGGATCTCGAACGGTGTACCGGTCTCAATGAAGCGTTGCATCGTGCGATACATAAACATCCCACTTATTTCCAACTTTACATCTTGCTTGATAATTTTCTAACCCTATGCAGGTCATAACAGCAACACGGTTACTATGATCTTCCCATTCCATGGTTACACCTGAAGTGACGTAATCTTTCTGCTGCACCTTGGGGCAGTAAAACTGTTGTTTGCTTGCCAAAAACCTGGTACATTTCCTTCCAAAAGTTTGTAACAGTATTTATGGCAATGTGCATATGTAAATATGCATGGACCGATATCTATGTAACAACTTGTCTGTCTGCTCATACTGGAGCATAGCTCCAATAAAAGCGTTAAAGATAATTTATTGTGCGTTTGAGAAGAAGACGGGGGTATCCAGAAACACGCGTCAACCTACGCGCAACATCGTATTACTGTTGGGAAAGAAGTGAGACATCCCGACCTTTGTTTCAGCACTTTGTCGATGGACTATAAACGATTCTTGACTAGGCGTGGTTCTACCTTCAGTTTCTAGAATACATCCATCCTCACACCATGTTATGATGAAAAAATGTAAGTGTAAAGTGTAAGTTGCGGCGTTGCGACGGTTTACATGTTCAGGGATACCTGTATTTCCTGCACCATTGTCTCTGTAAGTTTCTCGGGAACACCCAAGAATGTTCCTGTCATTTCAAACTTCTTGCTTAGATATTGAATGAAGAATTTTGCGTTCGTTTGCAAACCTCAAACTGCGCAATAAATTGTCTTTAACTCCTTTATTGGGCTATGCTCCAGTGTGTGCAGATGGACAAGTTGTCACATAGGTCCTATCTTCTTCTCGCATACGGCAGCCTACATGGAAATCTTCCACGAGTTTGTCAATCTGCTCGACCGTACTGCCTATTTTAGCAGCATGATGGCCTGTTACAACTCCAGTATCAGTAAATGCAATCTTTATTAATACAATCCTATACTTTTTAACATTCAGAAGGTATAGTTACTAACCCCCTGATAAAAGCACAGAAAAGAGCTTTTAGAAACTATCACTTTGTCCTCACAGTATATATATATATATATATATATATATATATATATATATATATATATATATATATAATTGCCACATGAATCGAAATAAAGTAATTGTAAATATTGACTTTTAAAAAATTACCACCTTTTCATCACCTCCCGCATTCAAAATAACATTGTGAAAATGTAAACCTTGTAAGAAAATTACGCGTCTGCTAAAATATGTATTTTTGTAGTCATGAAGTTTGGCGTAAACGACCCTCAAATAATACTTATCTTATATTTCAACACTATATTTTGTAAATGTTCACTTTAAAGGTTATAAGAGGTAAACCAAAATAAGCAAACAATGCTTCCTTTGTGTTTCTTTCATAAATCGAAGCCCCTTGAGTAAATTTATATTACGTTTATTCGCAATGTTAGGCTTTGCACGGATGTGAACATAACCTACGTACACACAGCGTACTGTATACGGAAAGTTATATTGAGAAACATTATGACGAGGTCAAGGGTGCAGTAGGGGAGAGTTTCGCCCTATAGTTGAGCTTCGAGATAAAATAATTATTTCTCTAGAGCCCTATGAAATACAGAGAAAGGTGGAAGTACTCTTTGTTTCATTTTCTGTACGTACGGACCATTTCCTTTTCACTTTGTACAATAACGAGCGTTTTTCTAGCATGTTCGACGTTTTGCAAGAGGCAATCGTTGAGCACGGTAGAAGGCGGAAACCCCGTTCTGACTTTTATTCATCTGAAGGAGATGTAGTTAAGCCTGCTTTGCTTGCTTCACTTTGCTAGCATTTTCTTTTGATTCAGTGTACTCTTCGAGCCACTAAACTCCAAGCTAAGTACGCATTCTCTCACGTTTGATTTTTTTGTTTGTTTATGGAATTAAAATGTCTCTTCAAAGTGACATTGAGTTAAAGGCTCAACATTATTTTCTTCTTTGTTCGAATTCAAGCACATATTCTTACTTTCCAAAGCAACAAAGCAGTTCCCCCAGAGTTTGTGTAGACTTTAATTGATAAATTCTGAAACATGTAATTGGCAATATGTAAAGATAAGGCTTGAATGTTATTTTACACATTTGCTTTTTTACTTATGGTGATCATTTGTTGGAAATGAAGTGAAGAGTTTGACAAAACAGCAAGTACAGGTATGAATATATACTGAAAACTTGTAACTACATGCGAGAACAACTTGATTTGCTGAAGTAATAACTTAAGATTTCTCCTATCTCTCTGGTGCTGACATCGCATCTGCTTTCATTTTGTCAGTGCTCCTTCCAGTAGAGAGAATTAACATGTTAAGATTTCTGAACTTTGCTCTTTGTATCAGCATATTGAAAATCAAGTGCTCTGTCTAGCTAAGTAAAAAGAAACCATTTGAGCATTTTGATGAAATTTTGTTTTCGAATTGGAATTAAATGTTCCTTTAAATTAAGCAGCGTACACTTCATTTCTCTCTCCTTGCAATAGATTTATTTCATGCTGTGATATAAGAATAATTAAACTGTTTCGAAATACTATTATCTTGAACGCGATTTTACTGAATAACCCAAGCAAACAGATGGTAACTTCTGAATGTATTTTGTTGGGTCTAATACTATTTTTAATGCCTTAATATTTCCTCTTATCTTTGGACAGATTTTTATGTAGATCTCTCTTTACCAAGTACTTTGTTTAAATACCTTCTCAAGTGCAATTTCAAGTGTAATAAGCGTTCAGAACCATACGAGGCATTTATAGCAGAACACATAAAATTACTTGTGAATTCATTGCTACTTATGTGATTTTTAATAATTTTTCCTCAGATTGTATTAAACTTTAGGGAATGTTAGAACTCAAGATGGTTACTTGGGCGAACGCTTAAATCACTCATAAAAGAAAGGATAAGACATTTAACGCTTAGGAATAATGTCGATAAAGAGTGCTGATGAAGCCAAACCTCCTAAATCTAAATAAAAACTGTAAAATGAACGAATAAATATTCTGGAGTGGAATCCAAAAGTCAAAGGGATAAAAATGAATATAATATGACTGAGTCTACTTAACTTCGCTAAGCAGTAGGCTGAATTGTTGTTGCAATTCGATTCTGAGATGTGCGAAGTGCAGAACTATTTTCTGATGGGACTGTGCTAAGGCGCAGTATTCAGAAAGTGGACCTCGTTTATCTTTACCACAACAGCTTGACGAAAAATATTTTATGTTTTCTGAGAAAATTTGGTCTTTTCTGCAAATATGTAAAACAAGGCAATGTGTCAAATTTCGCAAATGTTCTATTTTTACTAACAGAACAAACGAAAATATGCAAAGTCATATTTGTCCTCTTTGTTTACTTCATGCAATATTTACTTCGAAGAAGCAAGAAAAAGGGTACAGATCTATTTCTTGCACTTTAGAAGATGTTTCTGAAAATATTCACCAAATGCTAGGCACTAAGACCCAGAAGATAAACAGGAACAATTTTGGTAACTACCAAAATGAAGCATGTGAAGGATAGAAAGACATGATTTCAGTATTTCATAAACATTTGAACTAGTAGTAGTAATGAAACACTGTGACTACTTCTGCTGCAG
The DNA here is from genome assembly GCA_030762175.1 of Metallyticus violacea. Lineage (NCBI taxonomy): Eukaryota > Metazoa > Arthropoda > Insecta > Mantodea > Metallyticidae > Metallyticus > Metallyticus violacea. Next base: position 379,592,734 of record CM060846.1, read on the forward strand.
CCTTTAGCCAATGCTATTCTTACTTCGCAAAGCAACAAAGCAGTTCCCCCAGAGTACTGGTACTCGCCCAGTAACAGAAAAAAGTCATATCCACCTTTATGAAATCTGCAAAAATAAAATTTTACTTTTAAATTCTGATAATAGGCGCACAGTTATTAAAAGTGTAATATTTTGTTGATAAGTATTGACTCCATAGCACTTAGTGATTAAATGAAACATGATAACACGCTCAACATAGTTTCGGAATATTTAAAACAGTTGCAGGAAAGTTCAACTACAACTCCTTGAGTTTCTATTCCTGTAGCTTATTTGGTGCGGCGAAGATTTTGATAAGGAAAATTTAAGAGTAAATGGAAATGTGCCACATATTAATCTGGTGTTAAATATTCTGGGGCTATGTGGCTGCGAATAATTTCAGGGTGATTTATCTAATCTAACACAGATTAAATATATACTGGCGCAATATTTACACATTCAAAACTTCAATCTTATTTTGTGCCAAGCTGTATCTCATACATTTTTGATTTCTAAGATGAAGAAGTACTTGGTTTTACGGTTATGAAGTTAATGTGCATTATAAGGTATAGATCACATGGAAAAGAATGAAGGACAGAATGTGAATTACAATGGGAATCTCTTGTTGGGTCAGATGGGTTAAGGCAGAAATTTATAAGTTATACAGTAATGCGGTTAAGGTTAAACAGATGGCTACAGCAGCGCGCCTTATATTTTTCGGCAGTGTTTGTAAAGCTGAAAACCCCGGTTTCAACTCTGCCACAAGGAACTTGCATAAGGCTGCAGCCTTTGGAAGGGCATATATCATCATAAGAATCCTTTTCCCAATATTAATGGGGAAGCCATCATAGTAGCTGTTAGTGAATTAAATGACATTAATAAAAATTCCTCCAAGGTTACACACAAACCCCAAATATAGAAGCGTGTTTGCGGGACACAAAATTATGTAGATTGGTGTCTATAATGTAGTGATTACATATAGGAGTGGGCGGTGCAAAAAATATTTTACTTCATACTGGAAACAATTAACAATACCGTGACCATTCATCAACTATGGAAGTCACAACAAAAGGAATACATGTTAAAAATGGGGGAAAAAAATTTCAGAAATAAAATATGTACTATTATGACCCTGGAATATATTGAAGCGAGTTTTGTGCCTATTGTCTTCAAAATTAAAAAAGAAAAAAAAATGACACAACCGTCTGTGACTGCTACATCACATACTTAAATATATTATTGTGATTTTATACAAGTAGTGCTGTCTCAGGAATAAATGTTTTGGAAAACTGTGTAGTTAATTTTTTGGGCGCACAATTTCCAAGAAATCAATTACAACACATAGGGACGTAAAAAAAAAAAAAAAAATCCCAGAATATTTCGTACAAGTCGTAAATATTTAGAACAAGTTTACAGAAAACTTTATAAGTAATGGCAAATTTAATGCAGTAGAACGTAAGGGGGTTTCTCGTTCCACCGAAATCAAAAGAATTTATAGCAGCAGAATTTGAATGTAGCACAGCACCATCTGTAAGCTTCCGCAGATAGCACGACAGTGTTCGATTGTTTAGAAACTTTCTCGCTCAGCCGTAAACGCGATTGGGAAGAAATCTTTACTACGAAGATAAGCGCCTTTTTCTTTTTCTCTGTGAAATATTTATTACGTCTTTCTAGAAATGTCGCTACGGAAGAAACTTAGGCTTAATATCTCACAGCAGTTTAGAGGAGACAAAAACTGCCGTGTGCTGTCGTTGCTGTTATAGATTGATGATGAGATAAGAGTTTCCTAACATTACGCTGTTCTTCTCTGACCCTCTTTCTCACTTTCCTTTTCAGAAATACATGGGTTATTCGTTACACATTATCTTAGCTGTTGTGCAGCGGAAATTAATTGTATGGTGGTTTGATAATGATTTATTAGATTAATTAGATTAGATTAGTTGTGTTGATTAGATTAGGTTGATCAATTTGTAAGAGGAAAGTGGTTGTAGGTAAATTATTTCTCAAGGTTATCTGTTCAATGTGCTCTCTGTTCGCAGTTTGCTCGTATCTCTTGTCTACAGCTCTGGATGAGGATATCAGCTGAAAGTTTTGTGACACATGAAACAAAATAAAATGACTTCATTCTCCATTTTTATATTATTTGATATTTAATTACATGTATTATAAATCTTATTATAATCAATTAGTACAGTTTATGTGCCTGCATATCTATAGTCATTTTGCGTATTTCCCGAGTAATAGAACAATTTATTTACAAAGCTGTTAGACATAAACCGGGATATTTTGTGTTTTGGGAACGGGACAAAAAGAGCCAAATGGTCCTCTACATCTTTGGTATATATTTTGTAAGAAGTTTTGTATAAGAAGGGTTGTCGCTAAGTATTTGACTATTGTTAGGGAAAAGGTGGGTCAGATCCCTCGATATTGTATGAACTGACAGAAGGGTTTTTTTTTTGGTTAAAAAAATCCAGGACAGGCCGGCCAATAAATATCTATTGATGCAACAGAATCTTGTGGATGCAATGACTTGTAACCAAAATTATGTAACGCAACCAAGGAGAAAAACAGAAGGAATAAACGTTAAAAAGGCAGGCAATCGGTAGCTTGGGGAGTAGAAAGACTCAAACCGTTAACAGGGAGTCGTGTCGAAAATAGTGGTACAAAAAGAAGAACAGTGGAACGGTGAAAGATTTGGTACAATTATCGTGCAGTGATAGACTAGAATCCATCGGGTTAGTTGCCAATACCTATCAATATTTTCAGAACTTAAAGGTGGCCCTTGAAAGATAAAACTACTTAAAATATAAATAAATCGTGTGATAGTAAGCTCCACGATTCGTGTTCGTCTATTGTATAATTCCCACTCCTCTCCCATTGGCCTAAGAGGGTCATAAAATTCCAGCAATCCACTGAGCTTGGCTCGTCGACATTCGACAGACAGCATGAGAAGAGGAAATCGACATCAATCCGTCAAGAATTAATTGAATCAACAAACTCCTCCCCCACTAATCACATTAGACTATCGGTTACGATCCCACATACAGGTGTATGTCAGAGGAAAGGAGGCAAGGAATTCAAACAGTAGCAGTAGACACACGTGTGGATAAAATTAGCACCTTTAGTGTATACCGTTTCTGCATCGGTCACGCTTAAGTCTGGAAATTTTCTGGGAGTTACTAAAGCCACTTTTGCACTTACTGATTCGCGGTCTATAGCGAATTCGATCCTGCTTAGTCTAATTGTTCACTATTTATAGTTCAACATTAATATTCACTTTTACGTACTAACATTGTTATTATTAAGACGCGTGGTGTAGTTTAAAAATATTCGCGAATCACCGTCACTATCACTGAATATCCCTTCAGGCTCGCAAGACTGTCAGTAGTATATATCCCTCCTCGCGTGATTTTTATATCAAATTGATATCAAAAGGGGTGGGGGGTGATATCAAAAGTGGTGGGAGGTGGGGGTGGGAGGTGGGGGTGGTGGTGGTGGGAGGTGGTGGTGGTGGTGGTGGTGGTGGTGTTGGTGGGGGTGGTGGTGGTGGGGGTGGTGGTGGTGGTGTGGGTGTTGTGGGGGTGGGGTGTTGATATCAAAATCTCAATTTGAATTGATATCAAAATTTCTGTTTGATTAAGCGATAGGAAAATCTCTGTTTGATCGAGTGTTGGATTTAAATCTCCCGAAAAAAGTGTGTGTGATCAATTAATTACGTTGTAAAAAAATGGAGAGCCCTTCCGCCACTGCGTTGGCAGTTCGCCACTGCTCGCTCCCCCCACCGCTCGCTTTCGCCGCCCGCCTCGCTTTGTTCGCCGCCCGCCTTGTGTCCCTCGCTTTGTTCGCCGCCCGCACAATGCTTTTGCGTGAATTCGGTCTTCAATGGGTGGTTTCTTATTCGTTTGTATATATTCTTTTTAACAAAAACTCTGTATTTTCTCACACAGGGTTAGAAAAGTCAAAAACAATATGTGTGGGTTTTTCTTTACAGAGCCAAACTAAAAATAACACGTTGGCTCTCTCTGTATTTCTAAAAAGCTATTATTTTCACAAGGAAACAAAAAAACATTCTTCTAAAAATCCTATCTTCAGAGACATTTAAAAAGTTCTTTCTTTCGGGGGAAAAAGACATTGTTAATAAAAGTTCTTTCACATTGGCTCTCTCTATATTTCTAAAAAATCTATCATTTTCACAAGGAAACAAAAAAACATTCTTCTAAAATCCTATCTTCAGAGACATTTAAAAGTTCTTTCTTAGTATGTTCGGGGGAAAGGTGGTGGGGATGGTGAGGTGTAATTTTTGATATCAATTTTTTTAAAATCACGCAAGGAGGGATATATACAGAAAAAAAATTAACATATACAGTTAGATATTTTTTATTGTACACAAAATTAACTTGGAATGGCTGTCTACAAAATTTTAAACACAATTAGATTTTTTATTGTACACAAAATTATACAAAATGACGGTGCTCACTGATCACAAAAATTAACTTGGAATGGTGGTCTACAAAAAACAAGAATTTGTTTTAAATACAATTAAAAATGCAATATTTTTAAAAAGTCTGTCTCACTGGTGAGGGTTTTCAAAAAATGTTTTTATCCCTTCACAAAAATTATTTTAAAATGTGTGGTATATGTTTTTTTGACAAACAACACTTCACAGTCTTCGTCGTTGCTGCTTTCCTCCTCCTCCTCCTCGTATGGTGTGGTGACGCAGGTGAGCGACATGTGGGAAAAGTTGATGTTGAGAGGTTCCTGGGTCGACGGGGTGGCGATGGGGACGACGAAATCGTTGATCGATGGTGTTGTGAAGCATCCTGCCGATGTGACCTTGTACTCTAGGGCTGGTGTCTTGTCGATGGTGCCGAGGTAGATGGTGCAGCGTGCGTCTATGCCGTAGTGAAGTATTTTAGACGGGGTGCACTTGACTTCCACGACGTCGGAGTTGTTGGTTGCTAATTTGACGGTGACAGTTTTGTCATCGCCAAAGAAGGAGATTTCAGTTGAGATGAGTTTGATGTTTGCAGGGTGCTTGCCGCTTCTTGTGACGTGATTTTGGTTGTCAAAAACTAGTTTGACAAACACATTGTTGCCGACCCCCACCGGATCTGTTTGACAGGCCATGTTGATTTATTTCGGTGTAAACTTCAATACGTGTCTCCGGTAGCCGTTTCTGAGGACCTCTTCACCCTGGTACACGATGTAAAAATCGAACGAGTTGAGCTGGTTGATGAGTTCTGCGGAAAGATTGTTAAATCTAGTAGGTAGAAACACTTCTTTCCCGTTTTCGAGGCGAACAAGCGCCCTGGGTCCGTGCTTTGTTGATATGTTCCGGACCCCTACCACAACGTATGGTACGTTCGGTTGTAACGTTGACACTGACACGTACTCCGAGCTGCTCGCTACTGTAGATAGCTGGCGTAACGCGTCGTTGATCATGTTGACTTCTCTGTAGAACGTTTGCTACTGACACACATTGGGCAGTTTTTGGAGAGAGGGGGTGGACCATCGATGTGTGTGGTAGTGGAGGGGAGGTTGTAGTGCTGGTTGCAGCGGCGGTAAGGGGCGTAAATTATTTTAGCTTCAGGTGTAAGCACTGCCCATACAGCGTCCACTTCTTCTGGTGAATGATGTATAAAGATGGCGTTTCCCTCCACGGCAAGTAGATGACATTCATTTGGGTCCATCATTGTGAGGCGTCGACCATTTTTCAGAAACTTTATCACTAGGTCCATGTCCGTCGTCGCAGGCGTGATTGAACTTGTCCATCGTGATCGCACCCTCCATAACTTGTGTTCGTGACGTCATCACGGCCCCTGAACTTGTCCATCGTGATTGAACTTGTCTTCGTGACGTCATCACCCTCCGTGACGTCATCACGGCCCCTGAACTTGTCCATCGTGATCGAACTTGTCTTCGTGACGTCATCACCCTCCGTGACGTCATCACGGCCTCCTGAACTTGTCCATCGTGATTGAACTTGTCTTCGTGACGTCATCATGGTTGAACTTCGCCTTGTTTGGACTCCAGCTCTCTGATGAATATCGGTTTTAGAAAATGCTCCATCTCTAGGAACACTCTAAAGGTTGCGCAACGGATGTATCTTGTGTATTCGGTGTAGTTCATTTTCTCCCCGGAATCGTGGGCGTGAAGTAAATACATGCGATAGGCTGCTATTTGATTTTGTACTTCGAACTCTTCTTTCTTCTTGTGATAGATGATGTCGGTCACCATACGCTGTAGGCTTTCTAGCGTCCTCCATTCCTGCATACTCAACGATGTACAACGACCGTCCATTTTGATGATAATATTTTGTGTGCCAAATAAACGTTTAAAAATTATGGATAGTCGGTTGGTTATCTGCCACTCTCTTAGATGAAAGGTCAAGCTCTGTATAGTCGGCATCGTCTCTGAAAGCTTCTGCCACTCGGTCGAACCCAGGACCACAGTGTTGCGTCGCCCGCCAATGGTCACCACGATCTTGTGAGGAGATTTAGGTGAAAACCCAACGGCTGCAAACTTGGACTGCTTGCTGTTCAGGAAGTAAACATCCGTTAGCGGCCCCATGTCACTGTAAAAACAAGAACACCCCTTATGTAGCACACTCTTTTTTTCATTCGTCAATTAACCACACATACTGAATGCGACTTACCTGTTCAGCTCTCTCGGAACAACTGGTAGAGCGGATCATGTCAATGCGCCTTCTAAAAAAAAAAATACAAGAATTAGCAACATAAAATGTGTCAGAGTTATTCATGCATGATCATCCACAATTTGTATTAATACTAACCTTTAACGATATACATCTCTGATGTGTAGTTTGTGAGCACCCGCCAAGACTGTAGGTTCTTTTAATGATGTCATCGTTGTGATTAAAATCACTTATGCTGAATTTTGAAAAGAATTTCTCCTTGCGCAGACCTTGGAAGCGGTGGGATAGGTAAGCAACGACGTAATGGCCACAGGTAGTGCTGAAATCGCCTTGCAACCTTCTAGTGTTGTGAGACCATCTTGTACCACAACATCGATTTAAAAAATTTAGAATTTCCCCCGAAAGAGGTTCTATACCATAGCTATCGAAATATTCCCCCCGGTCGTTCTTTGCAACAAAGATGCAGATCCAATGTTTCCCTGGTTTCGTGCTTGGGTCAGTGTTAATGACAACTGCTATGGGAAGCTGTCTATTATACAAATTTATCGACGACAATTGGTCGCAAGCGTACACGCCTAAAAAGTGTGGTGTACATTTAGACAGAAGTCGGTGTATTTGCAGCGTATTCATGATACCAAAATGGTCCTGTTAGCATCAATTTCTATAGTGCGATGTACTTCTGCCATCACCAACAGGTTGATAGGTTCTGGAGTTTGATCTTTAAATCCTACACTTATAGACACAGTACCGTGTCGTTGCCCTGAAATGTAAGACTCGTTAGCGCTCATATCGGCTGTAAGATCAAACACCATAATGGTGTAACCGTGTGAATATTGATGTCTGGAAATTGAATGCCCCTCGTCCTTAAAGTGTATTCCGAGACCATCTTGAAGAGTTTGAAAACATTGGAGAAAGTGACCTGCATCAAAATCGGGCTGTAGGGGTTGTGAGGGAAAAGGCTGGCCGTTCACATACAGTTGAAACGAATTCATTTTAAAGTGTTGTAAATTGTATGGGTTTTTGTTAATGTTGCCGTTGTATGCCTGGTCTGCAACCATCGCCACTACCACTCTTCGAGGTATTTGCCCGATGAAAACATCGTTGAAAGTCATATTACTAACCCCCTTTGGAATGTTGAGAGCGTGAAATCCTACATCTTTGAGATGGTACTTTGCATTGTTCTTTGTTAACACAGCCTGATGGGCAAGTTTGATGGTCGGGGACGGCCTCACAGCTTTCAAAATCAGTCTAGCAGACTGAATCTCTGTGTAGGCTTTAAAGTCCTTTATATCCGAAAAGAGATGAAAGTTGGGTGAAGAGGGGGAGAGTTTGATGGTGACGCTAACATTGTTCAAGAGCAGATTTTCCTGATTAAAGAGTGCATTGGAAAGATTGCCCATTAGCTGTACAACTTTGCTTCCTTTGGTATAGTCGTTACGCCACTTAATTCCATCATTTGTTACATACGTGTCCATCATTCCTCCCTTGTCCTTTTTCCAGAGTGTGGACTCTAGTCTGCTGTTCATGACATCTTCCGAATAATTGAGTAACGTTTCAATGTAAGTTCTATAGGGGTAGCCTGGTTGAGGCATGGAAACTGTGACATTGTTGAGTGATACTTCCAATTGTTGAAACAAGGAATTTAGGGAATTGTTTACAAAGGTAACCTGTTTGTCCTCTTTCAAGTCGTTTCCACCGTCATCCACTATTCGCACGAACAGCTCAAGTACTACATAAGTCATATCGAGGTAATCGTCAGCATTGCCAGAGTAATGAAATGTGATGGGGGCATTTTTCATAAGTGTATTTTGTGGATTTAGAGAAATGTAACGGTACTCCTCCACGTTCATTTGAACGGGCAAGTCTTTAAAGATGTCTAGTTCCGAACTCATGTGCACCAACGATTCGTCAGCCATTATGAAAATACGTCTAGCACCTTACGTCTTCGGCGTTTAGTCTTAAACTGATTATATATTTCACCCTTCCTGCGCTTTAATAGACCCGTGCCTATCATAGAGTCTATCTTTACATCAGCTTTCCTTTTCAAGTTAGTTCCCGCCTCCTTCAATCTAGTCTTTAAAGATTCTTTTGGCGGTACCCCCGAACTTGCAACATCTGCAAGCACGTTGGCACCCATTTTCAATGCTTCTTTACCTATAGCTTTCACTCCGCTCTTGAAAAACGGTAGCACAGTTCTGAAAAGACCGCCGAGAGCAGAGAACAAGCCGCTACCCTTTTGATAACGCTTGCCTCTATACAGGTGAAAATCTTGATTGTATAATCCTCCTCCTGCCTGGTTTAAGTAATATCTGGTGACAGTATCCAGCTCCATTATGTCTGTTTCGGACGAAACGTTAGAACTATAGTAGAGGAAAGTCCGTCTACAAATGGCAAGAAATCTCCATAACCGTTCCTTAAATCTATATTCACGATTTTAAAGTCCTGTTGCATCAAAGGTACCCAGTTAAGTGGAATGAACGACTTTTCAATAGTCATGCAGGTGTTGTCACGTTTTTCATACTCTACAGAGACGCTTTCAATGACTTGCACAAACGTGTTGCCCACCACTTGTGGTACTATCAGATTACAGTAAATGAACATTTCGTAAGGGAAACCCATGTACGGATCTACAGGGTGTTTGCCAATTTCCTGTTCAACCACGTTTGTGTAAGGTTCGAACCCCATCATCTTGGCCAAAGATGGCGACAAAACCAGCACATGTATTAGGTTCTTTGACGTGGTTTTAGGAGGAATGTCAGGTTTTTCCTGCGTTTCTACCGTAGGAGAAGTGCCCGGTTTACGAGGGATTGGTGGTTTAGGATTGATAGGTTTTGGAGTTCTAGTAGGAGCAATATTTCTAGCTTTGTTTTTTAACGTTTGGTTCGCGCCTTCAGGGGGTTTAGTTTCTGTTTTCGATCTCCTAGAGGACTCAGCATTTTCTATATATCCTACATATTTGCTGCTGGGGATATGACTGTTCTGTGCGACTTTGATGTTGATGCTGGCAGTATTTTTGTTCTCGTTATAAATGAAAAAGTCTTCGACTTGCAAATTTTCACGTATAACTGAGTTGACAGCATGTACCAAATCCTTAGAATTGTGCACGATGCCATGTGGTAATTGTAAGTTAAATTTTGAATGTGTCACTGGTGCTACCATATTATACATTGTACCAATGATTTGATTTTCGTGATTTGTTACGTTATAGAATTTCACAGGGTACCTAACCTTTTGCAGTGCGACTTCCCATTCTCCTTGCAATACTATTCTCTCGGGTAAGATGTTTGAAAATCTGGAAGTTGTATTGTCAGTGAAATGGTCCATAGAGGCGTTACTCACGAGCGTGAGGGAAAATGGTTTTGTTCTAATCATATCGAGCTGATACTCGAACCCGGTACCCACGAGTTAAACTTGGTCGGATAACCTCTCCACTTAACCAAAAACTGTTTATTTCGACCGCGGCCTTTAGTGTCGAGTATTTTGTCTATTTTGAATGATGCCGGGGGAGCTACCTTTTGTATCTCCTCGGAGTAAAAGATACCGTCTATGGCCTCCCCACCCAAGTCCTTTAATTTATACACAACGGGGGAGCCGTATACCACCTCGTCAATCTGTAAAATTTCGTCCGTCCAATTTTGCTCGTACCCCTTGGCAAACTTCATTTTCTCCTTAGATATACGCACATGGTCTCCCACGTTAAATTTAACTTTACGTGGTTTGTCTGCATTCCGACCATAAAGATTTTCGTAAACATGCAAAATGTTGTCTTCATTGACATCCTTTGGAGCCATCTTTATGGACCTATGAAAGGAACTATTGTAAGACTTTAAAAGTGCAGGAAGCACGTCCACGTATCTATATGTATTTTTATGTGTGAAATATTTCCACATTTTCGTCTTTAAGGTTCTATTGAAACGTTCTACAACACTGGCTTTGACATTATTTTTTGTAGTGTAATACTTTACACCATGTTTGGTTAAAAATGTTTGAAAGGTTTTGTTGGTGAACTCCGTTCCTTTATCTGTTTGCAATATCTTGGGGGTACGATGAGCGAATATAGTTTTAAACGCTTCTGTAATTTCACCCCCTACTTTTGATTTTAATGGTATAGCCCAAGCATATTTCGAGAAAACATCAATAACCGTCAAGATGTAAACGTATGGTTTATTGTGCTCCTTTACGCCACTCATAATATTTAAATCGGCCTCCCAAAGGTCGTCCATGTTAGTCACGTGATAATTTCTGGTGGGGAACCGTTTTCTTATCGGTCTATGAAATGTATAACTATCCTGTGTTTGAAGAAACGACTCGATCTTAGATTTCGGTATACCTGTGGCCTTGCGAAGTTTGTCTGCAGTGCCAAAACCAGCATAGTGTTCAGGATTGAAATAGATTTTCTTCAGTGCGTTCATAGTTGTTCCCACACTTGTCTGCGAAGGTTATAAGACTTTTTTACTGGTAATCGGCTTTTATTTACTTTCGTCTTTGTCGATTTCTCTTCCTCCTTTACCTCGACACCATTGGTTTCAAGGTATGGTTCCCTCACTTGTGACTCGATACCATTGGTTTCAAGGTATGGTTCCCTCACTTGTGACATAAGATCGAGATAGTTGGCCAACTTATATTTTATCAACTGCCATTTTTCAGGGTGTGGTAAATGTGTACGCTGTAATTTATTCATTTCTCTGATGAGTTGGTTAAGTGATTTGTCCACGAGGTGAAGCTTTTCGACAGCTTTTGGCTGTGAAGCTAGTATAATTTGCTTACCGTGCTTCATTTAACTCAAATTTGACACGAGTGCACTACCGAGTGAAGCCAATATCGGGAGTAGAAAAGCAGGTAAAAAACCTCCTCTCTGTACAAGAATCTTTTTCTTTTCCTTTAAGGAAAGTCGTTTGTTAATTAATTTTCTCCAGCTAGCTTTATGCTTCTTTAAGCGTTTTAAACAATTTATAGGTAAACTAACATGACCTCTGCACACGTTGAGTACACACTCGGAAATGGCTTTAATTAGCTGAGGGTTAGCACTTTTCAACAGTTTTTGTCGCAAAATAGGTTTAGCCTTGGCTAGCACTGACAAATTTGCATGTTGCCTTGCAATCAGTGGGCTACTCAGTCTGGCAATGCTCATCCTGTCTATGTCTGTGATTAAATGACTGAAGTGTGATCGTTGCTCGTTTATTTAAACTCTCTGGGAAGCACACAAATAAAACCTTCAGAAAAGTGGTCAACAATTGGGTATAAAATAAGAAGGCGTTTCCCCTGGTAGGACGCCGGTTCGATACCTGTATTGATTTGGCGTGTACTGAGTGCAATCCAACACTAGATACCCGTGTGGGTTTTCAGTAGCTTTTTCAAATGCCTCTAAAAGAAACCTAGAGTTCTTTGGTTCGATCTGTTGACAAAGCCTATGAATTTGCATTTTATCTCTATTGTTTTTAAACACGACAATGTAGTTTGCATTTAGAGATATAGTTCGAAATTTCTTTCCTTGTGGAAACACGTTTTGTAATATGTAAATAATCCCGAAGCGTTTGTGATGTGAATCTCTAGTGAAAAAATTTGACACGTTTTCCCCGGAGGCTTGATACATTAAATCATCCAAAATAACTAAATCCCCCTCGTTAACAGTGTCCAAATCTGGTATACCTGCATGGGTTGCGAAGAACGGGCTTGGTTTAGGAGAATATTCTAATGGATGACACCACAACACTTTTCTCGCGGGTCTGTCAAACATTCTGTCTGCATTACTAATTAAATTTTTCACAAATGTAGACTTACCACACCGCGACGGACCTGCAATTAGCATAGTGCACGGGAAATTAAATTTAAAGTGTTGGTTAGTAGACATTGTGGGCGACTGATGTGATCTCATTTAGACACGCCTTCTTTTATACCCATACGGGTAGGAATCAAAGTTTTCACACTGCACACGTTTGTTGACCACCATCCTATAGGTTTTCACTGAAGACTCAGTTACCACAGTTCCTAGAAATTTCCTAGAAATCTGTGTGCCTTCAAGTACTACCGACATTGAATTATCCCTCAGCACGGTGTTCCTGATAACGTCGGAGTTTACATTTTCCAAATTCCCCGAGTTGAGGGTGATGCCTTTAATTTTACAGACAGAGTGCGTCTTATCTCCACACTTAACCTCTATGGTGTAACTTTTTGGACCTGTAGATGCAAATCTGCAAATATACGCTCCATCGCCGTACTTTTCTATTTCATCTGTCATACAGCCTAAAAATGGTCCCGTGGTTGGCATCCATTCCCCCGGTCTGTACGTGGCTATAACAGAATCTGTGTCGAAATAACACACGCGTTCGCCCAATCTCCTAAGGTAGGAATAGAGTTCGATTCTTGCATGGGCAGTTGTATATGCAGCTATGACTGTGTTACTAGTAAAATTCAATTTAGGATTCTGTTCGCAATGTTTCCACACCACATACATTACCTCCTCTGTAGCGGGCAGGTAAGACTGTACCTCTACACCTGGGTCATTAAGTAGGTCTATGAGCCTCGAATAATCTTTCACAAGCTCGCATGTGGACAAGTTATCTCTTTGGCCGTATTTTCCCCAAAAGGAGTTTAACATCAGTTTGGCCAACTCACGTCTGCCAGGATTGATTTCAATAGCGTCTTTATCCAGTGCCACGCCTTCTTTTTCCAAAAATCGTGCGATATACTCGTTTCTCATGGCAGGAGTGTCGCAGTCTTTGGGCCAACCGGAGGCTTCGGTTTTAATTTTCAGAAACTGATTCACATAGTCCTGAAAAAGCCCCTTTTCTCCAGTGATGGGGTTATAGCGTACCATGTCATATTCCCATATTTCATACACGTGAATCACGCTATAACCTTCCTCTAATGCGACTTTAATCTCGTCCACTACCCAGGTTCCTGTCATACATCTTTCGTCCTCTGTATGCGTGCACTCTGTCTGATTCTCCATCTCTGCACATGTTCGGCATAGCGGAAACATAAGTTTACCGTTAATGCGCGACGGCAGGACGGGGTGGTACAGTCTTTCTGGGGGAAGAATTTTACACTTTACAATACCGCCCTCAACATCTTGCAAATTTGGTAAATTATTCACATGAATTTTTGGGTGTCCAACAGGGTAAGCCTTGGTCTTATTTACGAACGGGTACAAACTGCACACATCATAGTAAAACATTTTCATATCTCCAGAGGCTTCGCAGTAGGTTTTCGTACAATTTGTACGTCCACCAAAGAAGGCATCTCGTGGATTGAGAGGTTCGGGGTAGGGAAAACTTTTGACAAATTCAGCCAAAACCCTATTGGTCTTAATCAAACCATTGAACTCACACTCCCACATCTCGGTCACGTTATACCCAGCATGCCTCATCATCTTCGTGACCTTCACGGTGTCCTCGTATCTGGAACTCATGGTCTGGTTGCCAGTGTTGTATAACCTTGAATTCCTATTCGGGTAACAACGTGTGCAACCGTGGTAGAAGCATCCATGAAAGAAATAGACACATTTTCCTTCTTCTTTGTACCCGTCCACTTTATGCCCTAAAACTTTAATTTCCCGACACCGATAAGCATGCTGTATGATGGTTGATTGCTGCTGTTCCAACCAAGACAGCCAGATACACGCTACCCGCGATTGCTTATCAGCTAAACGGTATCCTCCTGCGGGAATAAGTGGTATTTTATTTCTTGGCATGAACCGTTTCCTATATACATTCATGCATGCCTGAGCTATGGTGACGCATTCTCTAAACGGGTCAATACCGTTCTCGTCAATAAATTGTTTCCTAAATTTGGAAACACCTTGACTCAAGAGATAAACGTCAGTTTTACAGTAAGTAACCATTTCTTTTTTCATGTCAAAGACATAATTTGAGGACAACTTTTCATTATGCCACTGCTCGAAAGTCTTGCGGTCATCAACACTCATGCCATCTGGGCAGTAATATTTTTGCTCTGGTACAGGACCAACATACTTTTCGTTTTCCTTGGTGTTGAACAGGTAAGGAAAATAACCTTTACATTCAGGCAGTTGAAAGGTTTTTGAAAAGTGAGACAGTGGCATAGGAATGAAATTCAAAGAGTCTAGAAAAGTTACACTCTTATACTTCATTCTGTAAATTTTGCTTCCATTCATAATCAGTTCGGGGTCCCAATTTAGGGTGCCCACCATGTGTTTTAACAAAAACTGACCATCATACGACCTCAAGTTGTGTGCTATGACAATAATGTCACGGGATTCGAACCCTGGTTGTGTGATGTGGTCAAACAATTCTTTTACAGGCTCCTTGTCGAATACCCATTCTTTAACACCACACTGTGTACAATAGGGCATCTTATGAGACTTGTCCACACACAGACCACAACTTTTATGCATTATACATAGATTAGGAATGTGTTCAAACACGTCTGTGGAATAAAGCGTGTTCTGAGTACACTCGAAATCTATGAACATGAACACGAAATTCTTTCGCAAATTTGGTGAATTGTACGGCCGAATGTAGCACTCGTGGTTGGCATTCACATGGACCTTACAAGTAACACAATAAATTTCTCCGCACTGGTGAGGAGTTTTCCTAAGCCTCATATTCACAAGTTTGTTACACAACGGGCATACTTTTTCCACGTCGCATACTGACATGGATTTAGGGTAATATTTCCCCTTAATCAAATGATTATTAAAACAGGTCTCCCCGTTGAAATCGCGATGACATGAATCGCATTTCACATACCTATCAAATGATGTTGGACACCTCTGTCGACACTTGACACAGTTTAGATCACACCTGTGAGTTTCTTTTTTATTAAGTGAGGGAAAATTACAATGTCGGCAATACCACTTACATTTGAATGCCCCGTGTAGGTTTACAATTGCATTAAAATGGCTGTCGTGGAATATTACGTCGATGTGTTTATCGGTGTTAATTTCCGACTTGTAGAGGACATTTTTACCATTATGACCACCAAAAACAGTGATAGGATACTCCTTTAGCGCTATTTCAAAGAGTTTCACGTCGTCAAGTGTAAACGGGCCATCGGTTTTGCCTATTTTCTCACACAACTCTACAGCTTTTTGTTTTTGCAGACGGTCATATCGCGTAATAGAACCATAATGAACATCCCCGTCAATTTTGGATTTGCACACTGCGATGGCTCTAGGTAGACAAAGATTGTCTTTGTTTTTAATTTCTATAATACCTTTGTTTTTACTACAGTCGTCGCAGCGTTTGTAACATGAACCTGATATTTCATTTGTCCAAATACACGAAATTTTGATTGCCCCTCCCAACAAAAATTCTTTGTTACTTTGCATTATTTTCTCCATTGATTTCAATACGGCCTCGGGGTTTACCTGATCAAACCTACGTACACTCATGTTAAAAGGTCTAGCAGGATTTTTGGTATCATGAACGGTTATTCCTACGAACCCTGGTTGGTTTTTTAGCAGATTGTCATCAACAAATGATAAATAATCATGAAACACTTTGGAAACCCATTGGTCAGGATCTGCATCTTTAGGCATCGAACTCACCATAATTTCAGTTTCAGAGTACCCAGAATAAAATTTTTTAGTTGCCCTCTGGCTATGGTTAATAATTTCGAAAGATGGTTGCAAGGTTGCACTTACCTGTGGCACAATGCTGTCAACAAGAGAAGGTGGTACACCATTTCCGGTAGAAGGCGAGCCAGCTCCGGTAGAAGACGAAGCAGTTCCGGTAGAAGACGAAGCAGCTCCGGTAGAAGGCGAGCCAGCTCCGGTAGAAGACGAAGCAGCTCCGGTAGAAGGCGAAGCAGCTCCGGTAGAAGGCGAGGCAGCTCCGGTAGAAGACGAAGCAGCAGGACGGTATGGTTCACCGTTTCCGGTCTGATCACTTTTGCTGGCCACACCGCCCGAGAAGCCACGTGTTCTCTTAAGAGTGAGCTTGCCCCCATAACGTGTTCTCTTGCGATGATCACAACTTTTCTTTTTGTTGACGAACTGTTCTAAAACCGACGTGAACCCTTCAACTAGACTCCCAGTACCGGAGTTTCCGTTATTCCTCGAAGACTCGGGCCCCTGGTCACTGATGGAAGTGTTTGTAGAAGATTGATCGGCAGAAGATTCGTCTCCGTAGTTGACAACCTTGGCAGACATGATTACCACGTGATATAAGCATCTTTCGTCGCGATTGAACTTTTATAGACAACAAAAGATAACGCCCACACCCAATAGACAACAAAGACCACGCCCACAACCAATGAGAAGGTGAGGTTTCTACTGCGCATGCATAACCCTACAGCCAATCGTCGTACAAATGGTGGGGGAAGGTTTTTTTAATCTTCCATCGGGTACGCGGTGTGAGTTTGCTAGAAGAAGAAAAAAGAATCCCCTTGTTTTTGACTTTTTTCTGTCACTGTGTGTTAGTAAGAAAACTTTTAGTTGGCTCTGTAAAGAAAAACCCACACATATTGTTTTTGACTTTTCTAACCCTGTGTGAGAAAATACAGAGTTTTAGTTAAAAAGAATATATACAAGTTAAAAAGAATATATACAAACGAATAAGAAACAATCCATTGACTCGGTTTTTTAGAAGAAGAAAAGATGGCCTCCGAATTCTTTTATAAACACGCGTGAACAAAGCATGGAAATACAGAAAAAGAAACTTTTAGTTGGCTCTGTAAAGAAAAACCCTCACATATTGTTTTTGACTTTTCTAACCCTGTGTGAGAAAACACAGAGTTTTTGTTAAAAAGAATATATACAAACGAATAAGAAACCACCCATGTCGATGTGAAAGAACTTTTATTAACAATGTCTTTTCCCCCGAAAGAAAGAACTTTTAAATGTCTCTGAAGATAGGATTTTAGAAGAATGTTTTTTGTTTCCTTGTGAAAATAATAGCTTTTTAGAAATACAGAGAAAAAAGCAACGTGAAAAAGAAACTTTTAAAATACCCACATATTGTTTTCGACTTTTGAAAACACCGTGACAACTCCCATGTGAGGGAACAAAAAGCATTGTGTGGTGTACAGAGCGAGCCAACGTGTTATTTTTAGTTTGGCTCTGTAAAGAAAAACCCACACATATTGTTTTTGACTTTTCTAACCCTGTGTGAGAAAATACAGAGTTTTTGTTAAAAAGAATATATACAAACGAATAAGAAACCACCCATTGAAGACCGAATTCACGCAAAAGCATTGTGCGGGCGGCGAACAAAGCGAGGGACACAAGGCGGGCGGCGAACAAAGCGAGGCGGGCGGCGAAAGCGAGCGGTGGGGGGAGCGAGCAGTGGCGAACTGCCAACGCAGTGGCGGAAGGGCTCTCCATTTTTTTACAACGTAATTAATTGATCACACACACTTTTTTCGGGAGATTTAAATCCAACACTCGATCAAACAGAGATTTTCCTATCGCTTAATCAAACAGAAATTTTGATATCAATTCAAATTGAGATTTTGATATCAACACCCCACCCCCACAACACCCACACCACCACCACCACCCCCACCACCACCACCCCCACCAACACCACCACCACCACCACCACCACCACCTCCCACCACCACCACCCCCACCTCCCACCCCCACCTCCCACCACTTTTGATATCACCCCCCACCCCTTTTGATATCAATTTGATATAAAAATCACGCGAGGAGGGATATATACTACTACTGTCTGTCTGTTTCACAGTCTCATGAATGCTGACTTAGGTTCTCTGATATTATTACTGTGTACACTACCTGCTGGACACCGAGTATTACTGCCATACCTACATATTACTGAGTACTGGATACCGCGTAACGTTAATCAATTATTCCCTCCTTCGGTCAGGACGCCAAACACACTTTTGCAATATGACATTTTGAATGTTACACGACTTCTCCCCTTATTGATGTAGGTCACAGCTTATGCAAATCTACTTCCCACATTTCTTATTGGTGGTGATCTTTAAAATCTTGGTCCGCCCAAATAGCTCTGATTGGCTTCGATCTTTAATCTTAATGCCTTTGTTTATGTTTCTACTCCCATTAGGATGACCTAAATAAACTATACATTAAAAGAAAGTGCAGCGGGAGTTTTATGATTATGACGCCCTGTTGTGTGGCCCTTCTCTGAAATGTAACAAAACACTTACTTGGTCATGTTTTCAGCAAGCAAATCCTGCTATCTCCTCATAAGTATTTCCAGAGACCCAAGTGGACCAAAATCTTGCCATAAAACATAACAAAGAGGTTTCTTCTGACCCAAGCGAATACAATAAGTCTTGTTTACTCTGAGCTTAGGAAGCTGTTCCTCTTTCAAATATTCTAACAATAAGTTTGTTAACCTACATACATACACTTTACACAAACAATATACGTATAATATTGATTATATCTGACGTTTATCTTACTACTCAGCTAGCAAATACCGAAACAGTCAAACCAAGACTATCGTTCTCCTAAAATCTTTAAATTTTCCTTAAGTTCATTTTGTTCTAAAATAACACAGGAGTGATTCTATGCTATGATGTTTCATAATACTTAATATTTAATTATGCAAGCTGAAACTTCCGTGATTCAATGGGATTCTTCTACTTCATATCCTCAAACTTTTCGTCTAAGACTGCGGTGACATCATGTGGTTTGCTCGACGCATGCCTATCGAAATTTTACAAGCACAGCCTTCCTTTTTATCCTATAGTCAGTGCTATTTGTTTCGCCACTTAGTTGCATGCCAATATGTTTAAACCCCAAGTGGGCAATACATAAAGAATCCGGGAAATTTTATTGAAAAACTCAAGACATTTACCTTTCAACCTGGAGACCTACTGGTGAGTTTCGATTTCGTGCCCCATTTTATTATGGTCCCGGTTAATGAGGTCATTGTGCACCTCAAAGAAATATTCATAATGAAAATTTAGCTATACACATCACGTTTTGAGCACCACATATTCGAGTTTTTAGAACAGATTAATGGCGTGGCTGTGGACAGCTCTCTTATTCCTGTCATTACCGACTTTTACGCGGAGTAATTCGAAACAACAGCTTTGCAGACCGTTTCACATGAGCCAACATGTTGGTATCGTTATGTGGAACCAAAGGGAGCCTGTTCTTCATGAGTTCCTGCAGTACCTGAATAACATCAACTTATGGATTCAGTTTGCAATGGAGATTGCCGTTTCTGGATGTTTTGTTCAGTATGAAGATTGATGGTGCACTTAGGCAAACAGTTTACAGTAAACCCAGACATATAGACAGATTTATCATATAGAAGGTATCCAATCAACATGCGCGCTGTATGATTAAAACTCTCCTAGATCCAGCCTCCCGGATCCGCGAACCAAAACTCCTGGGACGAGAAAAAAAACAGCAGAAACAAGTTAACGGGTGCGAAGTCTAGGAAGAGAGAAGAGCCTTACATCCTAGAAAGAACATAAAATAGATTTACACATTGTCTAAGAAGAAGGGCAGTTTTTTTCATTGCTTTAAAACGTCATTGATCGCATCTCCAAACTACTTACACGACGTAACGTAGAACAATTTTTAAACCTACAAAACAGTTGAGAATACGTTGCTCTTTCCAAAGGACACAACAAAATTACTTGCCTCAGCCAGTGTCTACAGAATGGCATGCTCATGTAATGCGCAGCGCAGCATTTATACACATAAGAGACACTGTCGCCTAGGCCAGATGAAACCTTAGCTGAGCATGCCATCTCAGCTGACAGAGAGTATTAAACTTGTTTCCAAGATACTGACATACTAGCCTCAACATCTCGTTATCATCCTCACTTATATCGGGAAGTAATTGAAATTTACAAGCATATTGCACTCAGCGTTGTGTCCGGTTTTATAAAATAAGAAGACCAAGAAAATACGCCCACCTATCAACAGATTTCGAGCCGGTCCCCACGGGGTCGGGTCGTTAGCAGCGCCGAGCCACACTATGGCTGTATCTGCCCTTCTTTGTCGTTGACTCCGACTCTGTTATGTGTCTGGGTTTATCTCGTTTGTTTGTTGTTTTTTTTTTTTTGTCTCTGTCAGATTTTCAGGGATGAGAGCAAAAAAGGGACGTTACAGGTCTGTGCTGAATGAACCGATTTCTCACAGTGCGGTGCGTTAGGAATTTGGTACCAAGCCCGCTAAAAGAGGGGGTTCGATGTGCTCATGGGTGCTAGGTTTTGTCCATTACTTCCCTTGGCAGTGGATGAGCCAAATGTTTACGCCCTCTTTTGGGGCCAAGGGCGTGAAAGATCTAATTTGGGTGTCTTGCAAAACTTTGGTAGGCCTTGGTGGCCTACGACATACTCGAAGTTTTACTTTTGGTGCAGAAACATGCAGTCAGTGCCTTAAATGTGTGTAGGGTAACGTTGTGCACTTTCTGTAATGAGGGGATGGCGCTGCATAGCCCCATACTTCACTTGCATAGAACATGATAGGGAGACTGGTGGCCCGTAAATTTTGTCTGAAAAGGGACGGAGCTGGCTCCAATATTGGAAACAGCTTTCTGGCTGCAGCGCGGGCTTTCTTTCGGAGATCCTTTTTGTGAGCCCTTGCTCGGATGCGGCTCGCGTCACCTGGAGATTCGTACACAGAACAAACTCAGAGACCCTGCATTTGCAGGTATCAAAATGGCCTTGCTCTTCTCAGCACCAATTGACAGATGTATCTCCTCTACTGAGGTGAGATGGGTGTCAGAGCTGTTTCCCACTGTCTTGTTTGTGAAGTAGCATGACTGCGTTCGCTTACAGACCGGTGTTTGCTGTGGAAAACCCGATAGAAACAGTGAAAATAGACTGGATGATAACACACTTAATCTTCACTGGAGAGCCCCCCTTCAACTTTATCTCTGAATTGTCTGTCTCTTAAGAAGTTAGTCACGATTTCTACCATCGGCCGAGGCAGCTCGGCTGTGATTAATTTATATAGCAATCCTTTTTGCCAGATGAAAGAAAAGACCTTCACTATGTCTAATAGCACAGCCGCCGAGTACGTGCGACGCCGGAAGTCCAGAGGAGCTTGCTCTACCACGTGCAGCAGTTGCTGTTTAGTAGTGTCCACATTTGAAGGCAAGTTGCTCTCTGGGATCAGCTCCCGTATGGAAGGCTGAAACTAACTCAGACGTAGTCTTTAGTACGTTTGATACTGTCGGGAAGAACTGGGTGATGTCCCCAGCAGTCGTGGACCGCAACACTCAGTTTGCGCAGTTGACTCTGGCCATGAAGGTCTGCGTTCTTTACTAAACAGGCAATATTATGAAAATAACATTATTTTAGTCTGTTGTTACGGTTAACAGTTTTTAAAAGCGTACAAACTAATAACCGTTACCTTAGAGAGCAATTTTGTCAATTACAACGCAATTTTATAAATTACCTCATGAGGTAATCGTGCGTTTACCTTTATGTTTTCAGGAATGCAGTCCTGAGGCCTGCCAATTCAATTTCTTGTTGCAGGCTTTCATTGATTTCTCAATTAGGCGGCTAAGTAGAACCTGCTTGCCATATTAGAGAACACGCATTATGTTTGAAAGTTAAGCATTCATGTATGGCAAAAGAGGGTGCTCGTTAACTTTTGCATTTTGCTAAAAGAGCGACAAGTTCAGTTGAGGAGCGTTCCGGCATTTGCTCCTTCCAGGAAACTGTTTTGTTAAAGAGGAAGTAAACCGTTATTTGCACCAGTTCCTTCTAGTTATGAAAAACTTTTGGATTCAATCGAAAGGGTGCAACAAGAATATTTTGTAGTTATCATCTCCAGTTAATACAACAGTTTGCTGCACGTCAGCACCCTCACCGGATCATGGTAACTATTAAATCGTTTTCTAGCTTTTGGTAAAGTCGGACAATATGAAGCCATGACTTTCATATAGGCAAAGGTCCACTTTTTGGCACTATATGTGTTATATACTTATATATTGTTGTGATCACCTGACTGAGCTCTATATTTGACATTCTAAACAGCTCAAGTTTTGAGCGTTTTTCAAATGTTTCTGACATATAGAGATTCGTAAGCAAAGTATTACATGATTTTCTTTGTAATTCAGGAAAGCAGGGTAAAATAACAAATGTTATCTAACTCATAATGGTACATTTGTCAACAAAAGTTATTCGTACATGGCATATGATCGCAATTTTGTTAAACAAAAGCTAAATAAACGTAAATAGGATGTGTATACACAGCTAATGATTGGATAGGCGTAATACAACACTCATAAAATAAAATATTGTTAAAGTAGATCAGAACATGATTAAAGATTTAAAGATAATTTTTTAAAGTTAAAAACCTTCTATGCTGATCTCATTTTCAAGTTGCCATTTTTAAGAAATATTCAGTTTTTATTATGCAAATGTATTCAACTGGGTGTGTGTGGTTACGGAAGCCATGGCTTTAAATTTTTGACTTGAGCAGGAGCAGTCATTACCCCCACAGATTTTCGGAAACAAGCCCAGTAACCGCAGTAACTCTTCACGTTGTCGATCTCTGGGAGCAAGTTAAGACATCCCACATGGTTGCAGTATGTGTTACTATACGCGATATTTTCTCTATTAGTTTACCTATTTGTGAGTGTTACTGTATCTGTTGAGCGTCAATGTCTATGTCTTAAAACTGCACAACATTTCCGACTAAAGCGCGGCATATGGAACCTTAATTAAATGCACTGAAAAATTGACGATATTATAGAAAGTTATTTGTACCGGTTTGTGAAAGGTCTTCAAACCATTCAGTCGAACCTAATTAGACAGAGAGTCTACTGGTGACTAAGTTGCTAAAGCTGTTGGTAAATATCATGACATATGTCGGTTCTTCCACATCCTGAGCTGGTAGTACCCTAGTCTTTGAACCCGGGGCTGGTATCTGAGGTGTTTTTACGCCCAGGTTCCGAAGTCTCCTTGGATATGCGTACGGCAGGCAAGCGTCGCACAAATGATTCATCCTCACGCAAACAGTTGCATGCAGTTGAAGATGATGTTACAGAAAAATGGGAGTTTTTTTCAAAGGTGGTCACTGCTGAATTTTGTTGATGTGGTTTATTTACGAACGCTCTTTAACATTTCAGGTCATCAGCGTCCCATGTAATTCAGGTCTTGAAACGACCGACAAATTTTGCTCAGAGGCCTCCTCTTTAAGGTTTGAGGTTCTTTAACATACCATAAATGTACGACATGGGACCCAAGGCTTTACTTCCTTTCAAGAAGGAAGTTATACTTAGGATTTTTACGCCCGAGATTGAACCCGCGATCTTGGGTTTACGAGACAAGTATGGTTACCACTACATCACCAGGGCCGACTACCTGCTGATGAGACTTGGTTATATCATTCCATCCTGAGAGCAAACAGCACAGGTCTGTGCGGTCACAAACACCAAATAAAGCAAAAGTGGTTTCCTCTGCTGAGAAAGTAATGGGCATCTCATTTTTTTTCTTTTCATACCCTCACACACAACTGTAACTGGGTATTACTGCAGAGACATCCTGAAATCTCTGCGAGGACATTTCACACTCAAAAGGACATATATCACTGCAACAAACCGGATACTCCCCCATGATAATGCATGGCCGCAAATCGCCAATGTTGTTCTCACAATAAGCAATGTGAAATGTGTCCACCACCCTCCCTATAGCCCAAATTTAGCACCGCGGATTTTTTTCCTCTATCCTAAATTGGAGAGGCAACTTCGCGGGAGGCATTTTTCATATTCAGAAACAGTGCAGAAGGCCGCGGAGGTGATTCTAAAGAATTGTCAAAAATGGTTTAGAGCATGTCTTTAAAGACTGTCACAAACACTGGGACAGGTGCATTGAATCCACCGGGAGCTGCTTTGTATAACATCATCAAAATTGTAAGCACGAGTAAAGGAATGTTGCCAAAAATAACATGATCATTACTTATTGAACAACCCTCGTACAATATAAATGGCCAAAACAAACAAATGAGTAAATACATAAACAAGATATATATATTTAGGTTAACGACTGTTAAGCGTATGTATCAGCACTCATGTATTTAATAAAATTTAACAATGTTAACGCAATGCTGTAGGAAACTAAAAATGTTTCCTAATAACTTGCATTGAAATAATATGATAAACGATACCAACCTTGAAATTAACTTTTATTCACGGACAATGAAAATCAATAATTTTGAAACAGCAAAAATTGTCTCTAAAAATACGTGATTGAGCATACTTGAATGTAGTTGTATGAAATGTTAGAATGTAAATGCGCCCGATTCTTGGAAATATTCTCGCACGCCACTGTTTACAGCTGTACCAACACTGCACCATTAGTTTTATTTCTGTGGAGTTGTTCATCCTTACGCCGCACACATCACCGATCACGTTGGCGCCATAAAACTTGAGTGTGTATTGTTTTCGCCCCCAGAAGCGCACCGATTCCTGTTCCACTGCTTATGTATTGATGTCTAAAGAAAACCAAGAGAAATTGTTCTGCGTGATATATGTCTCTACTTGGAGAAATCAAGTTTTTGAATTGATCTGTTCATGTTCTCTTTTTTGAAGCAATATCCTACTTTATCAAACATTTTTATTTTTGTGCGTTGCGGAGAATACAACATTTGAAACAAATTCTAAGCGATATATGAACCTGTATGTATATTGTAAGAAGCAAATTAAAATGAGAAGCTTAATCGATTTTTAAGACATTTCCTTAATAATCAAAGTCAACATTTTAAGCGTGCAAGGTTTTACCAGCCTGAGAGCAAGTAGAATTAATGAGGTGCAGTATTGTATCTTAGCATTATACCTTATTATTAAATTCAAAACGAATTACAATGGGGCCCTAATGTATTTTATTCTATGCATCAACAAACCAAATTGGTATAGGAATGTTTTGAGCCAACCAATAAGAAGCCGTTTAACCGAAATATTTTGTGCTCCTCCGATGTGTAAATGTTATTACAAATTCATCACCTCGATGTGCGTATGTTTTAATGCAGGAGAGAGTAGGAAAGGAAAAAGAAAAAGAGGTGTAAAATCACATTCTAGCAAAATGAGAGTCAGTTTTTCCCTTAGCGCTTAAAATACGTTCAGTTATTTATTACATGGTTAATTGAATTTATTATTGAAATTATCATATTAAATAGTACGTACTTACGTAAAAGCAAAACGTCTTGGATTATTATCTATGATAAATTACGTTAATCCTCAAGTATGAGAAAGCTCTAAATTCCAAACCTTCATTTCTGGGAACGAACATGTCAATATACTCATATCGAAACATACCTCAACAATTTTCTTTTGTCATCTATATACTATAAGAAGCCCATGTTCTAAAAATGAGCTGCTGTTTTCAACTGCAAGAACCCGAGATCGAAACTGGAAAATGTCGATTCCGATTTGTTTTATTTATGGACGCTCTTTCGCATCTCAGGACATCAGCGTCCCATTCAATTCAGGGCTTGAAATGGCCGACAAATTTTGCTCAGAGGCTTCTTCTTTCAGGCTTCAGATTCTTTTTCGTGCCGTAAATGGACGACACGGGACCCACGGCTGTACTTCCCTTTCGAAGGAAGGCATACCTAGGTTTTTTTACTCCCGAAAATGGAAAATGTCGGGTCGATACAATGGAAGAGTAGGAATTGGACATCCCTTAACTGCAGCCCGGCTTTCCGGATGCGCGGAGACAATCGACAATATTTGTTAGTGTTTTGCATGGACGAAAACAGAACAACAGTGACCGGTTTTGATGCAGTGATTAAAACACAAGTTCTTTCGGCATTATGCACAACAATTAATCGCATCATTTTCACGTTCTTATAACTGTCCCGTTCATCGTGTACCCAACAGGCTTACTATGAGTAGGTACATTTTTTTTCAGAGCAATTGATTAACTGATAAAAACTATTTGTCTTACCGCACCAATAATATTTTAACTTCAATCAATAACGGCCTAGCATTAATAGCAGACAAACGTATAGCTGCGGAGAGTGTTATCAGTGTTAATGTTGGTATATCGAGTAGACGCCACATCAAAAGTTTGCCGTCTCTTTCATACCGGCTGGGTATACGATATGTGCGATAATATGTGTTATGCACATGCGGACGAAAGACTGCTGCCTCTCAGGGTTGTCCAGTTCCTTCTCTACAACACCATGTTATGTTCCAAGAATTTGTTAACCAATTTTACTGTACTCCCAGCTGAAAACAGCAACTCATTTTTGGAACATGGGCTTCTTATAGCACATAGATGACACAGGAACATTGTTGAGATATATTTCGATATGAGTGTATTGACATATTCCTCGTGAGTGTATATGTGCATTTTTAAAAAGTACATGTTTCAGTATGTGATGGGATAATGACTTAAAAAGATAGAACGAACGAATACCCAAGAGAAATTTGTGCGAGTTAAACTTAACTTAAACTTAAACTTAAACTCTTAAACTTTTAAGAGTAAAGTGAGGAATGCGGGAATCTGAACTAGAGCTGCTTATAAAACTGAAGCATTAATAGCTTTAGAGGCATGTTTACTGCCCGGGCCTCTTTTTACTTGCCAATGTTGCTACCATACCCTTAGAAATCTGTAAAGAATGGAATGAAAAAGTACAGATTAATTCTGTACTATTACCTGACAAAACTCCAAGGGCTGTGTGCGAAATTAAAGCTTAGTTACAATTTCTTGAAGAGCAAAGAAACATCATGACGGAAGAATCTTAACATGTGTAACTTGTATTTAATGCCAAGATGACAACCAAAATCAGTTGGCGTTTTGCAAATATTCATATTTAATGATCAACATGACAGAAATTCGTTTTCATTCTTAGAACTTTCTTTTCCACTAGTTATCTTCAATTTTTTTCCTACTGTAAAGAAATACAGTGCGGAGGGGAGGTCTGCTGCTGCCGGAAATACTTAAGTGAGAATAGCCCTGCAGAAAGGTCATTGTTACATCATTCAATGTGAATTATATAGCTAACGATGTGTTAAGGGCACAAATTTCGGGGTGGACAGTTTTCCTGCTACCAACATAACTACTAATGTTAGCAATCTCTCCAACTAGCGCTCCGCACTGTATAAGAAGGGAAAGAACTTGGAGGAAGTGAAAGAAGGGAGACGTCTCTTTAAACTTTCAAAGGAAAGCACAAGTTTCAAAAACCCTACAGATTGCTTTTTCAACCACAAGAAATATATTTTACTTTATAGCTTTTTGAACGGAAACTATTTTTAGGAGTCAAGATTTCCATTTGAAAAAAGACTATTTTTAGCCAGGACTGTTGAAACACACCAAGATTACAAAAAGGTTAAATCTAAAAGGAAACTACAATATTAAAAGGAAATACCTATTATTAACATATTTTATTAACTAGTAACGACTTAAACGTGTTTTACTTTTAAAATTGTATTTAAACTTAATATAATCAAGAATTTGGAATATGTCATGTGGACGAAACCGACA
Source organism: Metallyticus violacea (assembly GCA_030762175.1). Lineage (NCBI taxonomy): Eukaryota > Metazoa > Arthropoda > Insecta > Mantodea > Metallyticidae > Metallyticus > Metallyticus violacea. The sequence continues at coordinate 379,620,776 of CM060846.1, forward strand.
TTTTGATATTATTTACTCAACCAAGATGTTCTTAGATAGTGCACTTATACACATTTTCGGCTTTACTTCAAATGCACCGTAATGTAAAATTATTGGTTTGATGCTGAGGTACTAAACTGATAGGATGTGCATATAGATTAGTACATGAAATGAGGTTGATTCGTCTGGAAGGCAGCAAGTTTAGTGTGCATTAGATATTCTGGTATGTAGGTACAGTAATAAATATTCTGTTAAACCACTACATTTATGTAACGTAGACATTAATGACATTCTTTGAAAAGTAGTTGGATTATTCGCAAGTATTTTTGTGATTCTAGTAGAGGAGTATAAAGCGGTTTTCTAGCCATTGGACGGTACGCGAAATGTATAGAAATGCTAAATCTGTCAGTTAACAGCATTGTGGAAAGTTTGCATGTGAAACCTCACTCAGCAAACTTTTCCCCGATACCTGAGGCACAGCATTACACAAAAGGTCTAACTCCCCCAGAAATGGAGTAGTTAATTCTATCCTGAAGGATGTAGTGAGTAAACTGTCTGCCAGTTAATATGTGTGACTTTGCTTTGCCATTGTTTCGAACATTTCTCGCTAGAATTTACATTGTTGTTGAGTTCCCCGTATACAAAAGTGCTGACGAAGTCGAGGAAAGAAGAAGCGAGGGAATTGAAAAAACTTTCCAAATGAATTAGTCATGGGGACGCGGATTGTAGAAACTTTGCTGGGGCAGACAGACGGACGAACCATCTGAGACCGAAGGAAGCCAATTCACGTCGCTCACATTTGCTTAGTAGCCCGAGTGAACTTTGTTACCCAAACTTCTGTGGTGTATTTATCTAAATTTCCATTTCGATATGCAGTTCGTATCCTGGAACTAGAAAGAATTGGAGACCTTGCTTGGTTGCTGACTATATAGAACGGCTTTTACTTACATACAAAATGTCAGAGTCTATGTGCATTAAGTTATAGTCCTCTAAAACTACTACTGCCACTATTACTACTATTGCTACTGTTACTACTACTGCCAATATTACTACTACTGCTACTATTACTACTACTGCCAATATTACTACTACTGCTACTATTACTACTACTGCTACTATTACAGCTACTGCTACTATTACTACTACTGCTACTATTACTACTACTGCCAATATTACTACTACTGCTACTATTACTACTACTGCTACTATTACTACTACTGCTACTATTACTACTACTGCCAATATTACTACTACTGCTACTATTACTACTACTGCTACTATTACTGCTACTGCTACTATTACTGCTACTACTATTACTGCTACTGCCACTATTACTACTACTGCTACTACTACTACTACTGCTACTATTACAGCTACTGCTACTATTACTGCTACTGCTACTATTACTACTACTACTACTATTACTACTGCTACTATTACTGCTACTGCTACTATTACTGCTACTGCTACTATTACTACTACTGCTACTATTACTACTACTGCTACTATTACTGCTACTACTATTACTGCTACTGCCACTATTACTGCTACTGCCACTATTACTACTACTGCTACTATTACAGCTACTGCTACTATTACTACTGCTACTATTACTGCTACTGCTACTATTACTACTACTACTATTACTGCTACTGCCACTATTACTGCTACTGCCACTATTACTACTACTGCTACTATTACTACTACTACTACTATTACTACTGCTACTATTACTGCTACTGCTACTATTACTGCTACTGCTACTATTACTACTGCTACTATTACTGCTACTACTACTACTATTACTACTACTACTATTACTACTACTATTGCTACTACTACTACTACTATTACTACTACTATTATTACTACTACTACTACTACTACTACTACTACTATTACTATTGCTACTATTACTGCTACTGCTACTATTACTACTGCTACTATTATTGCCACTACTACTATTACTACTACTGCTATTATAACTGCTACTGCTACTATTACTGTTACTGCTACTATTACTACTGCTACTATTACTGCTACTACTACTATTACTACTACTGCTACTATTACTACTGCTACTATTACTGCTACTGCTACTATTACTGCTACTGCTACTATTACTGCTACTGCTACTATTACTACTGCTACTATTACTGCTACTACTACTACTATTACTACTACTACTACTATTACTACTACTATTGCTACTACTACTACTACTATTACTACTACTACTATTACTACTACTATTACT